>VZTH01008637.1:595001-870134 GCA_013397815.1 Aleadryas rufinucha
AACGGGACAATAATTTGCTCTGGAAACACGAAATGTTAAATTTCCCGTTACTCGACACCAGACCGTGGGGACCGGGGGAAGTTACCTCTCCCCAGAGCTGTCCTGGCAAGCGCACAAAGGTGCCCGCGTCGCCTCGCAGCTGGGAGCCGCGCTACCTCGCTGCAATTACCCAGGGCAGCGTTTCCTATTCACGGACACTGAATTAATCCTTATTCAAGAATAGATCTTTTCTTTTTTTTCTTTACGGTTTTGTTTTCGCGGCCTCATTTTTCTCATTAGCAACAAAGTTTTCTTTCCCCCCTCACTCCTTTTCCCCACCTCTCGTCTCCCCCATCACAATTTTATCATCCATTAAAATAAAGCACAGTAGGCTGGGTTGGTATTCTCTTTTTCTTTCTCCTAAGCGCCAGCGATCGTTCAGCGCAATCATTTAATCATCCTGAGTAATTTTCTTCACCCAGAAACAGACGTGATTTATTTTAAAATGGGGCTAATAGCGTGCGAAACTTCCCCGCTCGGGAAGAGCCCGCGGCGGAGCGGCAGGACCGTGCTGGCCGGGACACCGCGGCGCTGCCCCTCCCGCCGGGCACCGCTGCCAGCAGCCGGCCCGGGGAATTTGGGGCTTCCCCGAATGCCGGAGCGGGCCGAGGAAGCGAGGACGCGGTGCCTGGCCGCGGAGCAGCCCGGCTGGTGCTCGCTTCACCTTCACAGGGCACACAGGGGAGAGATGTAGCGGGGCTGACGGAGTGAAGGGCTGTGGAGGGCTCGTCAAAAGGACCCGCAATACTGGCGGAGTGGAGAGAGAGAAGCGGGGCAGATGGGATGGGCAGGAATGAGGTTTCCTTATTGGCCAGGAAGGCGTGAGAAGGGAGAGGAAGCAGCAAATTGCCCGGCTTATTTCGTGTGCTGATGACGACCAAATCCTAAACCCTTTTTTTCTCAGGGAAAAGTCTGTTGAATTTCGGTGTTTCTTCATAGACTGGGCTGTAGTTTGGGACTTACGGACAGGTTGCAAGCCCTTCCAGTTGCAGCAGGCAACAAATACCTCTGTTCCTGCTTTGTGAAGAATGTTTGCTGACCATAGAAATGCAAGGGTTGCTGCTTGTTTTTACCTTTTCTTTGGGGCATGCTTCCTGCTTTTGAGAGTCCTGAAGTCACAAGCTACCTGGTTGTGTCTTTGCAGGACGCCTGCTTTACTTGGCAGGAGAAGGTGTGACTTTGTAGCATGACAGTTCTTTTTTGCTGTCTCCTTGCCAGTGTTCCATAGCTCTTCAGGTTTGTTTCCCTGTCAGTGTTCAGTAGTCCTCCAGGTTTGTTCCTGTTTGGTTGGGGTTTGTTTGTTTTCCCAATCAAAATAACATTTTAAAATTTGGTTTCCTTCTCTCATGAACTTGACAGAAGTTAAAATAATGTTTTTCAAATAAGTAGATACAGTTATTTATACAAGCTGGAAGCAATATATCTGTTAACTGCTGAGTCAAAATACAATGACTTAAAGATTTCACCTGCAACACAGTCTGTTATATAAATACGTATTTCTAGACAAAACATTGAGGAGTAGAGGCTTGAAAATACTAATCTTAGTAGGAAAGAACAGGAATAATTGAAAAGTATGGAACTTCAGCTGAGAACAGAGTTACTGACAGCTGTGTTTATGATTTTCTGATTTGATATTTCCGGGTTTTACATTCAGGTTACACTTAATATTGGAATGGCTACCCTGATGCCTGGAAGATGGTGAGTGCATGATGATTCCTTCCTGGGAAGATCTTGTTCCGGGGACACAGGATACCAGGATGCCCTGAACCACATATGGTGGCTGAAATATTTTACAGGTAATGAGGTGTAGGAATTATAGTGATTAAAATGACGTTTCTGGCTCAAATTATATTATTGTTTTTTCCTACCACAAGTTTGATTTACATTTTATCATCTGTTTCAATTTGGACATTATTTTTGAATCCACAAGCTAAATTTCTTAAGAGGCAAAATTTCTCAATGATATAGGAAGGGAAGCAGTAGAGTGAAAACAGGAGGTCAGGAAAGAGGAATTTTCTTTAGTGCTCAAGTCTGTCTAGCACTGCAGGAGCTGGTGAGGAACGTGCCTGTGAGAGTTGAAGTCCTTCTCTGCAATGCTCTGTGTGGTGAGTGAGGCCAACATCTTGTAAGCCTCAGAGCATACAGTGCACCTGTGAGACACTCACTGGAGAGCTGCAAAGTAAGAAAGTGATGCCATCTTTCTTTTTACAGCAGTTAATTAGTTAACCCAAGCTGCTAGCTCTTAACTTTCAGAAGTTACTGTCACTTCTGGAAAGAACTTTAAAATCAGGTTAAATGGGCACCAAAAACATGTCCATGCCCATGTTATGCTTGGTCACCTGTGCTAAGAAGGAAGGTTCTTGCTGGAAAGATCAGCCCTGAAACTTCTGGTGTCATTTCATTTCAGAAGTAAGAAGTCTCTCCATGTTAGCAGATATTCACATCATCTGTACAGACAGCTCTCTTGACCAGCACAGTGCTGAAGTGCAAAGGTCTATTTTCATTATTTAAAGGTCTTAAAAATGCAGCATCACAATGTCAGGTGGGTGTAGCAGATGCCCTGAAGCACCTGGCATCAGGTGGTGCAACATGAGAACTATTTAGAATTGAATATGGAAAGCACAAAAATGGAGTGGTCTGGCACACTATAATGGATTTAATCCCACTCATCACTACTTTCTTTCTTTTTCCTCATCTTTTTTATTAAAAATAATTCCAAAATGAAGGCAGTGAGACTAATTGGATGAATGATGTTAAGAATTTTTTCAAAGCACTGCCTGTTTTAGCTGTGAGTAATTCTAAATTGCTTTACTTTCATCAGGATTTTAAAATGTCAGTTAATACATAGTGAAGCTAACATTTGTTTCATATGTACAATAACTAAGTGGATAATCATGTTCAGTACTAAATGTGCATTCATGTGAACACCAGCATCTTTCTGCTGGTTAGAGGATCCATAGAATAGCAAATTATGTAGAGAGAGACAGAACAGATTTCAGAGGTTTATGTGTCCATTTACTTGTCTAGGCTGAATATTGAGTCCTCTCAGCAACCTGTGTCAGAGCTGCTGCTGAGAACGGGGCTGTCTGTGATGGTTAAATCACCAGTTAGCTCAGCTGTGGGGAACCCTTACCACCAGCACAGACCTCTGGTGCTGATACACATAAACCAACTTAACCCCCTGCTTAAGTCAGCTAAGCTATTGGCTTCTAGCATTGAAGAATGCCTGAGTGCTGCACAGACAATTTCTGTAGTGCTGAATGCGGCTGTTTAAGATGTTACTTTCTTTCCCTTTCAGTCTAGATGTTTATTCCTGTCCGCTGAGATTTCTTCCCCTTCCATATTTGAATGGGCAGAATAGATCTCATAAGCACTCTTCATTCATATCACTGCAAAGACTGAGTTCTTATCTGCTTCCTTATTTAAGATAGGAAAGAGTCCAAAATGTACTGGGCAGGTTTGCAGAGCTTAAGGGGAGATCATTTTACAAAAGGAGGTTGAGCTTATGTATCTGTGAGTCAGTCAGAAAAGAATTCATAAAGCTACAGCTCGTTTGAGCCAGAATTTCATGAGGTGTTACCTTCCAAACCAAGACTCCTAAAGGGACAATTGTCTGCAAAATAGGCTTAGCTTAAAATGCCACTGAAGTATGTCTAAATTTGTACTGAAGTGGGGGGGAAACACTCCATAATTTGTCCTGTTGTGACAGAGCACAGCAGTAACAGCTTGAAACACTGAGGCTCTTACTTCAGCAGTCTCCTTACTGACATCAGATAGGCACCCAGAGTCACTTTTCTTGCATGACCTATACAAAAAATAGACTGGGCCCCTGTGTTCTCTCCTGGATCTTAAGAAGTTATTAAACCAATTCCTTCTTTTGAAAGCTGTATGCATTCATGCTGGCATCCTCAATAAAGCTGGGGCACAAACAAAAAAGCAAACAAACCAGTCCCAGTAGCATTCAATGCACTTAAACTTGGAGGAAATGAAAATCAATATTTGTCAAATGGAGGGAAAAGGTAAAATGGACTGAGGAAAAATGTCTAGTTGTCTTAAAAGCCATTAGTGAAAATGAAAAGTTAACAACAATACTGGAATTTAATTCCTGCATCGGTGCTGCTTGAACCTATGGTTTTGTTGTTTTCACTCTCTAAGGATGCACTAGCTTGATGCACCCACATTCCTTTTTTGTTAGCGCTGTTGAATGGAATTTATTACATTTTAATTATGAGTGATTTGGAACCTTGGAGGCTTATCTGGATGTTTTGCTTATGGTTGAACTGCGAGGGGATAATTTAGGAAATGGAAGTTTCATCTCTGGTTCTGGGCATGTGTGACCTCAGCCAGTTGCTCCAATCGCCTGATGTGTTTTGTAAAATGATGTTAACAACCATTTCTTATGTTTAATTTTTGCTTATTTGGGTTATTTAGATAGGAAACTGTTCTCACTGCTCTTTTACAATGTGTGTATATCATGCATGGCTACTCTCTGGGAACATAAATGGTTATAAAATAGCCAACACAGCTATTTTGCATTTCAGCATCTACTGGAACATCTGGAAGTGCTCTGCTGGTACTTCAGTACATTATTTGCCACTTATTAGATGAAGTTCAAAAGTTAATCCTATATTATATAAGCTTACATTTTCACTGTATTTGTATGATCAAATCATCAGATTTTGCAGAAGGTCTTAAGGGATACTGTATTTTTGCTGAACTTTTGGATGTAGCCATGATCGTTTAAAGTTTTCCATGTGGACAAGATGTCCCTTTCTTGGGAACAGTACAAGGAAAGAGTGATTGCACTGCTGCCTTGCAAACAGGTACCCAGAGCTGATTTCCAGTTCTGTGATATTTATCACAGATAACACATTCAGGTGATCAGTTCTCTTTATATATTTCTCATATATGAAAAAAATGGTAAGAAAAAGTACGTGGAATTATAAAGGTCATACTTAATCAGAAGAAATGCTGGATAATATACAGTGTGACAGTTTAGGGCCAGACTTGTTGCCTTTGTGACCTTCTGGTTTGTTTGAGGGTAGTGTGTGAGGATGATGTGAAAGGTCTCGTGGCCAGTGTGGTGTAGTGGAGAGTGCACTGAAGTAAACTGTGCAAATTAGAGTCCTCTGCAGCTGCTGGTTTTGGTGCAAGTCTCTAATATTTTCTGATGCTCTACTAGTCATCTTGAATGACTTACTTTTTAGTTGAAAATTAGATATTGACAACATTAACAACAAGAAAAATATGGCCAGCAATTTCCAACTCCCTAGCCCCCCACCTCTTTTGCAATTTGGCCTAAATTTGAAGCTTGTTCAATGGTTTATTTTGCTATTCCAATTTATATGATGCTCAATTTAAACCATCCCAAAAAATCATGGTTTTTGGAAAGTGCTACCCTGTCTAATAATCAAGCTGTTAAAATGTGTTGACACACAGTAACTTAAAATCATGGCCCAAGTCCCATGACAGTGGACAGTTACCAGCTGACATCCTAGACAAACGCACTGAGATCATCCTCATGCCTCCTGCCCTTCTGGACAACAGTTTCCCCACAAAAAGTAATGATTTTTTTTTCTTTTTTTAATGTTATCAAAGGAAATAAATTAGTCTGTTGTGTGGTTAGTTTTTATGTATACAAGTGGTGGGGGCAATGTGCTGATGGAGCCAGGATGTCATGAGGTACCTGTAGCTGACATGGGATGTGGCTGTGGGGGGATGTATGCAGTACACTCTTAGCTCTTTATAGAGGGTCACATCCAGGCTGCTGCATTTCCAGATAACATTCTGGGGAGATTTGACCTTAGGCAAATGAAATTATTATACAGCTGGTTACTGCAGAAGGCTCTGAAGTAGCAGGGAGTCCTGTGATGATGTGTATGTCTCTCTTCAGGATTAATAGTTGTCTCTCATCTTCCACCCCCTCATTTCTTTCTTTCTCTCTTAGGGGTTAAGGCTCAGTGTAATGTTGACAGTTACTGGAAAAGGTTCTAACAGCGGTAGAGCTGGTGAAAGACAAGACTATTTATAGAAAACAATAAAGTAAAAATAAATGTAAGATTAAATATCAGTAGCTACCAGCTGTAGCACCTTTTCTCCTCCTTCTGTTAAGTAGTAAAATCAAAGCATAATTTGGAAAGGCTCCCTGCTGGAATTGGAGAAGCCAGTTCATTCTGCATGCCAAAGGGAAGTTGAGATGTTCATTTACAGGATGGCATTTCCTCAGCTTCTACAGAACCATGCCCCAGCTGGGATTAGAAGCTCACAGGCTGTAGGAAGTTAGATTTTTCTGCTGGGATATAAAACTAAGCTTTTGTTCTCTCGTGGTGAGTGGACATCTAGAGTCTTCCCAGTGCCACCATAACTGTCTAAAATGATGGGTTGGAGACGCATTTATTAGGACAGATCTCTGGTACGGGAGACTTTGAAATGACTGAGGTGCAGTAAAGTGGCTCAGTCTGCCCTGTCAGTGTTCATAGTATAAGAAGTGATGTACAAAAACGGTTTTGGCTACAGCAGTGGCAACTATGGAAGTGTTTTGGATGAGTTTTCCCAAATCAAGGACTTTGTTTCTCTGCAGTGAATCAGATATACAGAAGTTTCACGTTATGCTCTGTTTTATTCCTCTCTTCCCAGAGCCCAGGTTGGACTCTATTTAATATTATGCATTTTCCCTTTTGGTGGAAATAGTTAATCTAAGCACTCTGTACAAGTCTTGGAAACTGCTTTTAGTTCCCTCCACCCTCCATCAATTGGTTTTTGATGTACAGTTTGCTTCTTTATTTCATCTTGAAAGACTGGTGTGGATATAGGACTGTCGTTTTAAATGAACTAATTTCAGTATGGGAAGCTTTTGCTCTCTTCTGATTACATTAGACAGAGTTTGGCAGATTTGGGGGTTTATTTCTGAGGAGGGTGAGAGTACAGTGGCTACTGGTACCTGCTGAGCCCTTGGCTAGTGTCATTTAGTTACTATTCAGTCTCTTCTTCCTTCTGTTCTTTATTGTTTCTGTGTATTTATAGTTGATTTTTCTTGAGAAAAATATTGATGCCATTATTGTTTGTCAGTGCCAAAATACTTTTAAGTACCAGATTTCCCTGAATTCACTTGCAGACCAATAACCCTCATTTAAAATAAATGGGAGAGTTCTAAATAATACTTCACAGGATTTTGTTTCAGCAGAGGGAGTGTTGATTCCAGAAGAGTTTATGTAACTCCTGAAAATCTGGACAAGTCACTGCAAAGGACTTGAAATGGAGAGTTAAACTATTTAATAGTGATCAAATGCTGCTAACCAAATTTAGTCTTTATAAAATGAGAAATGTTACCACCTCCTAGTTCAGCAATAAACCTACAGTGACTCATCAGGGTGATGTTGTGGCTTTTTCCCTTCTATTGTGGAGCACAATATTGATCAGACTGTGAAATAATGCAACAGCTGAAGCTCAGGTAGCAAATATGCATTGGATTGATCTCTTTTTACTAAGCCTCCTGTATCCTGGCATTATTTATGGCAGAGGGATCAAGTCTGGAAAATAACTGATAAATACCACCTTGTAGCACCTGTTTAAGTGATGGTATAGAAAACACTCCCTAGTTTGTTAACTTTAAGTATTGGGAGCAGAAGCGATGTGCACATAATAATATTATGATTCATACAAACCACTTTTCAACCAACTCGATATATTTCATTACCTCCTTTTCAGCAGAAGTATTGATTTTTGTTTTGTGGTTTTATAACACAATTTCAAGGCTGTTGTAGTTTAATGAGCCATGTTCTTATGATGTTTAAAAAGATTTGAAGCATTTGTTGAAATAAATATTATGGATTGCCCAGCTCTTGTCACCTCTTCTTTCTCTCTGTGCTCAGGATCAGCCCAGCATAAGAATGAATAGGGCAGGCAGCTCTGTGGCTTTTTGTGTTTGAGATCAAAGTGCTGCTGCAGAACAATAGCAGGCCACACTTCTGTGTCCGTGACCACACACAGCAGCACCTGCAGAGCAGTAAAATGTCATTGTTGCTTCTGCAGTTTGAGCACAGAGGAAGCACCACTGAGGTGGCAGATGATTCTAATAATACTTGATGTGAATTGATGGGGAAGGAGGACCATAACACAGAGGGCTTTTTATTATAAGCCTTGACTTCCCAAGCTATGAACAACAGAATAGTGCACCTGTGGACTTTCTTCAAATCAACCATTATGGAAAGTGACAGATTTTATTAACTTAAGGAAGAACTTTTCAACATGGGAAAGTTGTAGTTTATTTTGGAGACATGAAGAAAGAAAGCAAGTGATATATTACATATTTCCCACTGCTCATACTTTTCTAGTGTGTGTGATGTTTTTAATGTGCTGTAATAGAATCACAGGGGCATTATTAGAAAGATTTCATCTTTTCCTCTGTCCTTTTAAGATAAAACAACTTCTACAGGATTTTTTTTTTTCACTTTTACCCATTATTTCATGTCTTAGGTTAGATGAATAATGGAATTAACAAGAGAATAAATCTATCGGTTGAAGAGATATGTATGATAATTTTAAGAGTTATATAGGATAGCTGAGGTTGGGTAGAAAAAAAAAATTGGGTGGAAGAAGCCCTCAAATTACTCAGATAGAAGTAGTTTTTACCAGGCAGCATCTGTGCAGTCAGTTCCTCCCTGGTGCATCCATCTTTGGGAAGGTTCTGGGAGGGCAGGAGCTGGACATGAGGGCTGCAGGACCGTGCTGTTGTCAAAGGCAGGTGCAGGTAAAGGGAGCTGACATACATTTCTTCAACCCAGAGTTTACTTTCAACTCCGAACAGGTCAGATTTTCAGTTTTATTTACAACAGCAATGCACCACTGCTTGAAGACTTCTCGTAATATTTCTGCTCTGGCATTGTGACAATATATCAGTCTGGGTTTTAGAAAGAAATAGAAGAGCATCAATATTTGTTTCTTTAGCTGGCCATCATGTGCCCTGCAGTATAACAGAGATACTGCAAAAGTTGGAAAGATTATATGGCTGGTGGTCTAATACCAGACTCATTCCTACCTATACCATGAATTAACTAAGAGCAGGATCTGATTTACTTAGAATTCTTCTCTTACTTTTATTTTTCAGACTATGTGGCCACGTTCGGACTTTATTATGGCTGCAGTGATTTTGCCAACCATAGACACAAGCCTCTGGTACCCTTGTGAATCCAGACACATCCAAATTTTTGTGTAGGTGCAATTAATATCCTGATGATAATATAATTCAGGTTGCCTTAAAAACAGAACACAGATAAAAAAGGAAGTCATTATGAGCATTTTATTATCTGCATATGGATATAGTTTTTACAGTCAGTTTGGAAGGAATCAGAAGTTGTAATTCGTGTAAAATTAATGGCTGAGAGTTGACAAATCAAGCATAAAGTCAACTGGATCATAATTATTAGCTAAAAGCATAGTGCTTTCTGGAGATTATTTTTGTTCTAAAAATAAACCCTGGATGAACTGAAAATGATTTTGCAGGAAACCCTTAAGTGGAGTGGTCATGCAGAGTAGTTGGTGGAATATTGCACTTTCCACTTGCACAAACAGATGGTAAGCTTGGCCTTAGATTTTATCTGGGGGGAGAGACAGGTAGTGCTGTTGTATATTTTGGATGGAAACTTCTTATCAGAGACAGTGTTTCATTCCATAGCCTCTGTACCAAGCAAGAGAAGCATTTGCCAGATATTCTTCTCACCCTTACTATTGCTTTAACTTACTTTCACTTACTATTGGAGTTAACACATACAAGAAAGCTGCTGATTTATTTAGTCAACTGCAAACCTTTGTTTTGATTTCTTCTTTTATCTTTCTCCTCCTTTTTGGCAATGCATATAGCAATCCAGAACACCCAGAAATGTGTCTGTGATTAAACTTGTAAACAAATAACTGCCTTAACAATTCGAGATTAATGGATCTCTGGCCATATTCTTTTTAGCTAACTTTTTAGATAAGATTTTGATATCATTTGTTTCTCTTTCCCTTCCCAAAACCTAATACCTGGTAACCTAAGCAAATACAATCTGTTTCAGAAGAGAGATTCAAGCCAGTGCAGCCACTGGTGTGTTTTAATGTCACTGCAGAGATTATATTACCTTCCTANTTCTGGAGATTATTTTTGTTCTAAAAATAAACCCAGGATGAACTGAAAATGATTTTGCAGGAAACCCTTAAGTGGAGTGGTCATGCAGAGTAGTTGGTGGAATATTGCACTTTCCACTTGCACAAACAGATGGTAAGCTTGGCCTTAGATTTTATCTGGGGGGAGAGACAGGTAGTGCTGTTGTATATTTTGGATGGAAACTTCTTATCAGAGACAGTGTTTCATTCCATAGCCTCTGTACCAAGCAAGAGAAGCATTTGCCAGATATTCTTCTCACCCTTACTATTGCTTTAACTTACTTTCACTTACTATTGGAGTTAACACATACAAGAAAGCTGCTGATTTATTTAGTCAACTGCAAACCTTTGTTTTGATTTCTTCTTTTATCTTTCTCCTCCTTTTTGGCAATGCATATAGCAATCCAGAACACCCAGAAATGTGTCTGTGATTAAACTTGTAAACAAATAACTGCCTTAACAATTCGAGATTAATGGATCTCTGGCCATATTCTTTTTAGCTAACTTTTTAGATAAGATTTTGATATCATTTGTTTCTCTTTCCCTTCCCAAAACCTAATACCTGGTAACCTAAGCAAATACAATCTGTTTCAGAAGAGAGATTCAAGCCAGTGCAGCCACTGGTGTGTTTTAATGTCACTGCAGAGATTATATTACCTTCCTAGAAACAAAATCTTTTTTTCTCCCCTTCAAATGGAAGTCCCCTGATACCTTTGTCAGAGACCATTTGTTATGGAGAGTTTTGTGAAGCAATCAAAATTAATTCACAGTGATCTTTTCACCCAGAACCCCCAGCTTCAAATAATGGGCTTTCTCAACAGGTGCTCATTGTGGCGGTTTGACTCCAACTTGCCAGACTAAAGAGTTTATTCTTTAGCCATATTTAAGAATAAAATCCTGAGCTTGTAATTTACTAATCTTAAACAGCTGCCCAGGAAGGCACACCTGCTTAAAGGAAGTATTTCTTGTGTCTTTGAGATCTAAAACCTAAGGATGTTTCCATATTTGCCTATTTTCTTACTTAATAAAAATCTCATGTACAAGTCACTAGAAAACCTGTCCAACAGCAATGCCACATAATATCCCAGTCTTATTAGAAAATTATGCTGATTGTTCTTGCAGAGGAGCAAAATTCCCCCTGACGACAAAACCAGTTACTTTGATTTTTTTTTCTTTCCCCTGAAAAGGATTTGTAATAGGTTTCATCATGAAATAAAATAAAACAACTGTTTTAAAGGTAGCACTAATAAGCTGTACTCACTGTGAGTGTTGATAACTTTGACAAATGTCTGCTAATCTCTTGCAGGTACTATTTAAATATGTTTGATATGAGCTGCAAAAGCAGAAGTCTACTTTTTCTAAATATATGTCTAATGTCCTGGGTGGGAAAGAAAAAAAGAAAAAATAAAGTAGATAATTTGGTTCAGTAAAAGTAAAACAGAATGCATCTTTAGCAATACCTGAGCTGCTGCTGCTACCTGTATATCAAATTTCCATTTCTTTAACTGTACATAGGCAGGTAATCAATCAAGTACTTTGCCAGTAGAAGGGTATCACTGTGGAGGGTGGAGCCATCCTGGTCAGAGTACATTTACACGATTAGAATTGTAGCAGGAGATGCTGTGGTGTTAAAAAGCAGATTCACCTATAACCATGCCCAAAATACTGCACTAGTTGAACATGTTCCAAAGAGAATTTTCAGCTGGCTTTACCATACTGGATGTAACTCAGGGTGAGGACTTCTGGGAACATCAGTGTAGTATCCAGAACACATGAAGTGTCTGTAAACGAGGGGAAAAAAGGGAATTAAAGACTCAAGGATATCCAGGAAATGTTTGCCTTTGTGTAGCTATTATTAGTAATTGATTGTGTTGCTGATAATGCTGCTGTAGGTTGAAGCTGGGCCTTTGGCAATGTCCCCGTTTCAGAAAGCGAGAAGTCATTAAGCCCCTTTGTTGAGCCAGTACCTGAAACACTGGGGGCCTTCACCAAGCCACCTACACGTGACACTGCCCAAAACAAAGACACACGTGAGGCCTCCCCGGCTGTGCAGACAGAGAAGCTTTGTAGAGTATTACTTTAGCACAAGTGTTGGATGGAATGAGGCAGGAAAAACAGCTTGTAAGGAGAAAGGAAAAGCAGTGAAAAAACATCAGTCAGAACCACATGAACACTACTAGGCTTTACTTGAGAAAAGTGTCAAAGCTTTTTAAGTTAAATGTTGAGAAAAGAAAGCTTAGAATTAAGAGAAAAGAAAGCATCTCCAGCTGTCTAATTCCTCTTATGTTCAGGGAAACAGCATTTTGTTTGTGCCAGAGAAGGAGCTGACTTTATCATCAATTTCTCCTAATGGAGAGTTCCCTACACGTTAGCTTGCTGCTCAAGACAAAAGGGGGTGATATTGCTTTTCATTTCAATAACACCATTTATTTAGGACTCTCGAAATATTCTATAAATGTAAGTATTGGACAACACTAGTTCCTTTAAAGTAGATAGATATAATTTTATCTCCTTAGCAAAGTAAGGGACTTTGCTAGTGAGGAATAGTTAAGCAGTTTGCCCAAATTCAGCAGTGACTTGGTCACAGAAATCAGAAGGGAATCTAGGGCCCTGATCCCCTCTTATTTGTACTGGTTTAAATCAGATGCAAGCAAGAGAAGAGTCATGTCTCAGTGGCTGCAACACCTAATTCCTTGATATAATTATGAAAGTAATCAGACTCCTTTCTGGAGCTCAGTGGAATACAGAAGTCCTGATGTGATCCCTTGCCCTTGCTATGCTGTTCTGCAGTGTAGTCACTAGTACATAAATGCTTGTGTGAAATCTGGAATATAGAAGTGTTTATACTGTACCACCAATGAGCTGTACTCATCTGGACTGTTGAGGGCTTTGACAAATGCTTGCTCATCTCATGCAGGCACTGTTGCACTATTTAAATATGTTTCATGAGATCTGTTCTTGCACTATCAAAAGCCAGTGCATTCAGTGCAGTATGTAAGTCATTAGCCACTAGTATTTCCCAGTATCTTATATTTATTTCAGCTTTTTAAGTGAGTTGTTGCAAGATTTCTCAATATAGGAAGGGGTTATTTAGGCTACCAAACTAAACACCAAAGCATTTATGCTGTTATCTGTGTGAAGAAAATATTACCAACCTGTGAAACACACGAAACAGTCCTACCGAATTAAAGAAAGTATTTGTACCAATGTAGAATCACCCATTTACACACGTTTTCAACCACACTGAGTAGGATTTTCATACTCCTAACTTGAAAACATAGCCAATAGAATCTGGAAGCATGGAAGTGGGTGATTAAAGTGGAATACTGCCTAAATGCTTATGGATAACTTACAGCAGCAGAGGAAACTACACTGTAGCATCATATTTATGTAGGATAATGGTAATTTGAAACCAAGTAACCTTTGTATAATCTCTTATCTCCCCATTAAAAAAATCATATTGCTGAAGGCTTAGAAATCAGCTAAAATGTAAACAAACAGTGCAATGATTTCTTTTTGAAGCTGCTAGCAATGTGACTTACCAGCTGTTAGATGTATGTATTTGCTCCAATAGAATATTTAACTTCAGTATAGTTGACTAGTTTATTGTTGTTGATGGTGTAACTGATTACTTTGTTGCAATTTGAGATGTGAATAACCTGTATGTTCTTATTGACTACTCTTACCCATTCGGAGGCTTGGGGAATGAAGAAGTTATCTGCTGTCAAGTGCTGCTGATGTAAAAGTGAAGGCTATAACTCTATTTATTGAATTAGTCACTTGTGCTTCTTTTTCTCTCTCCTCTTGCAAAGGTTATGCTGTCACCTGGCTTTGAAATAAAACATATTTCCTAGTGTTACTTTTTGGGCAGCTCTGGCACCCTCTCCTCTGCCACGGCCTTGTGGCTGGGCAGAGCCCAGTGTGGCCAGGGCAGATGGGATCTGAGGATACCTCTGGTGGTATCCAGAGGTACCCAGACATTCCCTTTGCCATGTGCCCTGCAGTGTGCCAACCATCAGGGTGTGGGTGTGAGGATCCCCTCCTCTGCACATCTCTCCTCACAGCCCTACACAGAGAAACCCTCTCAGGTTTCTGTTAGCAACACGACTATTCACTGGAGAACACTTCTTAGTTCTTGGATTCACACCCTTTTTTCTCTATGAGTGTATACATGTAAACAAAAGAATAACTACCCTTAAAAATAGGATTTATCCCGTGAAGACTTTCCAGTATGTGACTTATGGTGCATTAAATTCAAGACAATTGTGTTGACATAACCCTGTTTCGTTACTTGCATAAGTGAGAGATTATTCTGTCAGGTTGCTTGGATCTCATGAGCTGTGTTGGCTGTTTCTAAGCCTCCACTGGGTACGAGGTCATTTTGTTAAGATAAGCATTCCCATTAGGGTCATTGGCATGCTTCCTGTGCATTGGCAGCTGGGGTGAGTGTGTGAGCTCTTGGCAAATAAGAGCCTTACAGGTATGAATTCTTTTTATAAAGCTTGTTTGTTTTTTGGGTTCTTATACTTCTGGTTTCTCTTCTTTAGCAACGATTCTAGGGACTTAAAACAATACGCTACCCTTTCTTTTAACAATTATTTAGATTAATTATTTTGCAGCTGTGAGAATGCTCCAGGACAAATATAAATACAGTCAGAAAACACCTGAGTTTTGTGTTTGGAAATGCATCTCTCAAATTCTGAAATAACATTTTCTGATTCATTTTTTTCTAAGATATTGAATTAAGTGAATTTATTTCCTCCACTAGTAGCCTGACTAAGACATGAGTTGGGAATAATGGTGGAGTGATGTATACATTGATGAGAACATTTCATGTAAGTGCTTGAGATCTTAATGGTGATTGCCAGATGGACAAACAGAGATGCATTTAAATTCTCTGCCTCAGTTTTCCATGTGTTTAAGTAATGGTGAGAACTTCCAGCCAAGGGAATTATAGTGACTTGTGCAAAGGACCAAGTGTGCAGTAAAATGCAAACTAAGACATCCTCACTGATGTCAGACATAACAGAACCTGAGCCAAAATATATATCTGCATAGGATGCTTTGTATGCCTTGAATGGAGCAGGTGTTTGCACCTGATCTATGGAGGGCCCTTCTAAGTGAGGTCTTTCTATGTTCTGAAGTGTATGGGCAGAAGCAATGTTAAACATATAAAAGACAATTGCATGAATGTTTTGGAAATTAGGGTGAAGTCAAGAAAAAGGGAGGTTTTAGGGTGTTGTCTTATAAACCAGTTTGTTTTCCTTTTCACTTTTCTGTAAAATACAGCACTGTAGTCAAGTAGTGTGTTTGTAAAGTGTCTTATGAAAGTGTGATAGCAAAACAAGGCTCTTTGAGATGGCAGAGAAGGGAGGGCAAGAACAGTGTCTCTTGTGTGACTACATTACAATAGGACAGTCAATGACATTGTAATTCCTAGGAGTCTTTTCTCCAAATGATGCAAAAAAGTGATTGTATAGAAAGAAGTCAACAACGTGTCTCTTAGCAGAGCAGCTATGTTGCTTTCCTTCCTTTTAGTTAGGGCTGCTTAAGCTTGTCTTTCAGTGTGTGTAGGATGTGTAAGCCTGATTGGGATTCATGGCGAAGAGCTGGGCTTTTGCAAAGGCAGATGGGGTGATGCTGAACATTGCTCTGAGGGACTTAGCAGGGCTAAAATGCAAAGAGTGTGTGAATTACATGGTATGTAATTTTAAAATATAAATTTCATGCTCCAGTCAGTGCAGTGATCACAGTTGTGCCACAGAAGCCACTTTCATTGTCTCATTGTAGAAACTGATTCATTAGCTCAGGTTGTTGAAGGTCATTTATTGCAAGTCTGCTATAAAATGGCAGCTGTAGTTTCTGGGGTTTGTTTTCGCTCATACCTGTTTTTACATCCCAATATCCTTAGGTTTCTCTTTTAGCTGTTTTCCCCTTTGGCTGAGGTAGAGTTGCCTTCCTGTGTGTCCAGTTTTCTGAAATACTTGTAGCTACTTTTCCTGTACAGGGAGAGTAATGCAGAAGGAGCAGGGGCTGTCCTGTAATAACTCCACGGACCACTGGATGGTGTTTGAGGCAGTCTGAGCTCCTGGGTGAAGGCTCTCTGCCCCAAGTCAATGAATAGCATGTTGTGAAACTGAGCTGAAGCAGGCCATTTTAGTCATCCAACATGAAACTTTCTATTCTTTGTGTTTACTTAAGACTGTTGAATTTAGAAATGTTTAGAAATAATAAATATGCTCAAATGTGATTGTTCCAGGATGATAAATGGAAGATTTCCCATACTGATATTAATTCAACTTTACCATTATTGCCTAGAGCAACCTTTAATTCCATTCTTGTGTTTTAATTAAAGTGGGTGGGTTACTCTGCTCTGGGTTTGCCTTGTTTTCTCCCACTGAGCAATACTTCACACTGTTGGTGGCCACTGAAACTTAAGCAGGGCCAGATTTACTAAGTTGTTGCACAGCACCACAGGGCCAGATTTTGTTACTCCTTCCTGTATGTGATAGCATTCTATGCTTATTTTAAGCTAATGATGTTCTAGGATACAAAAACTAAATTTAAATACTAATGCTGAAGTTGAAAACCTTCAGATGAATGCCAGGATCCTTGTTTTGTACCCCAGCCCCCTTCTCTACATGAAACGCACAATGTATCAAGTTGTCTAAATGAGTATTTGGAGGACTGAGTTGTGTGCTCGTCCAAGATTCACCTCGTTGCATTGATTTGCACTGAGTAAAAGATATGCCCTTTCTCAGCAGTGTCTGTGCCTCAATGTGCTGCTAACGTATTATAGGACAAGTCTGGTCCTATGTTCTATGCCTCTCTTCTAACTGCTAGTTGAACATTTTGAATGAAAAAGTTTAAACTACTATTACCACCTATTTATTTATTGAATGCTCTTTTGGCCTAATTTTCCTTTGTATTACACTCAATCTTCAGATTGTTTTGTTCTGGGGTGTTGTTTTGAGGCGGGGGGAGGCACTGGTGGTGGTAGGTTTTGGGGATGGAGGTGGTATTTTGTTGTTTCTGCTTTGTTGCACGAACAAAACTGAAGTTAGAGGACCTGTGCTCTTAGCTTTGCTGTTTGGTCGACCAATGTCTTTGGGGCAATGTTTAGCCAGCAAAAGAAATCTTCCAGAACAATAGCAGCAGGTCAGTTGCTGCCAACCTGAATAACATCAAGGGCATGCACTTGTTTTCCTCTCTTGTCCTACTGCACTATTGAACAAACTAGGGAAAAAAGTATCAGCAATTTTATTTGGCTCAGCATGCTAGGAGTTCTTCATGTGAGTATGCAAAGGAGCAGAAATGTTTGTGATGTCTCTTCCTTTCTAGCTCAAATAAAATTTTTTCATCTTTAAAGACAGAAGAGGTGGAAATCTACACTCAGCAAGCAATGCTAAAGGAGTGAACTTTGAAAGACTAATTGTGAAATCTGATTCTATATAAGCTTTGATGAGCATGCTTTGACTTGGAATTGCAGTTTCACTAGGCTGATAAAAATGACAGAGAATTCGGTTGGAAACAGACCTGTTGACTCTCCTGGGCTTTGTATCTCATCCAGAAAGTGTATCTCAAAACAATTATAAAAGTAGTGATTTGCAGCACAAAGTCACCTTGAGTCCCGAGCTGTTCCAAGCGCTTTCAACTTACATTATTTTCCAATGGTGTCACTCTCCCTAACTATCTGTGTCACAAAGCATTATGCCAAAGACATCAGCTGTAATTCGTTTTCTTAAATATCTGACTTTAAAATCTGTGTCAGGCAATTTGTATCATCTGTCAAACAACTGTCAGAAAGGGCCAAGAGGGAAACACCTGAGAAAAGCATAGTACTGAAAGATCTGTGTGTGCAAGTGCTGTGTCCTGTATGAACAGTTACTTGAGGAGATCCTGGAAAACCCAGTAACACTGGCAAGACTTTTTGTATCAGTGCAGGTTGGAAATGCAATCTTGGATCAGATTCTGTGGCTGCTGACTGGTCTCTGGTGGCCTTGGACAGCTGACTGCTTCTTGCAAGAGCTTTATGGCTGGCCTTGAAATGGCTTGTAACCCTTTCCATCAGAAGCTGGAGTCTTACCCTGGCATCTTGACCAAATTGAAATTATACTCTATGTATCAGAAATTCTTCTAGGTTTTCATTTAATTATTCTTTGTGAACCAGTGCTCTGACTTTCTAAATAGAAGATTTAAACTGGCTTTCCTTTAGTTGTGTGTAGTTCTTTGCTGAGTTGTAGAATGAGGTAAGTTTTTTTCCAAGCAGGTTACACTTATTTTTTTCCAGTCTACAGGAGTTTTCTATAGACCATACTGATGATTTTTCTTTGCCTCCTGCCCTGATTTTGTGTCTGTTCTTCATGCTTGAATAGTAACTACGCTTCATTCAAGTATTGTGTGTGTTTCACTGCTACCAGTGTTCTGTCCCTAGACATAAATCTGGTTGTATGATAAAATCTGTAGTGGCACAGAGAGGTGGAGCCTCTCCAGGATAATGGTTTCAGTTTGGAAAGTAAAGGAGTTTAAATCTTTATGTAAAATATTTAGTTAGCTGTTTGTTTAAAAGATAGTCTATGCTTTTACTGTAATGATTTTCTGGAATGTGCAATTGTGCCTCATAATAAAGTCAATCCTTATCAGTGCTGTTAATAGTTGCTAGAGTGAGTGTGGCCATATTCAGTAGTGTAGGAAATCATCTTTCAAGTATTTGTTTTAAAAATGATGGGCTAATGTCATGGCATGAAAAGCTATGGAGGCATTAATTGTCTCTTCTGTTACTTTGCTAAACTAATCCATATAAAAAGAGCAGATTAAATTGTCTGACCCTCATATATTTAATGATTGCTGCTATTTGACTAAGAAACATTTCTCAGGAAGCCACTTGTCACAAGCTATCAATATTCTTTTCATCCCACGTTAGTTATTGGTGCACTTTGTTACTCTCCAGGATGGCCTGTCTCAAGTGGTTCTTCAGCTTGCACAGCAAGAAAATGAGATGCTAAATGGTTGCACAAACAATTTGATTATAGTGTTTAATTCCTGCCCTATGGATTTCCAAGATCAGTGATCCTTTTTCTTCTTTGCTTGTTATTATTATTACCCTTCTAAATGATCTTCCTGCAGCCAGAATTATTTCTTTTTGTTAAGTTGCATTTTTACCTCAGCTTATTCTCTACAGTTTATATCAGCTGGAAAGTTGGAGTTCATGTAATACCTGGATGTTGAGAACAAGATGATGACTTTGTAAAGGTGTCTTTCATGTGGTGGTTGTTGGCTGTCATAGGCTCATGTTAACTTTTCAGCAATCCAGATCCTACCATATTACTCTGATTTACTAATTTTGGGTGCACACAACAGCTCTGATTTGATTTAAGCTTTTGCAAGTGAGGAGATTTGCAGGAGAGATCCCACTCCCAGAAAGGCTTTGCTGCAGTCTGATGCTGCTGTCAGTGCATTCAGCATCCTGCCCACAGAGCCTTGTCATTTCAGAACTATTCAAAAACTGTTTCTTAAAAATGTTTTGTCAAAGAAATAAATCAGAGGGAGTTATTTGCTGTAACAATCAGTAACACAGTGCTGTGTTAAAGCTGAAGGCTGTGAAATACTGTCAGCTTTGCAGAGTGGTGGAAGCCCAGACCATTAAGCAAGACTTGTTGATAACAGTGAAGTGACTACATAGTGCTTTGAAAATGAGAATTTTGCCCTCTTTTTCTGGGAGTAAATTAGGTCAGAGTGTTCCCAGAATTTACATTTCAATTAAAAAATCACAATAATAACACATTGTGCTTATAATGAATGACTCCTTCTCAGGGAAAGGTGATATCTCCTGTTACTTTGTTAAAGAAAAGACCCTTCATTCCATCAGTCGTAAGAACTCTTCTTCCTTGTTTGTCCTCTTCAGTTAATTTAAACCTGTGAGAGAGTAATACACTGTAATCAGACCTCAGGCTTTCACTGTCTGGATTAGATATGGTTGAGTTTGTATATTTTGGTCTCTAGAGGTCTTTTGTAATATAAAGAAAACAAAACTTTTCTTTGTTTTCTTTAAAAGTTACCCACACCTGAAAAATTGATCCTCTTTCCTTAAAAGGAATTGTTCTTTTGGTGTGAGGAGAAATTGCTCTAAAATAGACTATACAGAGCACCTCATGGTGACGGTCTCCTTTTTTTCACCAAGGTTTGCAAATTCTTAATTATAAAGCTATTATTTCTGGACCACCAAAGCCTCTTTTTCACATCCATTGCAAAAGAAGAATAATGTTGCTACAAATTTTATTAGTTTGATTTCTCTTCTTGTGCGCTTTATTTGCAGAATAGCCACATTCACCATATAGTATTTGTTTCTGAGTAAAAGCACAGTAAATGTTTTTAACAAACTTTTCAAAATCATCACTGAGTATAGGCATTTAAATAGTAGCTATCCACCATGGTAGGGAGTCTGTGAGACTGAAGAGTAATTTATAGAAAAGTAATTTGATTAAGTTGCCTGTTGTCTACTAGAATTGTGGTGAATTGCAATCAAAGCTTTCTTTCTGAACAAAAGAGGTGTGTGCATGTGTAAAAACTGTCCTGGAGACTTCAGGTAGACACCTAAGAACTAAGCCAAAATAATCTGTTTTCACCATTTTAAGAAATGCTGAGTAACTTTGTGGCCTCGCCTTGAGCAAACTAAATAGGCATTAATCATCTGACCTCTGAAACTTGTCTCAGCCTAACAAATCTCAAGCTCTACATCTGATTTTTTATTTTTCCCCCGTGTAAAGTAAAACCAACATTATGGAAAACTTTCAGAACTCATCTGGAAATTGGTACCTCTTTGGAAAACAGCGTCTTTTTTTTCTACACCTAAGTAATATTCCATGGAAGAAGAAGAGCTTCACGGTATGTGTGTCTTCCGCATGCTAACACTCCTTTGCACATCTTTGGTGGCAATCAGCTGGTAAGCTGAGTCTCTGTTGCTCCAAGATCATCTTGACTGGATGTCATTGCTCTGTCTGAAAGGCAGCAGTAACCAGGAGTGCTTCTTTTTGGGATGACGTAATGGTGAGCTCATGCATGGTGTCAGCTTCACTTACAACACGCCTTTGATCCACTTCTGTGGTACCCTGCTTCCAGTGGTTTTAGGCTTGACTCATGGTTGTCTTGGTTTTCTGAAGAAATTTGGGTTGTTGAATCATATAGTTTTTGATGCAAATAAAATGAAACCTTTGTGGGATGTGCATTTTCAATACTCACAGATACTTGCTAAGTGCAAGATGAAAGAATAATGTATCCTTGACTCTCTTTGATTATTCTTGGCATTTTTCAGGCATGCTTTCTGTTCTCCCTAGTATTCAAAGTGTTCCTTCCATTGCTGCTATTTTTGCCTACAGTGTATTTTATCTTTTTCTTATTGGTGGTGTCTAAAACTTTGCAAGTATAAGCATGCATAAAATGACAAAAATACATACAACTTTGATGTGAGGTATTCTACCCAACCTCTAGTCTTCTAAATTCATGTCTTATCACTGTTCCATGACTCTTCGAGGTCAATTTACAATCTTCCTTTCTTTTAATAATTTTTAGTACATTCTCTGAATCCTCTTTGTGTGAAGAGTTACCATGTGCACATCTTTCTGAAACTAGAAAGCAGTTCCCTCTTTGCATGAGTGCAAAACTCTTTTAAACAGTTCATTGCTGCATGCTTCTCTCTTGCTGCAGGAACTGCCTTGCAGTAGGTGTAAAACCTCAAGGCAGATTTCTCTGAATGTCTTTTGTCCCCCCTGAAGACCTTCACTCTGGTCATCCTCAGTCTTTGAACTCCTGGCATGTGAAACTTATGGACATTACGAAGCACATCACGAGGATCTGTTAAAATGAATGCATGTTCCAGTGGGCAGTGCACACGTGAGGGAAAATGAGCTTGAGCTCAGTGGAGGAACACTTCTTGGAGTGTCTGCCTGGAATACTAAGTTGTTAGTTCACACAGGTGAGCAGTTGTAAAAAGCAACAGTTTAACAAAAAAGTAACTTGAGTCAGCACACAAAGTGGTGTCGAAGCAGGTCAGGTCCTGTGCGGATTGCCCGATGTTATCTCATTAGTACTTGTGAGAGGGAGGCAGAATGGAGGCTACGTGCACACAGAATGCTGAAGGATCAGCTGAATAGTGCCTGATGCAATTAAAGCAGGTTTTCCCATCCTCCTCCTGTACATTTAACTCTTCCTGTGCATGTTCACTGTGGAACTTACTGTGCACACCTGTGTGTTGCCTGCAGATCCAGTGAGTCCAAAGGGACACCAAATTCTGGGTGGTCTTATTCTCACACCTTGTCTACATATAGGTGAGACATAGATGGTTCTCTTGCATTGCCACTGGTAGGAACAAGGTCTTGGTGGGGCAGCAGGTTTGACTAACACACCAGGATCTGGTTTTGCCCATTTGCTTCTGGCTGACTTGTTTCCCTCTGTCCCTGGTTCTGCTGGAACTTCTACAATACCATCTTGTCTGAAATAGCCAATTGGCTGTAGTCTTAATTTCTTTCCATCTTTAGCACAGTTCTGAGTAAAATCTTGGCTTCATTTAGGCCCAGACTTCACTTATTTGTCTGCATCCATTGACATCCTTTTTGTCCCCCTTGTGTTTACACCAGACTTACTTTTTATTTTCTAAAGTTCCTCTTGCTGAATCACACTTCTGACTCACTGCATTTACTTTCTTTTAGGTACCTTTCAATTTGTGATTTAAAATGTCTTTTAATAACAAACATCTCATACATTACTTTGCAAGTTTCCTGAGCATCTTTTGAAATAGTGCAAATTTTTTCTTTCACCTTTTGTAAGAATTAGGAAGAAAGATCTACTCTGAATGTGTCCATGTATAATTGCTTATGCATGTTGGGCAGGCAGTGGAATAACACAGATTCAGTGTTGAAAGCCATTGGAGTTGGTAGCTTGAGTCAGTTGTATGCACATGGAATATGTGTGTACACGTGTGTTTGTGCATGTGTACACATCTGATTGATGGTCACATGCAGTAAGAGGGCTCTCCAGCACCCATAAATCTCCCTCACGAGTGGGCTCATGCAAAACAAAACATAGCTGAGACCTTTACAGGGCCTGTGTGGATCACAGTGGGGACACATCTGTCTTCTTAGTTTTAAAAAATATAATAAATTCTTCTCTGAAATACTGCTCCCTCGCTGTCTGTGTAATTTAGTCTGGCTCCACATTTCAGACTTATTTCTGATGGTCCATATGACAAAAAAGTTGTAGTGCCACACCAGAAGGTGACAGCCATTGTGATTTATAACACAGCTGGGTCCTAAGCAATAGGCTGTGAGAACAGACACTGTAAGGATGGTTGTGGGTGCGTTCAGCAGAGAAGGGTTATGTCACTGTTTTATGCGGGGTAGACTGTAGGTCTACAAACCAAACATTGAGGGGAGAAGTGAATCCAAGGAGGAGAATACTCTAGGGAATGGATTGTTTCTGTATTGGAGATCTGGAATAGTGGTACAAGCTGAAAACTGTTGGGAGAATTCAGAGAAATGTTTCTGGCTCTGAGGCAGAGCTGCTGGGAGAGCTGTGACTCCACATCTGTAGGAGGCTGCACATGCAAATGCACAAGGGGGGACATGTACACAACTCTGGGCCTTTCTACAGAAAGGGAGTTTGCTAAATATTCTTTTAAAAATCTTTTCATATTAATAGGATACAAACAGAGGCAGAAAAGAATAGAACAAAGTAAGTCAAGAACTGAGTGGCTGGGACTTCAGGGAAATTATGCAGCTTGCTGTCTAAGGTGATACAGTGTGGTGTGTTTTGAGCTGAAAAGATCATCTCTTACGAAACTTATATTTATAAGGGACCTCTCATGTAATCCTTCAGAGTTCAGATTTCTCATGTTAAACTAAACCAAGTGCTTGATTTGCTAGACCACTACATAAAAAATTATTATCATGTTTCTGGTTGTGATCATGTACAAAATCCTAAAAAACTTGTATCACAACTTTGCAAATTTAAAGGACATGAAGAGTTTGCATGAAAATATTGGGATGCTTATCTTGAGCTCTGAATTATCTGAAGTGTTCCTGCTATCTTGAAGTCATCTGCTTATAAAAATTAATTTAATTTTGCCATAGATGTAATTGTCAGATTAACAGTAGCCATGGATTTTCTGGTCAGATAACTTTTTTTTAAACTATGAGGAAATTCACAAACTCGTCAACTACACAATATTTCCTAAAAGACTTTTCTGTTGTTTTATGTGCAATAGAATTGTAACCACCTGTATTTAAATCTAATGGATTTGAAATAACCTACAGACTTCCAGTTTAATGAGAGCTAGATTAATGAAAAAAGACCTTTTACCTCAGATTGCATGACAACATTTTCAAATTACATTCCTGAAACAGAGAATTCACTTATTCCGAGTAATTGGATGCTGACTAGGGTTAATATGTACAATGTCCTTAAATGAAAATGTTCTATTGTAAGTGGGACTGTATGATACCTGAGGCATTCTCAATAGATTTGGTTAGGCTCTGAGTTAATTATGCTGCTTGCTATTTTTTGAATGAATTCAAGCATGAATTCTACACAGTAAAGATTGGGATAATTATATTCAATTCTGCTTGGTGCCCTGCTGAATGAATTGACCTTTTAGATAAAACTAGTCTCTTGAGAAGGAAACCTGAAGAAAGCCTGAACAAAGCAACCAGATGCAGCTGGGGGCTGGGGAAAAGATTTAATTTTTTTCTTTTTTTTCTTTTTTTTTTTTTTTGCAAATACTAAAGGAGTAGAAGAATCAGAAGGATTGATTTTTAGTCAATGAAAAAGTATTCCTGGGTTGGCAGTGATTTTGTATATGCAGTGCATAAAGTTATAATTTAAGGGCATTGATTTTTCTAAGCTGTTTTCTCATCAGTGATATGACTGAAAAGAAGCAGCAGTGGGGCACCAGAAAAGTTCAGTGTACACAGGTGTTCCACGCTTCAGCAAGGTGCCACAATCACAGGCTGTGACTGCAGACACGGTGCCAATAATGCTGTCAGCACGACTGCCTCTCCCTCTGCACTTGCAGTGCTGAAAGAGGGTGGGCAGGGGAGAGTGCTTTCAAAGGAACACTTTAAAAGAGGGACAGGACTCCCAAGGACTGGCAGAGCAGTTGCTCTGAGTGCAAACCTGCAGAGTGTCCTTTGAGGGCAGAGTGCTGTGGTAACTTCTCATCTGTTGCATTCCCATGCATTATGGAAACATCCAAAATTAACATGGAATATTTTCCTTCTTGTTCTTTTTTTTATTTTTCTGTTTTCCAAAACTGGTTGTACTTGTAATAAAGTAGCTATAATATTAAATGGAGAAAAGCTGATCTTTTACTTAGCTTATTTCTTTTTCCATTGTGATAAGTTCTAGACAAGTGTTTAAAATGATGATATTTTGAATTGATTCTAAGTGATGGAGACCAGTTTTTTGAATTTTTTTGCAGTCCACAGATATTTTTTTTTTTTCTGAGGGCATGTGCAACTAGCATGAAATACTTCTGTAACTACTCTGTATTTTTGAAGTGGCTTCCACTGTGTAGTTGAAGATTAATTGAAATTTTTTGTGTAGGCATAGTTCTCTATGTAACACCAAAAATATGTTTGTTACCTAAGCAAACATAATCCAGCAGTTTAGACTCACAAAACTTCACTCATGAGCAATTCTTCCCCTGCAGGATAGTTCCCTGTTGGTGTGATCTCAGTAGGAAAGCAGAATTTAGCCCATAATGTTAGTTGGATTTATGATAAGGGCGTTTGTAACAACTTTTTTGATGGGGTTCCAGTCTCTTAAGCACGTACATTATCTGTTACTGATATATCATTTGTGTAGAGAATACAGTTGTCACTCACTTCATTTAATTAGATTATGGATGCTAAATTATCTACTAACATAAAATGTGCTTTTATACTGCAGATTGCAAAGATTTTGAGAAGTTTAATATGCTACTTTTAAATTGGTGAGCAGTACCCTAAAGGATTCATATGGGGGTTTGTTTGTTTGTTTGTTTGTTTTTTACTGCAGTAAAATGTGAACATACCATGATATTACTAAAGATGGTTAGTTGCAAATGGGATTTGGGTCACTAAGGTTGGCTTGGATTTATTTTGCAGAAAACAGATCTAGGAGGTATAAAATGGTAAATATAGTAATCAAAGGCTTGTATTTTGGCAAGATCACTGAGTTGAGAACTGAGTATCTTCTGGTCTTTACACTCCAGTTAGCTGCAGTCATTTAGGTGAACGAACAATGTATTTATTGCATATGGTTCCAAGTTTGTTCTGACTATTAATGTAGAATAGCCTATTTTCTGCTCTGTTTTCCAATCCATTAAATGAATATTCTTCTATGTATAGGGTCTACCACACCTTACTGCATAAATTCCTTGCTTTATTTATGTGTGCACTTAGTTGTACAGCTGGTAAGCCATTTGTTCAAAAGAGGTAAATGGTTGGTTTTGATCCTTAGGCTGTGAAACAGGGATTCACAAAATGGTTATGGTCCTAATAAATTGACTGAAATATTGGGAACAACTTCAAGGATTTGATTCGAGCATCTAAATTAATGCTAAGTCCTTGTTTTTTCTGCACTCTTGATTGTATTTTATTGTTGAAAGCTCAAGAGCTTTACAAAGGTTTAGCTATAAGTCTTCTTAGGAACACCTTTTCTGATGACATTGGCTTCTGCTCTTTTAAAAGTACAAGACTACACAGACAAATTCAGTCCTTGCCAATGACTCCTAAAAACTGTCTGAATAGCCCATATTGTTGGTGTTCTCCCAGGTTTACCAAGAGTTCACCTTAAACTCCTTAGCTGCAGAAATTGCACATGCTTGTGCTGTTTACAGGAGTAACTCAGCATAGTGCTGTAAGTCAGGCCTTTTGATTACTGTCATGCATGAAGTACCTGGTAGATGATTTCCACCAGGTGTAAGGCCAGGTTCTGAGACCTTGGTTCATAAAAATGAGATCAGCAACACTGGTTAATTATTACCTGTTGAAACCAGAGCTGCAGTTCTGGGTGCAGTCAGCACGTGAGGTTCAGGCACTCTAAATGCCTCTTCCACAGCAAGGATTCATTGATCCTTGGGTCAATGGGAGTTGAGGGGTTTTCCCTCACTGAATTGGGTACTTGTTTCTATAGAGCCGCTTAAGCCAGACCCTTGTGAGCACTGCAGAGTTACAGTGATGGCTGGTAGGGGCCAAAGGACTGGTTTTCAAATAGCAGTTAGGAGCTTTTATAAGAAGGGGGTTCTCAGTGAAGTGTGCAGCAAAGCTGTGTTCTATTTCAGTTGTGGAAGGAGACAGGATTTCTTTCTCCTCACCACCATGGAGCTAGCCAGCTTTAATCCTGCAGAAGCTTTCACTTGTTTCTGGTTACAAATTCCCATTTTCTATGCCCTATCTTCTAATGCCTATTCTATCTTTCTATGCCCTATGCCCTAATTTCTTCCAGATGGTGTCTAAACAATATTTGGCAGAATATGTATACACAGATAATCTCTGAGTCTTTCTCATGTAAAAATCTGATACTAGGGAATCCTACTCTAAAAATAGATGCTATTTTATAAAAATTCACAGTGGTCATTGAAGACTGCACAGAACTTAAGGTGCATGGGGGATGAGGCAATCCAAGCAGTGTGTGCTCCTGAAAATTCAAAAGATGCCTTGTTTTGATCCCTCTTTTGTGTTGCCTGAAGGCTGGCTGGAATCCTTGGAGTTGTAGACAATCCTACATCTTCCTTTGTGAAGAAAGTACAACTAGCACAGAGGAGTGGATGTTGTTATGGAATAGAACAGGGGGGATTGGAAAGTTCATGGGAAAGGCTGTTAGATGCTGCTGTGTTACTTTGGGAATGCTGACTTTGCCTCTCTTTTAGCCCACAATTGTCAGCTGTCAGGCTTTCAGCACACGAAGTGAATTTGAACCCACATGTGCTGTTCGTACTGCAGTCGTTGACAGTATTGTACCCTTAATAGGGTAAAAAGCTACCAAGAGACATCACTAAGTCGAAAGGGGAAGGAGTCAGAAGTGTGTGCTGTTAACCTATTAGAATTTTTCCAAACAGAATTCAAAGTAAATGCCTAAAAGGTTTTGGGGGAAAAAAAAAAAAACAAAAAAAAAAAAACACCAAAAAACAGCAGGACTTTTAATAGGCACAATCAACATGAAGATTCTCTCCTGCAAACCCAAAGATTCTTCTCAGCTGATGTAGGTAAAGTCTCTTAGGCCAGCTTTCAGTACAATTTCGCTCATCTCCAGATCTGTTCATTTTTTGAATCCCCGTGTATGATTGCTTTAACATGTCAGGAAAAGAATGGATTGTTTTGTGTATCACCAAGAGGAGGCAATCACAGCATTGTGAAGATTATCAGCCAGTACATTAAACAAATAGGTGTGACATAAGGAAGGAGCTCTTTTCACAGAGGAGAGTTAGAACATGCAAAAGAAGGAGCAACATAAATGAAAACAGCTGAAAGAACAAAATTGCATTGTCTCCAATAAAGCATTGACTGCTCTATTACAATAGCAAGTCTTCATTAAACGTCTTGTATTTTATGTGAATGCTATAGGTGATACTGTGATTTTGATTATGTAATGCACAATGTATACTGCTGGTGCAACAAATGCAATCTAAAGATAAAATGCAGAATCTTTGCATCCTCTGTAGCCTCTGAATTTCTGACTCAGATGACAGACAGGCATACTTTAGAGTACTAGCTGTTCCACATTAAGGGAGTTGCTCTTCTGTTTCATAGAATGTGAAAACAGATTCTTAGGGTGAGCCACAGTTACTGGGGTACTCATCAGCTGGCACAGAGCTGAACAGGTATGACAAGTTGAAAAGGCAGCAGCAAATAGCCAGGCTGATGTGGGGAAACTCGTTCTGCTATCTGTGGTAGTTGAGTGGACTCTTAACCATGGCCTGTGTGATCCGTGCATCTCTCATGATGTTAGTCTGGTGTCAGCAATGAGTGTCTCATTCTGCTGTTACACACAGAATCGTATGTACCATGCAGTGAAATACAATATCATCAGCTGGCAGGATATTGGCCTGGCAGACCAGGGGTGCCCACTGGTTTACATATTTTGCAGGTTTATAAAACAGTGCATTCCCTTTCTTTCCTGAGGTTACACCAAGGGGTTCCAACAGCACAGAGACTGTAAGGATAACACATAACAAGGACACTTAACCTTGCATGACACAGGGCATATTCTCATGTTAGAGCAGGTTGCTGTGTGCTACAGTCCTTCTGGTTAAAGAAAAAGACTGATGAGCTCATTGGGGCTGAGAAAATGTCCAGCCCCTTGTCTTTCCTAGAAAGATGAGTTGGCAAGTAGCAGCCACGACCTGCTTTTTGCAGGGTGAGATTAGGGGTAAGAAAGAGAGAGATCAGTAGAAAACCTCATGAAATCCACCTTGAAGTGTTTCTTGGTTCTAGTGCCCTCTTGAAGGTTTTTTTGTGAGAAGGCAGACTGAGGCATTTATTCTCTCAGAGTACAGACCTTTTGTGCCAAAAGATTTTTTCAATAAAAATTAAAATAGGAATTAAAAGAGAAGAGAGATCCACTTACAAAAGAGTTGGGGACACATTGTGTTTATACCGAGAAAATGCATTCTATCCTTTTCATTGTTTTAAAATGTAAAGAACACAAATGGCTATTAAAGATTTTGAAACAATGAAAACGTTTAACTAAGCATTTGAGAGCACTGTTGCAATGAGCAGCGAAACTGTTTCACTACCAAATAAAATGCAGCCTGGAAATGGCACTTTAGGCTGGTGTGTACAGAGACGTGTGCATGAACTCATCATATATTTGTGTGAAAAGTTCATGCACTTTGTGTTCTTAATTCACACAGAAAGATACTTTTACATTTGAACATGTTGTCACTTTATTTGAACAGAATCCATAAAAAGTTTCTTAAAGCAAAATCAGATGAAATCTGCACATTAAAATTAAAGTGTTCTTTGGACTTTACAAGGTTATAGACTGCTGACTGCAGGGATTGCAGCTGACATTCAATAACATTTGAAGCTTGGAAGCAAGCTTTTTAATTTATTTTTTTCTATTTATCCCTTAGAAGCTGCTTGCTTTTCAGCTGTTAATGCATTTCCAACAGAAATTTTGTAAATTATATTGGGCAACATTCTCAGTGAGAATAGATTGTGTAAGTAACAGTAATGGCTTCCTCCTGCTGCTGCTGGCAGAATGGATATTTGCCACACACACTTATTCAAATTTCTTGGGCCAAGGAACACTTCAAGGTTCAAAACATTTATTACTCAGGGACTAAATTTAATGGATAATAATTTAGGAAACACAATTGATGAGAAGGGTTTTTAAAACAGTTGGCTGTTGTATATCACAGGCTTTAATTTCTAACAAGAAAGGTCTTGTGTAAACTAACTTCTTCATGTAGGACATTTTTAGCACTATGTTTTTTATTCTAAATCTCTATTAAATTAAATTTTTCTTTCACTAAAATCTGAAAAATATGATTCTTTACTTCTTAGGTAAAGAAATGACCTGCCATGGCAGATATAATTCCCAGTTTTGAAGTTTTAGTCAGTGTTCCTTTCTTATTACCTTTTTGACCATACCTTGTGCCGGGCTGACCTGAGTGCAGGAATCCATATGAAGAAACTCTGCATTCCCAGCAGTTTCACCAAGAGCAGATTAGTACAACAGGGTGTGGTTTAGGCTTGGCCACTGAAGAAAGTATTTGCAAGATGCTGTTTGGTCTGTACTTAACTAGAGAAAAGGCTTGGGACATGAGCTGAGAAAACTTGAAATGATCTAACCACCAACATGGAAATAAAAGAGAAAAGAAAGCTTTGTCTCAGTGAAAGTAATAGGGAGTTGTTGGAATTTACTCTGTTTTTATCAGTGCTAACTCTGTTACAGGGGGATGAATGCTTTCATCTCTTAGTTCATTCAATGCAAATTTTGGGTATTTGCTACCATGGACATGTTTCCTGTTTGTAGGCTTTTCTTAAATGTGGCTCTGTAAAATATAAGAATTTAGAAAGCTTTCACTTCAGTTTCCTTTGTCTTCTAGAAAACAGTAAGAATGCCGCAGTAGGTACTGTGTTAAAAAATTATTTTGGATCAATTTCATGTTGATTTTTACAAATTTAAAGGTGATCTGAAGTCTGTTTTAATTAATACTGGTTAGTGCTCCAAGATACTGATTAATACTCACTGAATTTAAAATAAATGGGGAGAGATCAGCAATTGCTAGACTTGCTGTTGTTAGGCAGCACAGATCCCTGCTGTTGTTTTGCTTCAGTTCTTTTGTGGCTGTTAGAGGATGTTATGAGATCTTTGTTTCCCAAGTTAGAAAACTTTATAAATTATTTCTGTTAGACTGATAGCTCTAGAAAACAGCAGTAATACTTGAAAAACCCATACATGTAAATTGGCCCCGGATCTGGATTTTTGACTGGGAATCTCTGTGAGAGAAGCTGGAGAAGTTGGTTTAGACACAGGGAACAGTTTTCCCCGAGTTCCACTGCAAGCACTGTGCTGGGATATGTGAAAACAGAGCTACAAACTGGAACAAAAATGTGGTTCGTTTTTATAACTTCCCCTTAAAAAACAGTCTTATCTATCTCTGCTTTTTATTATAATATTAAAGCTGTGCTACGTATTTCTATGCATGTTTAACATGCAAATATTTCAGAGATTTGCATGCAATCATCAAGGGAAATGGAACTCATCTTAATTCTTTGACTGATTTGGTGGGGAATCAAATCAAAAACTTTTGTGTAGTCCAAAGTTTTTGTACCAGAATAGTGGCTTATATATATATATATACATATATACATCTATATATAAAAACACATACATGCACACAGACACAGTCTCTGTTTTGCTTTTATGCTGCCTCACCTGTGCTAGTCTGACTGCCATGTGTGTGTGCTTCCAAAGCAAAACTGAGGTGTTTCAAAGTGAGGTTGCAATATGTTTGCAAAAACAGACCAGTAAATGTGAAATACACTTAAGCAAAAGTTGTGTGAAAGCCATAAAGCTGGTGTGGATATATTGTTAATTTAAGAAAGTAACTTTTTCATGGTTTCTTGGAGAAAATGATGCATGTATTATTATTGGTTGTCTCAGAATTAGTGATAAATTATGCCTAGCAAATCTCCCTCCCTGCTTTTTTGTAAAAGTTTTTTGGAAAACACGACATCGCAGCCAAGGGTGTTTTCTTCCTTTCCTCCATTCCAAATGCTTGTATGGTCACTTTTGAAGCAGCTACACATCTGAGAAGCTGTTTTGTTTTGTGTTATTGAATTTTGAGGGTACCCTGCTTGGAGATACTGCTTTTGAGTAATTGTGTGACTTAAAGTAGAGATGTGAATATGTCCCAAGAAAACCTGAAGCATCCCATGCATTCTTGCTCAAAACTTGTTCATGTAGCTATTACTCATGTTTCTAGGCTTTGTAGACTTTCAAGAGGTTTTTCACACTCCATTAGGCAATTCTGGAAAAGAATTAGGTTTTTTTCTTGAAGATATGCCTTTGGTTTTGGTCTTATTACAACATGAATGAAGTTCAAGGAAGTAGGGTATTGTTTATAGTTATAAGGCAAGGAGGATTAAGTAATGACATTCTTATTAAACTTTTGATAAATTAAATGCAATAATAAATTTTCTTTTGTTCTCACCTATGGGACACAGTTGTAAGGTATTAACTTGTCATATAGATTTATACACCTTAATAATTTTAAGCAAAACTTTTCAACAATTAAAATATTACCTTGATGAAATTTAATATCAGTTCTTTATGCCTTTCTTTGCTCATGCTTGGAACAATTTCTTAAAAAACTTATGGTGGCAGATATCTTGACAAAAGTATTTGGAAAAAGAATTATTGTGTGCTGTTGCCATGCCTTGTCTGTATGCATAAAGGGTGTGACCCGAGAGAAATGGATCTGTGGGACAAAACCAAATGGTTGGCACTGATGTTATCCCTGTAACCTGGGCTTATTTCATCCTATGTCTCCTTGATTGCTTGGAATGAATACCCAGGAGTGACTGGAGCCCATCGGGTGCATTCCTGGAGCATGTCTGTGTTCAGTTTTATCCCATTTTTCGTCTCTAAGCCTGTCCTGTGATTGCTTCAAAAGTGGTAGACAGGGGTGATTCACCTCAGAAGCACACTCTTGAGCCAAGTTACAGCTTCTTATGTAGGAGGTTATACAAGATGATTAATATGATACTCTTGATCTTTATTACTTGGATTTTATTTACTTTTTATGACTGTTATATAGAAAGTTTTCTGTTTTCTCATAATGACTGGGGGAAGTCCCACCTAGAACAGTGTAAGAGTAGTTGTTCTTTAACACAATGATAACTTTGCATAATAAGAAATTTTTTATTTTTTACTTCCAACCTTTGTAATTTTAAAATTTTCTTGTCTATTTATCTATGGAATCAATTATTCTTTAAGACTGCAGTGCATGAAGCTGTTAACTGCTGAGATCTTTGGTAGTGAAGTTTGCAAATTTACAAACAATGTCAGCTTCATTTTCTTACAGTGCATTTCTAATAGACAGACATGTTGAAGTGTTTTAGAGAGCCTATAATTATGTGCTAGTGCCAAAGTGAATTTGTACAGGCTAAGTGGTTACCTCTGCTTCCAGATCTGTCCCACTACTGCAGGCAATGCTAGTTAAAGATCTGAAAGATAAAAGAGAGAAATCACAGAATCACAGGATAGGTCAGGCTGGAAGGGACCACAGTGGGTCATGTGGTCCCACCTCCCTCCTCAAGCAGGGTCATCCCAGAGCACATGGCACAGGATGGAGTTCCAGAGTTCTGGAATCTCTTCAGTGAGGGATGCTCCACACCCTCCCTGTAAAACCTGTTACTGTGCATGGTCACTGGCACAGTATCTGAAGGGGGGTACAGAGGAGCTGGAGTGGAACTCTTCATCAGGAACTCTGTCTGTGAAACAGATGCTGAAGTGTATTCCAAATAAATATGTGGAATCTTTTCTTTGTAGGGATGTACCTCCAGTAGTCTCCTGTTCTATTCCAGTACTGCTGCTGCTTGTAGAAGTACTTGCTAGAGAGGCAAAAGGCACACTCTTGGAATGGCTGGGGCTGGGGCGTGCGTGGAGCCCGCACCGCACTCTGCCGCTCCGGGTGCTGCAGGCCGTGTGTACATGGGGAGTGGCAGCGGCTCTCTGCTGCTCTGAGCCACTTGTCTGAACCCAAGGGAACTACTCGAGATGAGGGAGAGCTTCTGAAAATGAATCCCATTTTCGCATTAAGGCCTAATGCAGGACTATGGGGAGGCACCTTAATGTAGGTGAGACGTGGGATCTTTTAACTTGCCATTCAGCTGTAAAACCCGTTTCAGGCATTGTATTTTCCGAATATGCCTGCATTATTTTCTTAGCATCCCTGCATCCATCAGCCAGACCTGTATCAAGTGAATGTTCAGTGAGATCACCGACCATGTGGTGCAGAGGAATGCTTTAAAATTTCATTAAATCTGTTGGTTGCCAGCACAGAGAAGTATCTGACATAGGAACACTTGTTCATATTATTCCTTTAGTAAAACAGGCCGGTGTAAAAGGAGGAAGATTTTGATGGTGGGAGCTTTCTTTTAAAATTATATTTACTCTTTCAATTACTGTATTCATTTCTCATTAATAGAGTATTTCAAGGCCCTGCATTTTTGAAAGGGAAAAGGTTAGAATTATGGTCTAGCAGCTGGTTTTGATAGGGCACAGTGAGCAAGCTAATGCTTACCAAACATTTGAAATTGCTTTTCAATTTCTGAAATCACTTTTCAGCTCTTCAGCTATTTTTTGGCTGGCTGCACTTTATCATATTAATATAATACTGTGCAGGAAAATATTGCATTAAAGTGTTATGATGAAATCAAGCTGTTATGCTGCATGTGTGTGGTACAAAGTATATTTTTAGTGGTTTTTTTAGCCTATAATTATGTGAGGTTTGGTGCTTTGCAGAAGCAATTTGTCAAGGGAAGAGGTTCTGCATAGTCTTGATAGGGTAAAATGCATTTTACAGCCTTGCTAAGCTTCGTTTAACTGAAATAAACTTCATTTTAGCAGTGTCTGAAGGTAATACCTAGTAAAAACTAGTGTTTTTTTTTTTTTAGATATATTAATTTGGTCAATCCTCTTTCTCATAAGTTTAACCAGCTCATTTCTGGATCCATGAATCCTTAAATTTCCTTGACATCACATATGTAGTCCTCTGCCAGGACCACAGGTATAATTCTAGATGTTTTAATGCCAGGAAGTAAAATTATTTGTAGCTGGTGTTCCTGAGAGCACTACCACTATTGTGCTACGAAGAGATTTTGAAGATTACAGCTGTTCCTGTAATTGAAAGAGTATTCTCTGTAATCCCCAAACCAGACTTTAAGAGAAAGTAAGTCTTTAAAATTACACTTTTGTAGATGAGATTTCTACAACAAATTAATCATGACAGAGAGAGAGAGAAGGAAATCTGTTGTAAATTTTAGTAAGAGATTTAACTTTATTTAGTCATCTCAATCAGATGATATAAAGGCCATGTATCTTCATTATGTGGTCAGAATCAGTATCTATTTCCTCCAGTATCTACCAGTACTTTTGTTTCCCAGTTATTTATTTTCCCATTTTATAAAAAAACCATATTTGATCACCAAAAATTCACAAAGGATCAAAAGCACTATATGTATAATCTCAACCGTTTGCTTCTGCTTACTCTTATGGGCTCTTCACAGAGTGATTTTTCTGCTGAAATTTTCTTCCAGAATAGCTTTGTCTGGTGCTGAGGTAGATCATTTATGAGGACCTCACATTTTTTTCATCTCAAAAGTGTTTATATTTTCAAAACCTAAATATTTCAGGTCTGATAATAAAACCTGGCTCTTTTTTAGTACCTTTAAATTTAAGTTGTGGAGTTGTTCCTTGCAGTGTTCAACCTGTTCAGTAGAAGAAAATTGATTATTTTACTTTTGAATCCAGCAGGTCTTTTATTTTGTGAAAGCCTAGCAAAAGCTCATTGATTTACACCAGAGTTGGTTTGCTGTTTTCTTCAGTCAATACTGTCACATAATAAAAATCTTGACTTAACCAGGCAGTTTCAGCAATGTCTTGTTTAGTGTCTGCTGCTACTGGATACAACCCTGCAGCTTTGATTTAAATACGAATAAAATTTTCCTCGTAACTTAGAATTTGATCATTGTATTTGATGCATCAACAGGAATATGAATAAATTATTTCTGTCTTGGATAGTTTTGCCTTAGCAATTCTATAACAAACAGAAACCACTAATACTGTTCTTATTTTTATTGTATTTCTAAATGTTTCCTCAAGGGACAGAAGTTAACTAATAAGCTACAAAATATGAGTAAATTATAGCAGATGTTTTGAGGGGTGTTCAGATGGACTAAATCTAAGCCATGGTGTGTCTAGTGTGAATGTTTCATCAGCTTGGTGCCTTTGAAGGCCTAGAATTAAACAACAGGAAGCACTTGACACAAAGTAGGTGGAATTTTGTTTGTCTCTGGCTGAGCCTCCCAGTTTCAGTGAGTTTACTTGAACTTCAAGGTTGCTCTGAAAAGTTCTCTCCAGAAATTGTAGCCTGAGCACTGAAGAAGGAGCAATTAACTGCTTTAAGAATGATGCAGAGGGAAATTAGTGCAGCAGCATTGCTGTGCTCATTAAGCCCAGCCATTCCAGAGGTTCAGGGAAAATTCAACTGCTGTCACCTTCTCGCATAAAAATGCAGCTGGAATTGAGCAAACGTGTTTCACTAATTTGAGAAAGGGGCAGACACCATGATTTTCCTTTTTTTTGTGAAAATAGTGTTAGGTTAGATCTATGGATGTCATTGAAAGATGGAATAATTTGATATTACCCTATAAAATTCATAGTGAGGTCACTAAGTAGAGTAATGAAAAAATTTCATTTGTAGTATAAATAAATTTGATCTCAAGCTGCACATAAGTGAGCTCTAATTTTTTTTTTTTTTTTAATTGAAAGAATGTGGTTTGGATTAAAAGAGTACTATTTTTATTTTATCTGAATTTTCTCTTTCAGGATGCCTAAATTTCTTATAAAAGTAATACAGTTAGATTTATGTATACTCAGAAATGTTTCATTTTTAATAGCTTATGATCATATCCAATTAATAAATTGTATTTTGTGAATCCTGTTCTGTTTTGTCAGTTACAATCTTGGCTTGTGGAATTTTTCTTCTTCATGTAATGGTGGAACAAGGGACTTGGATCCAGCTTTTCTCACAGGATTTGATAATAAATATTACCAAGTTTAAGGCATGTAAAATCCCGCCCTTTCTAATAGGTGATAGGATTCCCTCATTTCATTTGATCATTCTGAAAATGTGCAAGGGAATGAAGTTTCAGGTGTTCAGAGTACTAAGCACTCATTTAACAGCAGTGCAAAAAGACCTTAAGAAATGTGTAGCAATGATTAATCTACCATCCATGTAACATCATTACTGCAAACATTGCTTTTATTCAAAGTTGTAGCAGTTTCAAAGGGTCTGTTATCAGAACAGCTGTGCCTCAGGTTCAGCAAGCCAATATGTGGGATTATGTAGCACTCAGGGTCCTAAAGTCTGCAGAGTGTTATATTCATTTTACATGAAGTAGAACAAAAACAGCTAAACAACAGTTCTTTCTATTTCCTCTGGTTTATTTTATATTAGTTTCCCTTAATATAAAGTGGGATGATTGTTGATTTCTGGTCCAAATTTCTCTGTGTGAAAGTAGACGTGCAGAAAGCCTTGGTCCTATTAAAATTATGAGAAGGAAATTAATGTGTTTTATCCTTTTTTTGTTGTTGTGCTGGTTTTGTGTATGTAATGTAGGGATGCACTTATGTAAATATATGCAGTTGTAAGTGACTTCCAATGGTCAGATGAAATTGTTCTTGTGTAGGAGAAATCAGAAAGAAAAGAAATGAAATGAAAGATCAGAAATTAAGTACTGGCACTAGGACAGTGATTATTATCAGCCAGAAATAATAATCAATATTTGAAACAGGGCTATAAACAAGTTTGGGGATTCAAAGATAGGGAATCAACTTTTTTTTTCTTTTCTGCAGAGAACCTATTGCAGATGCTTTTATCTTGAAGTGAGATGCTCTTTCAAAAGTAAAACATAATGATAAAAAACAGAGTACCCATAAGGCAAGCTCAGCTTGTGGACAGTGAGACGACTCTGCAGGAAGGATCTGAAAACTGAATGTGCATTAGAGTATTAGGGGTCTAAATTTTCAAACAAAATTCACGTGCATGATAAGCTCTTTCTCTTATTAACAGTACCTTGATTGTGTTTGTGTTTGTGTTCCTTGTGAGTTTTTAAGTGTACCTTTTCTTCAACTTCCATTTTGTCCTGAAAGCATAGATATTAAGTTTGAGAAACAATCCTAGCTAGAATTTCCATCAATAGATGATGAGCAAGAAAGTAAACCTAAGCTGGTCACGATACACGATGCCCTTGCCCATGTGGTGACAATGTTCAGATAAAGGCAATTCATAAAAGATTAAAGAACTGACTTTTCAAGTACTTTTAACATATTTGGCTAGATGAATGAGTAATTGAGTGTCATCATATGGTTAAGCCTTTCAAACCATACATTAATTGAGATATCCTAACTGTTGACTGAATCCTCAAAAATATGGAAACCAAATGTGAACCTCACTGCTATGATCTAATTACATCCTCCTTCTCAGATGGTTTCCTTAATAACTTTAAGGTTGTTGAAGCATTCCTCATATGCTGCAATACTTACATGTGTAGGTCGAGTGTCTCAGTGCATTATTTTGGTGGTGGCTTCATTTTATCTGGTTCCTTTCAGAGCTGTCTCCCCCTTTGGTGAGCTTGTTAAAGCAGGAAAGGAAAGAAATTCAATGTGCTTTTATTATTCATGCACCACCAGGGCCATAAAACAGGCTGCACAGGTTTTGAATGTCCTGCCTAGCTCAGCAGGCACCCTGGCTAAATATTGTAGAACGTCACCATGTCCTCAGACATGGTAGAAAAGAACAGGCAGTGTACATCAGTACCTTTAAAATCTGTAAACAAATTGCATATTTGCTTCAAAAATGTGAAAGCAGTTATTGATTAAATGGCATTAGAGTGCCCTTGGCTTTAAAAAACATTCAAAATAGGATGCAATGCTCAAGATCAATAATAGATTTTGTATTTGTGGCCTGAAAAAGTAGCAGTAGTTCATAATTTAAAATCAAATGGTTCCTTGTGATTCTTGATCACATATTAAGATTTTCTTTTGTGTCCTTTACACATCTGTTAAAGCATCTGTGATCAGCTTCCCTTCTGCCAAAAGATGGCAGGAATATCAGCATTTTTTGAATATAGCATTATTTGTCCCATCATGCACAGCTTTGATTAGGCCAAATGTCTCCTACCAACAGAGAGTAAATGAAACAATGAATAATTTGTCACGAGTCAGTGCAGAATGTGAAGTACTTCTAGTTTAATTACCTAAATTCTGGTTTGTGTAACGTAAGGCTGATACATTTCTCTTTTCCTAAAAGCTGTTTGTGCACAAAGGATGCATAAAACTTCTTTGGGTGACCTATAGCAGAGGAGGACCTGTTGGTTGCAGCTGCAGTATCCGACGGCTGAGTTTTATTTTCTGTTGCCCAGAGTGCAGAATGCTTTTTCCCACAGTTGGAGGTGTGTGTATTTGCTGGATTTCTGACTCAGTCCAGTGAAACTACCCATTTTTATCATTGCTTTGTTTACAAGTGTACAGAATACAAAGGCTTTTCCTTTAATTTTATCTCAGGGTAAAATAGCTAATCTGTTTTGACATGCTATCTAAATGACACTCAAACTAGTATATGGACTAACTCATCCATAAGTCATTTCTTTTATACACATGTACTGCTGTGTCCAAGAAAAAGAGTTATATTGGCTGCAAGAGTTTGAATAATAATGGTCATTAATATGTCGAATTGAGGGTCACCACATTCATCCCACATATCAAATCCCCTTTCAATGAGATCAGTTCCATCAGCTGTCAGATTCCATTAAATATATCCCCCAGACCTACTGACCAGCTGACAGTAGAGAAACTCAAAACCATACACCCACTATTAGCATTATAAAATGTGAAATCAGCTGGAAGGAATGATAGCAGAACTGAAAACAAAATAGATGAAAATCTATAATGCCCTTGTGTCTTCCTAAACAGAAACCCCTAAGAGTTAAAATGCCCCCATAAAACATGGAGGTAAAAACAAAGGTTGTCACATTGTTTTCTTCATAACCTATAATGATTCTTTTACCTTTTGTTAATGCAAGATTTGCATAAATGTTTCATGAGGTTAATACAATGCATAAACTGAGCAGTTTATTAAGCAACATCTGTGCTGTTTTCTCAGATAATGCAGTGTTGTTTCCAAGTCACTGAAATATAACCTATCATAAGGTTTTGGTTGTTAAAATACTTGTTTTGCAAGGCCTGTGATCACATCTGACATTTTTAGCAGATGCCACAGTAATACAAACGAATTCCTTAATACCACAGTATGTGTTAGCAAAGCACCCAGTAAGGAGTGGATAATATTCCACTGAGCTGGTATAGTTCAGTACTGTGCATAAGACATGAGAACATCTTGTGTGTCATCTTTCAGATAAAAATACCCCATTTCAAAACCAGCACAACTGCCCATGAGACTTTTATCTAGTGAGATCTTATCATACTTGACAGTTTTTGACTTTGCCATAAAATCACTTTATAGTTTTTTTAAAAAAATTAAGAGTGGGAAAAACTTTGCACGGCCACAATTTTATCTTGATATTGGTGCCATATGGGAGCCTTTTTGCAGGGAAAAAAAAAGTTATGAGACCAATAATTTTTAATGAAACTTGGCTTAGCTCTTGAAGCAGGTCATGCAGATAAAAAGTGGGTGCATGAATTCTGTAGCCATATTCTCCTGTTTTTCTGGCAGGGATTGGAGAAATGTAGTTTCAATTAAACTAGGGCATAATGGAGATATGTTTTATATTATTGATTCTGTAAGAAATAATTTGGGCATTTTATTTATTTTTTTTTCTTAATTTTTTTTCTCCTGTGTTTAACTTACTCTTCAGCAAATTATGGTTATTCTGGTCTTTAAAATCTGCAGTTTTATTTGCCTTCCCTCACAAATCCCTGATTTTTTTGTTGTTAATTTGAAATAATTTCATGTTTTCATTGTAAGACATCCTCAAACTGTGAGTATGCAGGCCCTACTAATGTATGGATGTTTTATCTTTGGCTTAAAGTTTTTAAGATTACCATTGATTTAGGAAAATAATTTTTTTGGAAACTTTTAATGATATAATTGCAGCAATTAATTTGCCTTATATAAACTTGTACACTGGAGTTTATGCTTCTGTGTCCATGCAAAATGTCCACTGACCATTGAGGTAGTCTCTGTGAGAGCAATTATGTTGATCGAGTATCCCAGCTAAATTCCAGGTTGGGTGACAGGAGTCCAGAACCTGAATGGCTTCTTGTGTTTCCATTTGAGCAGATGTGTTTATTTTCTGATCTATCTTGGACCATGTTAGTTTGCTTTTGAACAGTTGCCAGATCCTGCATTGTGGAAGGAAGAAAGTTTCTCTGCTGCTGAAGGGCACTTGCCTCAGCAGGAAAATGCACCAAGGTGCATAAAATCTTAGCGAGTCAAACCAAAATTGTGCAATTTTATATGGCAAAACTCCTTCTGAAGACTTTGGCTCAATAGCAGAAAGAAAAACGCTGAATCCAAATGAAAGAAGGGAAATTTAGGTAATAATAATGACACAATGATCCCATTAGAATTTGTCTGGAATACTATTGTTAGCACACAGTTAGTTTCAGTGTGAATTTGGGATGCACAAGGAATGCAAGATCAGACCCTATATAATGAAGGGATCATTTACACACATTATCCCCACAATGAAATGCTGTCACCCCTTGGCGGAAAACACAGCTGCTTTTTAAAAGCTGCTTTACTGTAATAAGTGTGTAACTAGAGCTGGTTGAAAACACAAAAATTATTTTGTGAAACATTTTAAACTTTCATCGTTGTCTCCATTTTGCAGGTTCACAATAGAATATTTATTTCTCCCCCAGATTTTAAACAATTCTGTTCAGAATTGTAAATAATTTTGAATTTTAGAAGATTTTTTTTCCCAAAAACATGTTTCAGTAAACTAAAAATATTATGTTTTAAAAATTACTTTGAACTCTGCAGGATATTGTTATTAAAAACAAGATATGTTGCTAGCATCTAATTTAAAAAAAAAAAAAAAAATTGGAAGGGAAAATAATGGCCAGAACTTCAGATAAAAGCATTGTTTTAATTGTGTGTTTGATCTTCAGAAGTCATTAGGGATTTCTTGTATCAGAGGACCCAACAGCCATTAGTATTGATGTAAAATGTACAAGTCAAAGGCACCAGCAGACCCCTGATGGTTTAAACATAAAGATTCCTCCTAGCCTGGATATAGGACTCAGAAAGGAGACTTATAGAGGAACAAAAGAAAATAATGTGACCAGTATTGGTCATCCAGATGAAAAATTGTTTCTCTTACATGCAGAGATCATTACTTTCCTCATTCCTTTAGAAAGCAGCATATCTCGCTTCTGTTTTTCAGTTAAAATATAAGCAATGTATTAAGGGCAGTCTGTTACAGACAAAAAATACATGACCATTAGTATTTGAAGATTTGGAACGGATGTGATTTTCCAGCCTTCCTGAGAGCAATTTTTCTGATTTTTTTTCCTTTCTAATATTTAATATCTCTGTCAATAAATGCTGTGCTTCAGCTGTGATGATGTTACCCAATCAGGTGATCTTTGCCACTGGTCTGTACTGCTATTGCTGTGGTTCTACAATTTGGATCACCGTTTAGACTTGGTACACTTCCTTTGCCGGGAGTCTGTTCCCTCCTGGCACCAGGGACATGTCAGGAGGGAACAGTTTGGTTGTCATCAAGTATTTGGACATCATTCTCAGCTTTGCTGGGACGCTGTGTTCCTTACAGTGACTCACTTACTTAGGCCAGTGGGACAAATCCATTGATAACAGATCTTCTTACATGTTCTAGCTAATTGGGAAATAGTATTTTCATTCTGGCTGAACTTCACTAGACCTAATGAACAGGTGTCTACAAATTCAGCACAGCAGAAGAAAGGTAGTCCTTGTCCGTCCCTCTGTTGGGACTTCTGCCATGTCTACCTGCTACTTACTTGAAATAATTTGATTCATCAACCTGGCAAAAGTAATTCCCACCCAGAGAAGGTTGTAGTTTCCGGCGGTCTCTCAAGTTGTCTCAAGACTGACACAGAGAAGTCAGATGAGTGACAATAAGGGAAGGCATGTGGAGGGACAGGACTTACCCTCAGAAGTAGCAGAGAAATTAGTTCAACTCAGTGGGACTCTGTTTCTTAAATTTTTTGGTATTATTTGGCTGGGGTTGCTTTAGAAGCTAAAATCGTTTCATTCTTATTGTCACCAGACTTTGGCTCTTAGGGGTTTTGTTTCTTTATACGGAGCAACACATCTCCTTAGAGTGAGCCCTTCTCTTAACACATTTAGCATTTGAATTGTGTCTGTATCACTGTTGCTTTTTATGGGGTTTGTCTTCTGTGAGTTGATCAACTTGAAGAGATAAATGCTGGTGCTGGAAGAAGCAAAGGGATAGCAATGTATGACCAGGAAATGGGATGGGGTGGGAGTGACTGGGACTTCTGCAGTATTTTGTTAGATAAACTGCAAGCAGTTCTATGTGAGTCAAGTTTGTTGTGCGTTACTTCCTGGAGTAGCAAGCTATGGCATCAGAATTAATTGAGTTGTAGAGTTTGGTGCTTATTTATTTATTTATTATTTTATTTGAAGATTGAAGTCAATCAAAGGAATGGCAAAGTTTTTTACACACCTCAGAAAAATATCATGATGTGGATGTTTTGGGGTATCTTTGTTTTTAGTTGCAAGTGTTCAATGAAAGAAATGGGACTTCATATTAGACATTTTGAACAGGATATGAAGAAGTCCTAAGCCCTGGTCTAGCCCTGCACAGACTAAAATGAGTATGAGCTTTGGCTTAGATTTCACTCAGAGTATGCTTAACGTGTTAGCAGCCCTAACATGGCTCCCTGGCAGAGACTGGAGCCTGAAAACAATCTGGATCATGGATAGATGGCACTACATTACACAGTTCTGTTTATAAAACAAACTGAAGGCTTTTTACAAAAGTGGAAACCTTTTGAGATTGTTCCTCATTATCAATCACTAATTGCAGCTCTTTAATCTTTAATTCCCTTGACCCTCTCACCTCCTCTCCTCACTCCGTTAATGGATGCTCTGGCCCTCGTTTTCCAAGGCAGGATGAGCCTGTTCCACAGACTCAGAACTGGCTGTTAACAGCCATCTGTTGCATACAGGACTCTCTTGAAGTCATTGCATTTTCAGATTGATTTCGATGGGCTTCAGGCCATACTTTCTGTAGCAGACTTTGCTGCAGCCCTTTTTGAGGATGGGTACCAGCAGTAACTAACACACTAATGGGCACATGCAATCATATGTGTGAAAGTGTCCCTGGGCTTTTGTTTCATTAATTAATCAACACCAGTGTCAAATTATTTACGGTTTTATTTTTAAATGTGTTTCTAAAACAGAAAACATTTGCATTCTGGCAGTTCCATAGGAACAGAAACAAAACAATAAATACTCTAGCATTTGTGTATAACAAATAAGAATGTTATTTTTGGTTTATCTTCGTAAGCTATAGAGAATCACCTACAAGACACATCCAAGCATTCTAGAAATAAATCCTGTGATGACAGGTGACCCTATAAAAAGATTTCTAGCCCCATTTAACCATGGTTTACACTTTTAAACATTGTATTCTCTTCTTTCGCCCTATTGAAAACAGGACTCAAAAACTGAAGGACTTGTTAATGGAACATTTGTGTAAACTTGGGCCAAGGTCTAGTCAAAACTGATGGGAAGGTTTTCAATAAATGTGCTCTGTTTTGACTCTGTCACAGCTGGAACACCACCTTACTGAAACAGGGTGATTTCCTGAAAGAATCCTCATAAAAGTAATTATTTTTACTTGTATTAATACTTTTACTTGTATTCCATGTCCATTTCTGCTTATCCCAATCTTAAATCTATTCAACATTCCAGAGGAAACCTTCTAATCCAGTTTGAGGAAACACTTCAATTTGCATCAAGGGTCATATGCGGATTAGAGGAAATAATGTGACCTGCCTGCTTATCATTTGCAAATAGTTCAGCTAAACCACATTTCTGGATTTTAAAGGAAATTCTGCAATATAATAATTGTATCTATTCATGCTATTTGTAATTTCCAAATGGTAAATCATCGTCTGTAAGAAATGCTCTCAATCAAGGGAGAAAAAGACATATAATTATGTCATTTATAATGAATTCTAAAGGAAACAAAGACTTTAAGAGGAAAAACTCTGGAGAAAACCAAGGAAGAAAATCCACACAATAATACCAGTTTCTCCTAAGAAGATGCATAGCTGATGAAAAATTTGCATTTATTATATGAAACTCAACATCAAACACTTGAGCGAGGGAACTGTCAAAACTCTGGAGTCTAGGCAAACAAGACCTGACTTTTATTAGATAAATTACATACTCTCCTTCTTTTGTAAGCATCAATAACATCAACTTTTTGACAAATAACTATCTCCTGGGTGCAAGTTCTGAGGATTGCTGCTAATCTTCATCTTTTGAAGCATCCCAAGGATTAAAGGCATATGTCAATAACAGTGGCCTGTGACCTTTATGTCGAAGGTACCAGTGTCTCAGTCTGTGCTCAGTCTGTGATGTGAGATGATATGTATAAATGCTGAGAAACCATGCCAGAACCCTTGCTGTGCAGAAATCTGTAGACTCAGGAAAGATGCTTTCATCCTATAGGGCTCTTGAATGGCACACATCGTCTGGCAGAATTGGGCTTAATCCATTTACTTTTAATGACAACTTTAACAAATAGCATTGATTGAAAAAACATATATCCTTTAAAGAAAGTAAGTACGAAGAGAAAAACAAAATATCTTTGGTTTCCTACTGACATTTCTGTCTGCTGTTTAGATTTACTTCAGACAGAATTAATTTTAGTGCAAACAGCTTCTGTGCAAGCACTAATTGGTCTTTATTCTCATTTTGTAGATATTTATTAGCCCAGACTCTTCTGTTATGCTAGTATAAATCAATAGCTCAGTTGAAGACAATGTGGTTACATCATCATAAACCTAGTATGGGAATAGCTTGCTGGATAAGTGAGATGATAATAATAATAACAGCAGTAGCAGAAATGACGGAGTGCAAACTCAGGGGTTAGGTTTTCTGTCTGCTGTGGATGTTAAATACCTCACTTTCTCCTGCCATGATATGCAGGGTATTATCAGGGCAGAAAGTCAAAAATCCCTCTGAGGTTGTCAGATGGACCTGTATATTTGTATATGATAGTGAAATTAAGTCCTAAAATCTCACCTTCTACTCCTGCTGCTGACATTGATTTCAAAGGCACACATAGCTTGGATAAAGAGCAAAGATGTAACTGCCTTCTCTGTAGTCCCTGGGACATCAAAAAGAAGCTACACAAAGCAGTAAAAACAAATTTGAGATTTGCTGTCCCTGAGAAAGGGGATAGAGTCATTCCTGTAAAGCAAAAAGAGAAAGCGAAGAAAGGGACACATCTGAGGCCGCAAACTGTGGAGCGTGATGACAGTGGATTCGAAATCTCTTGCTGAATAGGGCTCCCACAGATGGCTGCAGCCTCCTCTTGGATCCTGATTCCTCCTTTAGCAGTATCAGTACCAAGCCTGGTTTTGTAGGGGTCAAGCATAGCCAAAGGTCATCGCACTGCCCCATGTGAGTTTGCTGCTTTGGCAGTGGCCTGATCTGGTGTTGCCTATGGCCAAATGCTATTCAGGGAGTTAGGATTTTTCTCTGTATTTGTGGTAGCAAAGCATTATACAATCTCTCTGGAAACGATTTAAAAGAATGCAGAGATAATTTTTGGGATCCTCAGACTAACAAAACTCCAGAACTTATTTGTATTCTTAGCATTCTTGTCCTGACACTGCATGTACTTTTCTGTCACTCTGATTTCACCCATTATGCTGGTTTGGTGTAAGTGCAGTTGTCCTTTCCTGGTAATTCAACACATCCAAAATGAAAGATCATGAAAATGAAGAATAAGGAAAAAACACCCAAACGACAGGAAACCAGTAACCTACCTGGACTGAACTATGTGCTTCCAGTGTCTTTCTTAGCAGTGAATGGAAGTTCTTCAGGCCACCATGCAAATCTGAGTGAGAGGAAAATGCTGTCATTACTAATTTTGGGGCTGCTGTTTTCCTGATGTCATTATAGTTCTGCCTTTCAAAATAATTCATCCTGAGAAGCAGCATATTGTCAGTGTTGGCTGGTGTCCTGAGAAAACAATTCAGATTGTCAAAGAAAGTCTAGTCCCTCCTTATATCCCTTAGCACATGATTAAAAAATGAAGCAGACACCCCATAAGGAAAATCGGTAGAATGAATTGAAGCAGGCAGCTGTTCAGGTGACTGTCTATGCTCTCAATCCTATCATAGCTCTGATTCCTGCAGAATTACTGGGATGTGTTTTGCACAACACTTACAATTATTAGATATTTGGGAGTTGGTGAATATTTTTTCTTTTTTTTTCCACTGCTAAATACCATTAAAAGCAATTAATATGTATTAACATAAGATCCTTGTTCTGTGTAAGGAGATAGAAGGGGAGGGAGCTTATGCATCTGTGTCTGGAAGAGGGCAGAATGTAAGAGAGAGCTTCACTGAGGAGTGGGGAGAAAACAGGTTAATAAGGTGTAAAGAGACTGAGGAATTTTTAAACATATGAAAAATTGAAGTGAAGTGAAGTGTGTGCATCTGGAACTTCACAAATATCTTTCAAGTTCTGCCCTCAGACAGTGATGTTACACAGTTTCTGCTTTGTGGAATAGTTTGAGCACTGGATTGCTTTTCTCTCCTTTTCACAGATACCATGGTTACCTCTCCTCTGATAGTTGACAGGTCATTGACTGGTTTAGGAAGCAGTTTCTCTAATTTTTAAGTTTTACTTTTAAGAACAGAGTTTTGCTATCCAAGGGCACCATGTGTGCTGTACAGATGGAACACAGTGTGCTCTGGCTGTTGTCTTGGCACTTGTTGTAGGGGAAGAGAAAGTCAGTTCAAGGCTGCAAGCAAAGGCAGCAGAGGTCTATCCAGCTGCCTGAGAAATGTCTTTTCCTTTGGGAGAAGAATTTTTCTATTAAAACTAAGTGGAATTGTAGAATTAGCTAAACAAAAAGCAGAACTTCACAGAAAATTGGATTATTATTCCTTCAGAAAAAAAAATTATTTTCAGAATTTTTTTGAAACACTGTTGACCATCATAGTGAAGGGCAGGTATGTCATTAAAAGTAAATGGTGAATTATAATTCAGTGTCAAGTGTTCACAGACATTGTCTCCTATTTGTTTATCTGCCATTAGAAAGATTCTAAGATGATTTCTGTAGATATGAATGGAGCCATGAATATCTGAGCAGTTTGGTTCTACCTGTCTGCATAACACCTGAAAGTCATGAATGTGGAAGCTCGGTGATAAGACATTAAATGAGTGTGCCACAGAGTCAGAGCCTCTGTAAAAGAGATCACAATCAGTGTGGATGTAGAACTTTTTGCAAGAGAGCTGCCAGAGGACAGCTTCTTCCCTTTCTATGGAATAGCAGTGGTGGACTTCCCCAAAGCATCTGCCTAATGTCTGCCTGCCTGAAAATAGAGCCTTCAAAAGCTTTGGGACAGATATGCACAACCGTGTGTGGGTTTGTCACTGTTGAACTCTCTGCAGTGTATGCCGTGTGCCAGGGAGTTTTTAACTTATGGATTCCATTACAGGCACAAACTCCACAAAACAGTACCAAAGACTATCAGAGAACACTTGCCAGCTTATTGTAACAGTTATAGAGTGATTGTGTGATTTAGGCTTTATAGGGTGTGGCTTCCTTATTGGTCCTTTTTGGTCACCATCACTGATTGCTCACGGTGAGCCTGGGGGAAGGATCTGATCCGTACAGGCAGAGAGAAGGAGGCTCTCCTACACAAAGAGCTTCAGAACTTATCACTGCCTTTGCTCACTCTTCCCAATTCTCAGTCTTTCCAGTAATCTAAGGCTTGTAGTGACAAATATTGTTGAGAGAAAGTTTGAAAAAAAGCAATTTTTACTACTTTTTTTTTGGTCTGTACTATTCATGTAAATGAAAACAGTTGTACCTTTTATAGTTGTTAGCTTGTCAAGTATTTGGTATTGCTGCTTTTAACAATCCTGCCAAAACCTTTTCTTTGCTGAATTTCTTTCATTTTTGTATTGTGCATTAGTATTCCAGCATTCAAGGGTTAACAGGCTCAGAACTTAGTTCTCTGTAGCTCAAGGCACAGTATTAACTTTGTTTTGTATATTGCCCAGGAATTTTTCACGTTATGTTGGTTTTGATATTGAGAATATGTTTGATAATTGAGTTAGTACAGTAAGGATTTCTTTTTTCTCTCTGTTCCAGGCCTGCATTATTTTTGCTTTAGCTTATCTCATTTTGCACATTCTCCCTCTGAACTGTATTTCATTGGTTTTAAAAACACATCATTTTTTGTCAGGAATGGTATGGCCTCTCTTCTTATAACATGACGTAGTAGCATTTATTGTCAAAAGTATAATAACTAGGCTAAGGAGGGTTGAAGTCTGACAAAAAATGGGGCCAGTAAAACAAACTTTTAGAACAAACTGAGACCTGCTATAAGTCAGCGAGTATAGACTAAATTGTGATGAAATCATGTTTGATCAGGCTGTGCTTAAATTTAGCTGTTATTCCTTTCTAAAATACATGTTGTAGCTTTCTTAATTGTTTATTTTGCAGCAGGGAATGCTTAGAGACTTTGAAAAGACACCTTGCTGATCTTGAATTGACTCTATTTCTACCTTCCTATTTCCTCTAACAGAATGGAGAGCCTAGTATTCCAGGTTTTGCTAAACTATTTATTTTCTTTACATAATTGTCTTTCAGGAATAAAATTCACTTGATTTTTTTACAATTTCTGCAGTTAATGAGATTATTCATTTGATGAACTCTCTCTTAAGCAGATACACGGTTGTACTGCAGTCTCCTGAGCTGCGCTGTTACCTTTTCATAAATGGCAAAAGTCCTATAATGGGTAATTACTTTTCTAGATGCCAGTGGCTGAGACTATTTTGTAAAGAAAAGTAAGAAATATATAGTAAGAAGTTAAAGTTCTGGGACTTTTTTTATGGGGCCGTTTTTTGGGGGATTTTTTCAGATGCTAAACTCTTTTCCAAGGCTAGGATATGTTCTGTGTATGAGGACCTGTTTCAACATTTATCACAAGCAAACCACTGTGCTATTCCAAACATGATATATTTCACTTTAGTACTGCTGACTTCAGCTTACTAATTGCCTGACAGCATTTTCTTTGTTAAGCTTTAACTGTGATCATCACACTTTTGTTGTACTGACAGTAGAAATATTCAGTAACAGACGACCTAAATACATCATAAGCACAACTGTACTAATCTTTCATAATGGGTGTGCTTTTGGAATTATATGGGACACGTGCATATAATCATTGTCAGGAGCTACATGCATTCAAGTCTCCAAAAGCATCAACTGAAAGCATTATCTGACAAAGCATTCTGATGCTCAATGCACATGACTTACAAAAAAAAAAAAATAACAGACCCAAAACACAAAAACCAAAAAAGCAAACAAAACAAAAAAAACCTCCAACAAACAAAAAAAACCCCCAAAACAAACAAATTAAAATCCAGACCCATAAAGATGCAGTTTTTATTTTATAGCCAGTTGAAGCTGCTTATTATATCGGAATCAGCAGGACAGATCTATCATCACCTGCATACGGTCTGGATCAAACTAGTCAATTCCTTTTGTGATGATATGAGCCCACAGAAATCCACAAGCCCTCTTTCTGCTGAATTGACTAATGTTTCTTGTTTTTTCGAAAAAAGGCAAACTGCATGCATCATGTATGCTTGGAGAGATAGTGTCCGGAGAGATCTAATTTTGCACAGAGAAGAGTTCTGTAGCTTTGGTTGAACAAAGACTGATTTGCTGCTGCTATCACTTTCTAATTGTTTGAAAGGGAAGGTTCAGTTTCCTGGCATAGGAGCAAAGGTGTGGGAACTCAAAGGCCTGGGCTACGTGTCTCTTTCCACACCAGCTTATTTGAACTCACTTTGCAAGTTTTTGTTCTGTTCATGTTCTAAACTCAGCTAATAAAATTTCATTAGTGAGGGTTGCCATCAGCTTCTGTACATCAGTGAGAAAACCTACATTGTGAATCATGATGTGGTACAGAAATGTTGTAGTCCCTCAGCAGCTGTCAGCTGCAGCAGCCCAGAGCAGTGCAGACTCTGGTCCACGCTCCCTCGGCTGCTCAGCAAACTCCTCTGAATCAGGGAAGGGCATCTTTGTGACTCCCTGCACTCAGCAGCTTTTGTCCTTCATTAAAGAGCCTGAGTTTGTCAGAAGATGATCTAAAAACTTCAACTATTTTTAATAACGCATTAATTTCTCTTCCTGACAGTAATATTGTGCTAGCAGTCTTTCAAGTCTGAAGTTGAATTACATAAGCATTGCTGATTACATGTCAGGGCTGTGAAAATGCTCTGGCATTTCTCGTGTTCAGGCACACAGGGATTTTCAAAAGCACCACTGTGGTTTAGGATTTAGTCACTTTGGAATATCTCATTCAGTTAGCTTAGTGTGTCATCCTTGTCTGTTCCCAATGACCTCCTGTATGATGTTTAATGAACTCTCAGAAATAGATGTGCCATGGAAGATCTGCCATCTCTCTCTGTTTTCTAAATATTTCCAAAAGGAGCACCTCTGTGCTCACAGACCTACCCTGTATATATCAAAATAAAAGGGCTTTGGAGAAGATACTCTTTTCCAAAATACTTGAGGTTTTTTTTAACTGTAGTTTAGTGCCAACGGAATGGATAGAAATAGTAACTCAATTCTATGGTGACAATTCATCAAGAATCTTTATTTTTATAAGGCCCCAACAACATTTTATGTATGAGATTCAGCATGGTGTGCGATAAAAATGTCTAACGTCAGCCAGTGACTTTCATCTAAATGAGTACTAAAGGAACAAAGGAAAAATAAGAAGGTTCATTAAATGCAACTCACATTCAAAACTGAGCTGACTGAAATTTAGAAAATTGGGGGAATTTGCAGTGAGGTTCGTAGTTTTGCATATATTGCATCACAATATTTATATCTACAAATTGAAACAACTTCTAAAGTGAAGATTTTTTAGAAGAGTTATAAAAAATGAGAGTTACTGTTGCATTATAATGGACACAAAACAAGCAGTGATTCTTCGTAAGAGTTAACCTGTTTTCTGAAAAACTTTAGATACAATTTTGCATTGTTGATTTCCCTGTAGGCATCTTATTTGCATCCAGATTATTAAATGAACTGATTAATGATATTTCTTTTTCTAAATATTTATTCATGGAGCACTCCAGTTGTGGACACGTGAACAAATGCCATGCTGTAGCCTTCTTTGAGAATAATTCTTTTCAGGTCCAGGTGGGTGCATCTCCAAATCAGTTATATTCTGAAATAAAGTAGGTATAGATTTGAAAAATCGTGGTATTCCAGGCTAATTTGACAGACCAATCAGAGACTGCTTAGGCTGAGATTTTTTAATTTCTTTTATGCTTTTAGATGTTTATTAATATTTTGTTATATTTCATATAAACAATAATTTAATATTAATTGATTTCTAACTACAATTACGTGAAGAGCTCAGAATTATTACATTTAGGTTTGTAAGTAGTGTCATTGAGCTTAATTCTGCTGTTTATGAACAGAAAAGATACAGGTGTCAATGCAAAATTAATACCAAATCCATGGAGAAGAAAGAAGGGTCTCCACACTTAAGTTAGTGCAGGAGAAAAGAATAGTGGTTTGCCTCTGAAATACTTGTTATCAAGTGATATTTCTGATTCTTTTCATTTAACCACTGGTATATATTTTTTACTGTTTATAGTTTACAGTTGCTACTTCTCTTAGTTGATATCCAAAGGAAAGCTTTCTTATCTTTTTCATATGCCCTGATCTTTTTATAAGAAAATGAATAATGAATTAATTTTAAAAATAAGACCAGCAGTAAAATGTTAAAGTTTGCAGCAAGGCGACTTCACACAGAAATGGAAATTTGTGGTGATTTTTGTGCAGTACATCATTATGGCATTGGTCCTCTTGCCAAGCTTACAGAGCTTATTTCAGTCTGCGTGACTTTGAAGTATGTGTTCTCTTAAGGCTTAACAATGTCAAGCTTCATAACACAAGAGCTAGTTTGCTTACTTCCTACTTTAAATTGCTCGTAATTTGAGACATGCAAACATTTCCACTTTATAAAGCAAGGCTACTAAACATATTATTGCTCCAACCTGCAAGTTTTATGGCCTCTGTATATTTAGAAAGCCGTGCTTTATTAAAATAAACTGTAAAGAGGCTTAACTCATTATGGAATCTGTGAGCGTCTAAAATGAAATATCTTCCATTTATTATAGGGATTTAGGAAAGTTTGAAGAAAGACTATAATATTGTTGTTGCAGAAATAGGATGTTTACTATTTTTTTTAAGCCTCTGAGGTTTGTAGCTGGATGTACAATTTATCATGGGATAGGTCTCTCTACAGTTAGCCTGGAAAAATCTCCATTTTGCTTTGTGTAGTCTTCAAAGCTTGAAAATGGGTTGTCACCCTGAGTTCAAGCAGAAAGCCTTTCAGATACTTTCACAAAATAGGTTTATGTATCATTGCTTAATTTTAGATTTAAGTGGATAAAATATTCACTTTTTCATAATTTTATCTCCATGATGAATCCATCCTGGAAGCTGTAAATGCAATGTGGAACTCTTGACTCCACAAAATTTTGCAACTTTTACAAAGACATATTTGGATGAAAATGCAAGGAGATTCTAGTTCTGTGTTTGTTCAGAGAAATGGTACTTTAGCTGTTGACTTGTTGGCGTTCATATTTTGCTATAATTAACTTTTTTATTCCCTTTTGGGCACAGGACCACTATTGGTTAGAGATGATAGTTCCAAATGCTTTTCTTTTTCACAAGGCTAATTCATGGTCTTCATGTTGTCTCCGTAGGTGTTGCTTGGTTTTTACCATCTGAATTTGTAACATACTCTTTATGTCAATGACATTTTTCAGAGCTGTTCCTGTGCTGAACAAAACCCTGTCATTGCTGACTTGTGGTAGCTCTTTTTCTTATGGCAGCGTCTCAGAACAATTTTTTCTTTGACTTTCAATAGGAAACTTGAAGTGTCCAACCAGAAAATTTCCAACAGGAAAAAAAAATAGAGCTCAGGTCTTAATGGTTTGCTAAGGCCTTAAAATTGTTGAACCTAATAGGAGCAGGACTGAAAGACCTTACAGAGGTGTAGTGAGTTTTCCCAGCAGGAGTGCCTTCCCTCTTTAGCCTTCCATTACAACACAGGAGCAAGAGCACCCATGGGATGCTGAGGCTGGGAAGGGACTGTGTATATATGCACTATTTTGTTTAGACAGACATGTATTTTTGTGCTAGCCAGAGTAAAAAAAAAGGTGGCTGGCTTTTAGAATTGTTGCAAACGGCCTGGTTGTTTCAAATGCTGTATGTCCTAAGCAGATATAAACAGTAAATCCAGCGTACTGACAGCGTCGAAGCTCTGGAAAAGGGGTGGGGTTGAAAGAGACCTGCTTTGCTCTCGTGTGTCTATGGCAGCTGGACATCCCCACCCTGCCTGGGAAGAGAGGGAGGGTCTGTTGCAAGAAAAGCTTTGACCAGAACCAAAGCTGCTGCACAGTTTCATACAAAAGAAGGTTTAAATCTGTGTGGGTGGTGTGTAAAGGAACCTAAGCAGCAGCCTGGAAATAAAACAAGGCCTAAATGAAGGGAAGAAACTTTGTCTTAAATGAGATTGCATAAGGGGGACAATTTTAGAGACTGGAAAGATGTGGAAAGTTCTTCCTTTGCTACTTGGTACAAAATGAAATACATGTGAGAAAAAGGGAAAGCACTAGATAGGTTGAAATGGAGTACATGAAACATAGCTGATACTTAGTTTTGCTTCTATTAATCTTTTAATTATGTATTACATGTGCACTGACCAGAAAGGCTAATCACATACCAAGAAAGTTGGATAAAACATGTTTACAAAAATATTTGAAGTAGTGTTTACTAGTGAAATACAGAGATTTCCGTAAGTTTCTTAGCTGGGTTTTTTTTGGATAAACTGGATATTTCCTATTTTCTTTTCAACCATCTTCCTTATGAATGTTGAACAAATCCCAGTAAATTAAGCTTCCTAAAGATAAGAAAGCTGCAGGTATCATTCAGTTTCTAGTAGGCATAAAACAACTTTCACCTACCCCACTACCAGTACTGACGTGACTGTTACAGGCATATTTTAAACCCTCTAACTGCCACTTTTAGGGCAGATTTAGAAGGAAACTGCATCTCCACAACTATGTTTCCAATAGCTTTTTCAGGACTAAGAGTTGGAAGACAAGAAACTTTTTTGGATTCTCTCAGATTAAGGAAGGTTTTGAGCATGTGCTCATTAACATATTGTATAAAAATTGAGATGTCTCCCTCTTTGATCACACCTTTCTGCTCCAATATACATTAGACAAGTTCTCATCACCACTACCAGACTGATGTGCTTTGGAAGCCCTGGTTCTTAGGGAACATAAGACAACTGCCTTCTTGTTGATCATGTCATTTTTAGCTGCTCAATAATCTCAAACTACCTGCTTCTGCTGGTGAGAAGGCTGTTTCATCAAGTGTAAAACAGACTATTAAGCACTCGCTAAACATTATTAAGGGACTTGTAACCAATTATAGACTTCAAGCAACTGTGGGGTCAGAGAGGAGTTTGAAGAATTCCTTTACTGGCTGTAGAAGCCCAAAGAAGTCCTCTTAATCTCATTTTGGATGCTGGAGTTCTTTTGCAGATTGGAACATTGGCTTCCCAAGTACATGGAATTTAGGTGCTTAAAAAGAATCACCTGTGAATTATATGTTGTATATCCTTGAACATAACCTAGTTCAGTTACCCACCAGAAGGATTTTTAAAGCACCACTTTCTTATGCTTTGAAGTGGCAATAATGGAGCTAACAGGCATAATTAAGAAGTTATTCCAACTGTAACATACATGCAATGTTTCTTTGTTTTGTACTTGTTGCACTTTGATGGCTGTTTTAATGAATGGCATGTGCTAAGCAGTTAATTCTGTACCAATTTACACCCTTAGTCATAAATCAGCTGAAGTTCTGTCCTGCTTCTTTTCCACCCCCGTTCTCAAACATTTATTACAGTTTCCCCTCTATTTTCCTTATAACTCAGAGTGGGGTGCATAACCTGATTCAGGAGCTAGGTTTTTCAAAAATAATTAAATAAAATGACTTAATGTTATTTAAAGAGGAGCTTGTACTTTCAGTGAGTATCTGATACCTAACCCAGAGCCCAGCAGCAGCACTGTGCAAGGTCTGAATGACACTGGCTCTGAAACAGGGAGCCTATCTTTATCTCATGTGTCTCTGTAATTGGGAAAGAATTGATTCTGGCCCTGCAGGAATTGCAGTTCCTCATTCTGTCTGTAAAAGACAACCTGGTTAGAGTGGTACTGGTGTAGGAAGAGGTAAAAGTGTTCTTGGAGACAGGGAGCACCTGAGAGAGCTTATCCTGTGGTGTATGCAGGTATGGAAAATTGTTATAAACCTTCTTTAGATAAAAAAACCCTTGGTTCATGGTGCTAAGGGAGTTTGGGTCAATAGAAGGTGGAGTAGTGACCACTGCTACTCTTAGGTGTAAGAGCTAACCAGCCTTTTCTGTCCCTGCAGCCCCCATAGTGTCACCTTCAACTCCAGATCCTTACCTGTAGCTGTCTCCTTTGCCTTTCTTTTTTCTTGCCCTCCACTGGTTAATACAGCACTTATTAGGTTAATTCTCCCTCCAATAGCTGTCTTGCCAAATTAGGAAAGACTCAATGTGCATTTTTGCTGTGCAAGAAATGATGTGTTCTTGGTATCTTCTAGTACACCTGAATGTGGTATCCCTACCTTGGCTGGATGGGTTTGTTTGTTCAGCTCCTCCTGTTCAACCATTAGTTTTCTGTTCATGTGCATGCCTTTTTCAGTTTTCACATATGCTTAAGCTTTTGCAGCTCTGGTCATGAAGGGGTCAGAGAGGTGATTACAAGTTGTAAAATGACCTTACCAGTAACTCTTTAAGCATAAGTAATGTTCTGAAATTGCCTAAAGCAAAAACTGCCAATTCAGAGCTGATTGTAATGAATCAGGTTCTTCTATACAAAATAATGTGATCAATTTCTCATTTCACTGAATAAATAAGCTGGAAGATAGGGAACTGTCTATGACCTGCTGTTAACCTCTTCCCTCATTATTCATATCAAACCTATGACATGCATGTAAGAAATCTCTGGTTCAATTTTAGCTAATTATTTGTTAGAAGTGAGGGCTCTGTGAAGTGTTACTGATTGTACAAGTACCCAGGGACCTTATGACATCTGATGAAAATAACGCCTAAGCAGCCACTCAGGCCTGTATGCTTTTTGTCTGGCTATCATTATAACTAGAAATACTCTATTTCTAGACAGCAAAACCTGTGTGTCTGTCAATGCTGCTTCTCTCAGGTACAAGATACTCTTTAAATTCATTAGAGCTCAATTATTGTTGCAATTAGGGCATCAGAGAAAAAAAAGAGGGGTATGCATTGGAATAAATTCTGAATTTGTGCATATACTTTGTTAATAGTTTGCAATTTAGTGTCTGAAGTGCTTTCTATGTAAAAATTAATTTTCATTAATTAGCAGCTTTTATTTTATTTGCTGGCTAGGATAAAACAAAAAAAATTGCTACCATGTGCTGAATACAATTAATTTCACATGATCTTTTTGGTGTAACTTATTGCTATTTTTTAAAGGTATCTTGATGTGCAGTGTAATATTTTCTAAAATGCAGAACAGACTTAGAAATATAAGGATTTGTATAGAAATATAGAATTTAGTAGCTCAGATACTGTGCTCCCCACAGGCACAGGGTTTTCAGAACTGGCACTGATGTCATCAGTCAGTCTACAGGAATTCTGCACCATAATCCATGCACAAGCTGTAACTTTTCGTCACAATATTCCTAAGAAATTCCTGACATCCATCTTGCAGGTGGGAAAGAGAAACCTTTCTTTAACTCGTGAGAAACTGGTGAGTTTGAATATCTTGCTGCAGTTCACATTAGAGATATGTGAGTGCTGGGAACCTTCTAAGTTCAAAATATAAGAGCATCATCTCCCTACCTCAATGAATGAAATACACCTCAGATATTGAAAAATATTCACATTGTGAAATAACTTTCAAGCTGTTTTACTTCTGCCTAAATAAATTCCCGGAGACTGCATCTTCCCAAGAAGTACATAATGGGAAGATGGAAATCATTAAGGAGATGGAGAGTGAGGATAGAAAGTCTGAATAAAAAATCCACAGGACTGATCTTTTTGACTGTAGGACTGTTGTATAATAAAAAAATATATTGTTTTTAAAGGGTAGAAAAAGAATTGATTCTGAATCAAAGTATTAATATGTCACAGAAAAAAGTTTTCTAACACCACACATAAAACATCTCTCCTTACTGATGGAATAGCTACCAGGAAACTAGAATTTAAAATTGGTTGATAAAACATAAACTGTTTTAGTATTAATTCACAAATTTTTGTCTTTCTAGAAATCCAGCTTGTGCTATAAAATATGATTCTATGTGATACAACTTTTGTGTAATTTCCAGTGTCTGTAGCTAGTACTGCAAAGTCGGTCTCTGAGGCCAGCAGACACAAACTTCTGAGGTTTGGGGACTGGGAGGAATGTTGAGCATTGCCCACGGAAAGCTCTTTGGAGTCTTACATTTATGAACTTATGAATGTTTATTTTTAAACATGGCTCATTATGTTGGCTGTCACGGTGTGAGGCAGAATGGAGTGAAAGTGAAGTGAACCCTTCTAAGTAAGCTGGATGCTACTACTGTGTGTATTTTCAAAAGAAGCTGGCAATAATGGCATCAGGAAACCTTAGAAGTAACATCATAGATGATGCCTCTAATGCCTGGAATGACACTGTGCTTGATTCCAACTTTTCTCTAATTTTGCACAGGTATAAATAGCTTCACAGGCTTGGAGGCAGTGGAGGTTCAGGCCAATGAAGTTATAGCCTTGAAGGAATTTTTATAGCTCAGCTGAGAAGCCCTCAGTACATGTGTTATCAAAAAAGTGGTGGCAGACTCCTGGCTGCACCCAGTGCCATCAGGCACAGTTAAAATGAAGTTAGAGAGAAGACAAATGAAGGCTGCTCTCTTTTCAGCTAAGTCGGTCCATGGTCTTCCTTGACCCTGGGGCTGCTGATTGCTGACTGGAATCTCAATGTCTATTTTCTAGTGACAATTTCAGTGTCTGAGCTCATTAATCAATTTCTATTTGGCAGAATCAGTTTGTGGAAAACTTGCAAAGGTTACTTAATCCAGAGGGAACGTGTACTGTTAGACAGAAGAATTTTCAGCTGCAGCATAAAACAAAATTTTCCAAATCTCTGTCTTGTATCACATTTTCCATGACCATATCAGTTACTGATAGGAAGGAGCAAATCACCAAAATCATTCATAGCGATGTTAGCAAAACCCAGCCTCTGCCGGCCTTCCTTAAGAAAAGAAGTCTTTCTGCATCATAAAATCTGTCGCATCTCCTAACCCCATGGCTCCAGCATGAAACAGGAAACAACAGTGCTGAAACAGTCAAAAATGAAAATGTGAGAGAGGCTTTTCTTTAACTCTGTCCAGTAATATCAGTTATCATCCAGTCTAAGAACTGGATTTGAAAGCAATTTATAGAAACCCACAATCTGTTTAAGTCCTTGAAATGTTAATCCTTACAAACACCTGGCATAGGACTTGAGTGACTTAAAGGAATTCCCTAGACTTTGTAGCCTTGCACAGGGGTGCACATGCACTATAGCAGGACACCCAGGAGGGAAAACAGATATAGCAGTGGCTTGTGGAAATAAGAAATGCTTCAGTGTTGAAGAAATTGGCTTAATAGTTTCAATATGAAAGAATAAAATACTGCTTTATTTCTTAAAGATGGTAAAAATATTTTTAAAGCAAACCTTCAAATATTTGGGCTTAATCTCTGTTGCCCATTGTGTGTGAATGCTTATTAGCTGCCCATGGCAATATCCTGGCAAGCTGCCTCCTCAGTGAGGCACAGTGCCAGTGCTTGGTGTGATTCAAAAGCTCGGTACAGTTGGTGGAGTCATTTTGTGCTCAATGTTTGGTTGGGTTGGTTTTTTTTTCTTTTTAGGTTTTTGAATTTTTTTTCTTTTAATATTTTCTATTTTATTGTTTCCATGTGTTTTTTTTTCCTGTGCTTGTATGGACCTTGTCTTACAAGGAATGATGAACTGCTTTGTGGTCTCTCTGGAGTGTGTAGCCTGATGGGGTAACTGGACAGTGTCAGAAACAGTGTAGCATCTTTGTGCTCTTCTGATCAGACCAAGACATGAGGTAAGGTAGGTACCACAGCCAGCTTTTGTAATGCAGTTTAAAATAACCCACTGTGGCCTTTCAGGACTCGAAGGGGGCATATAACAAAGATGAGGCAAACTTTTTAGCAGGTCCTCTTGTGATAGGAAAAGGGTACAAACTGAAGGAAAATTAAATTGGACATAAAGAAAAAGTATTTTTTGCAATGAGAGTGATGAAACACTGGCACAGGTTGCCCTGAGATGCCCCATCCCAGGAAACATTCAAAGTGAGGTTGGATGGGACTTTGGGCAAACTTATCTTGTTGAAAATGTTCCTGTTTCATTGCAGAGGGATGGGATTAGATGAGCTTTAAAGGACCCTTCCAACCCAAACAATTCTATGATTTTAAGACCATATTGGTCTTTAATTTTATTTTCCTTATGGCAAAATAACCCCAATTATTTCTTTCCTTTACCTGAACTGTTCTTGGATTAAAATTTCTCAGAAGCCTGCTTAGTTTTTCTGTCATGTTGCTACTCGGCAGATCATTTCCCAGAAACACAGATTCACTAAGGCTGAGAGGGACCTCTGGAGATCACCCAGTCCAGCCCCTGCCATGGCAGGGTCACCTGGAGCAGGTCACAGAACGTGTCCAGGTGGGTTTGGGATGTCTCCAGAGAGGGAGACTCCCTGCCCTCCCTGGGCAGCTGTTCCAGTGCTCTGCCACTCAGTGTAAAGAAGTTCTTCCTCATGATGAGGTGGAATTTGTTGTGTTTAGTTCATGGCCATTACTCCTTGTCCTGTCATTGGCACCATCCCCTTGACATTTGCTCATGGCAGAGCTGATAAGAGAACTACTGTCAGAAACAAGAAGGAATATGGATGGAGTTAGTCTTGCTCACTCCACAAGATGGCCAGCTTGTGCAGGTGGTGTTGAGCTGTTTATCCAAGGGTCTGGACTGAGGTCACTTTCATGGAAGGTTGTGTGTTGCAGAGGTTAACATCTGCCACAGAACATGCCAGGGTCCCTCTAAGTTATAACGTGGTATGAAAGTGTGAGGAAGGGAAGGACTTTCCTATACTATCAATCAGGATAAGTTGTAGGAGATACTTAAACATTGAGACAGCAGCGAGCTTACAGAGAAGTCCAGGCACAAAAATGGGAGTCTGGCCATGAATGACCCAGAGAGGAATCCTCTTTGGAATTAATGAAAACTTTTTTTTTAAAACAGCTTATCCAGGCAGTTGTGCAGTCATGCATGTTTTTCATGGAAAATAATTATTTGTTTTGTGAATTTTTCAAGTATATTAACTAGTGGTAATCTTAAATTCAGGAAGGTATTTCTCTTTGTGTCATTTCCATCTGTACATTCTGTTTCTATGATGTCCTAATGTATTCCTTAAATATTAATAGCAGTGAGCTGATGCAGAAGTTGGTGTATTAGTGTCTAGAAAGATTTATTTTTCATGGCAACATTTTACAAGGAAGACTATTCTGTAACTCTTCGCACAGATACGCGTGGATGAGTGGATTGTAAGTGTTACTTCTACAATTGGTTCTGGAGGCATTAGCTAACAGGGTGATTGTGCCCCTTTCCCACACATGTTAGCAATGATCTCGTTGCAGCAGCATTGCTGGAGATATTGAAATGAGCTGACTTTGGGAGTGTTTCCTGTGTTTAAATTCCTTAACTGTAAAGCAATATCCTAACAGTTATATGCTACTCAATGGCAGAGGGAAAAGGGGAAAAGTGATTGAGAGATGCATAATGATTCTGATTTTTTGCCACCATCTTGATAAGTTGCAGCCACATTCCATGGCTGTATCTCTGCTGTGTTTTCAGAAAGATCCTGATTGTGATGTTTATGCAATTTCCTGTTAGTGGTAACAGTTCCATTTTCCTGCATCTACTTCTTACCCTGTTTTCAGCAAAGCGGTGTTGATACAGAGGGTGGCACAAGTAGAACCATACCTATTGTCACCATAATTTGGCTGCAAGCATAGAGGTTGTTATTGGGTAATTGGTAATTGTTGAAATTAAAATTCCATCGAAGGTCCCTGTGTGTCAGTGCATGTTTGAAGCAGTCTAATACCCTTCAAAATAGCCAAGAGCAGCTTTTGCTGGCTGCTGCTAAGGAGAATCAAGGCCTCATATTCCCTCTGGCTCTCTCCATGTTTGAAAATACAAGTTCTACCACTCTTCTGTGTAATAGATACAAGGCATACCAGAGGCAGACTGGAAATTGACTTTAAATGATTTAATACTGCTTGTGTGAAGCAAGGATGTTGTGCTGAAAATAGAAGTGCTGTAAGAGCATCACCAGCAACAGTGAACTGTCACAGACATGTCACTGATGTGAGTATTTAACAACTTCTTGACCGAGAGCCTAAGTTCTGGCATTACATCCCCTTGGATGTAGGTACCACCTCTGTCACTGGCAATTAATGTTAAATAACAAAGGAAGAAACAAAGAAACCAGATTGAATGTCATCTATTTCTATCAATTTATATTGACTTTTATAGGTGGGAAGGCTATTATTACTTAGTTTACCCTAAGAATGCTACTAACTGAGGTGAAGCCAAGCTGGTGCTGTGACAACAGGGCTCATGTGCTTAGATGCACCAAGTAGTGTGGGGACTGCTTTGATAGCAGCATTAAAGCATTTGCCTGTTGATAGCTTAAAGGCATGTGCTCCCTCAGACATTAGGACTCATTGAAGACATAACTATATTTTTAAAAGTCGCTCTTCAAGCATCTGCAAAGAGATTCTTGCCTTTGCTCTACAAGTAGGGTGTGCTGCAGAGCACTCTCCTATTGAATTGATGTGGGACATTTGCTGAAAACATAGCATCTATGTAATTTTTAGGCAGCCCACCCCTCTCTAAATGAAAGTAATTATTTGCAAACAGGATTGTACCACGGGACTGGTCAGACAGGATTTGGGAGAGGTAGTTAAACCTGCCTTTGCAATATATATCTGGTATAATTGACTCAGTTCCATAAAAATTCTACAAGTTTCCATCCCAAACCTTGTACTGCAGAGAGGTACCCAAATGCTTTGTTTCTTTCTCATAGACTATCTTAATATTTCCAAAGTTTTCCTGTTCAAATCAAGTAGCAGAATCTCCTGATTGCATTTCCGTCCTGTGTCTCAGTGCAATCTGGAATGAATAAAAAACGAGAGCAAAATTTGACACACAGTATTGAGATGCCATGCAAAGCTCTGGAGGGCAGAACAAAAAGGGAGAAACCCCAAGCATTCCAGCCATGGGAACATCTGTACGAAAGCACTGCAGCAAAGACATGCCAGGTGGTGGTGTGGCCCCTGAGAGAGTGCTGCTCCTGGACACGTGGTATATCTGGTGTATCCTCGTTACATTACAGCGAACAAGGCTGGTCTGTTCCACCTCTGATGTTACTGAGTGCTGACCTGCACTGGAACTGCAGGTTATAAGGAAGTATAAACTTTATTTATAGTTCTTTTAATGTACATGCACATACAACTTCTGCTCTACATATAAGATAATAGCATTATTTATAGATTGATGGTCCGTGTTTGAATGCTAGTTTTCTGAAAATGCAAGTTTTGCATGTATGTTCTTTGCCCTTTGGGGCATCTTTAGTATGAACCTCTTTACTTCTACTTGTCTCACTTCTCTTTGATAAAAACACTTCATCTCTGAAATGTATTATTTTACAGCACAGTTTTTATTTGAATTCTGAAAGTATCATTTGCCACTGGTACTCCTGTATATAGTAAGTTAAAGTCCTACTCCTGACTGTAATCCTGTCTCACAAGATTCTGAGGCAAGTGCTACTGCCATTAACTATGAGTCCCATATAAAAAGCACACAATTGTCATTCCATTTACTACAGTGTTTGTTTGATCTCACTGTACCCTTTAGTTGGAAGAGGGGGTAGTTTGATGAAGTATTTCCTGGACTTGCATAGGGCACAGCCACAGGCCCTAGAAGGCATGAATTACAATAGCAGATGCTATTCCCATTGAGACAAACAATGTGTCTAGACTGACAAAAAGGCGTGTATAGCCTGGTTCCTAAACAGCACTTCGGACAAGTAAGAGTAGTAATTTGCAAAATTGGAATTGATCTCTGATATATAATCCAAGAGTAGAAAGTCTCAGTGTAGAAGTTCTGGATATACCGTGTGTCATGGGTGGAACTAGTTCAGAGCAGCACTTCATTCACCATAACTGGTTTTGGTGGACTAAATATGTGAAAATTCACCTTGGCTTCAGTATTGTGTTGTCATGCAAAGCTTTAGAAGGCTGAGCCAGAAAAACAAATCCAAAAGTGCAACGGAATGGTTTTGTAACTTTTTCAGGGTCTGAAATAATGAACATCACATTTTCATTTGAAAACAAGAGTTACCAAAAAAAAAAAAAAAAAAAAAGACCCAAAAAACCCAAACAAACAAAAGAGGTAAAATTTAATTTTTAAATTAAAATTTCTTTGCTATATATATGAAAACCATAATTTAATAATTTCATATATCTCATCTTTCTAGAAGTTATTTTACTTTGCCAAGAAAAAAAGTGTATCAGTTCTTGCTGACCAGCATCTAATGGGAAAATCAGTGACTCACACAGTTGCAGACAGAAGAGATGGATGTGATTGTCAGTAGGAACAGTTTTTTAATATTGAAAAGTACTCTTAACACCATAATGCCATTTGATATTTTATGAAAATAAAATCAAATATAAAGTATGTTTGAGTCACTACAATCATATTTAATTTAAAAGAAGTTCCCTGATACAACTGCCACTAATGGTTTAAATCCTGCTTCTCATTGGTCCTGTAAGAAATGAAAGGAAAAATAACTACCTGCTGTCATGAATGCTGTTATACAGGTGAGCAGTAATTGCTGTGCCCCTTCTAGGCTGGAGAGAGGTTTTAATCCTTTTAAGGCTGGGTTTGTGTGATCCATTTGTTCGCTACTTGTTGCACACGCAGCAGCAACAGAATGTCAGTTTTCACAAGCCCTGAACTCTGGTTGTCTGATGTATCAAAAATATCACATATGTAACCCAAAAAGTGTTTAGTTGTCAGAACAATTTGTTTATTTTCAAATAATTGCACTAAGTTGTAATGCTTCAAATGCAGTTAAGTGTTGCTGAGCTCTGCCAGCCTATCAGCAGCAGGAGAACTGTGTGTGTTTCTGCAATAATAGGCAGATGTCAAAATTAACTGCGCCAAATAGCCTGAAACAACTTGTTCTAATATAGTGGATCACTGACTCCCCATCTTAATGGTTTTTTGACATTGATCACTTCTAAAGGAAAGAGTCACAGCCCAGATTTGGGTCATAGATTTAGGTCTTTAAAAGATCTCTTATTAGAGTTTTATATAACAGACAGTGAATGAGAACATGCAAAGAGGGAATTGTACAAATCCCATTCACATGGGAACACCTCAGATCTTTGATTATCCATGGGCAGATGATCATTTGAAGGTATTTACCAACCCAGGGCAGTTTTTCTGGATTCCTGCACTTTAATTTCATGCCTTCTGGCTTATGAATAGAGTACGTGTGTTCTTTACGTACTCACCCACTAAGAAAAAGTCTTTCTGGAAATGCTCACTCCCCAGCAGAAGTAAGCTAGACTTCAAAATGATTGTTCTGTGATCAGCATAACTTCAGGGCTAGACTCAAATGCCCAGTGCTAAGCACCAGTGTGCACTCACACCATCACCGGTCCTGCAAGCACAGCAGAGGTCAGAGGGGCTCCTCCAGAGCACGGTCGTGTCTCAGAGCTCAGGTACAGGACAAGAGACCCACGCACTTGTGTCTGATCCACGTGCTAAGAGTGACACAGGGGGACAGGGCAGCACAGCTCTGGGTGCCAGTTAGGGGGAGTGCATTTGCTTAGTGAGGTAGTAGGGCTGAATATTCAATTATATATGAATTAGGCAGCTTTAGATAGTAAAGTGCATGTGGCTCCTACATCTTTCATTATTGTGTGGGTAATACTCAGTAACTTTTACCTATATTCAATTTGCAAGTAGTGTTTCCTATTTAGGTGGCATGTTATAACAGCATTTCTGTCTAGATAGTAAATAGTTTTTTGTGAGTTTCCTGTTGCTTTATCTCAGTGTAACATAAGGATTTTCAAAGGAATCTTTCCATATGTTTATTTTTATTGTAATAATAACACTCTGAGTTAAAGCTCTTAATAATCTTAAATCAGTCCTGTATAATTTGATTTCTGTGATTATTTTAGTCCTATTTATGCCTGTCTTATGCTCATTCTTATTTTCAGTGTTCTTCCCATCTATCATCTGCCCACAAATCTTTTTTAAAAATTCCATCAGAAAAACAAAGTATTGTACATGCTAAAATAAAACATAATCTCCACACAAACTGCCTCCTTTCTCCCCACACTACTGAAATATTTTTACCAGATGTGCTTGGATGAAGGGCCAAACAGAGTAGATGTTGATCACATGGTCACAGCTGCAAACACAGTAGATGCTGATCACATGGTCACAGCTGGAATTAACTTAAAAATTTTTATTCAGTTGGTATTACCAGCTTGTTTTATTTTCCCCCAGCAACAAAATGGTAATGTAGATGACATCTGTCTTTCCAGCTGTTCCCTGGGCTCGAAGAACCACTCCTCTCTCTCAGAGGTTTGCCAATCATACTCTTAAAACTGAGAAACCAGAAAAGTATAGAAGCAAACTGATGTGGGAATAGATATAAAACTAATCCAAAAATGGACATTTGATGCTACATTTCCAACTATTCCTTTAGTTTCCTCATATTGAAATAAGTTCCAAAATTATTTCACAGATTTGACAATTTGGTTGTAAAATAAAAAAAGTAAAATTTCTGTGATAGAACTATAGAGCCATTTGTCAGACACCTTTGAATATCTCTTCTGTGCACTGCCTACCTGTTGATCTGCAGTAATACACCTTTCTCAATAGCTCAATATTCAGCAAAAGCAACCATTCAGAGTACCTCAGACATTCCTAATTTGCACTCAATTTTTTCACTTCTGCACCACACTACAGTAACCTATGCTACAGAAATTTTGTGTAGTGTTTGAACTTGAACAAGTGAAGGCTCCATATTTGATGACTTTCCCTTTCACACAAGATTTCTTCATGCTCCTGTTTGGTGTGCTTTTTATCATCTTGTGTCTACTGTCACAAGGTTGGGCACCTGCGCTTTGGAAACAAAGACCTCTCCTCATTCTTGAAAGAAAACTGCTTAGATTTTGGTGATGAACATCTCTTGCTGGAGAAATATGTTCTCCTGTAGATTCTGTAGCACCTGACTGGGTATTTAAAAAGGATTGTGGTTTTGAAAGGCAATATATTCTACACTTATTTGTGACGTGAATTGCTGACTAGGTAAAATTTCTGCAGTACATCTTAATTACAGCAAGAATGTGAAGATCTAGATCTTGGCTAAATTGTAGTATCCCTTGGATTTTATTCTCAAGTTCCACTGGCCTCTTAACAAAATAATTATGTACTCTGAGGTATCAAGATTTTCAAAAGCATTTGGTGTGTGCTTCCCCAGAACATGGGCAAAGCCTCTTTTCAAACTCCACTGAAGATGCAGAAGGTACACACTTATCTCAATCTGTCTGTCTACATAGAACGTATTTCCCAAGGTAATGCAAAGGATTCCTGTGCTTTGCCCTTTAAGAGACACAATCCTTTCATTTCTGCAGCTGTTTGTTCCCATGTCCAGCATGTTCATTTTCCAAATGGGAAAAAGCAAAACAAGACTTTTGCAAAACCATTCAGTTTAGTACAGTATAAAATATTGCTAATGTTTGGGCCAGTACTTCCAACTGCTGTATTTGAAAAATTAATATTTATCTTGTACATACTGAGTAACACGGATTCTGTGCATAGGGCTTTTTTCCTCCCTCCTTTCAGGTTGATTTGGTTTTCTGTTGTGGTGCTTTTAGAGTTTTATTGGTTGGTTTTATGGTTTTGTTTTGGTTTTTTTCTCTTTTTATTTTTTGGTGACTGCTACAAAATAAGAGGCTCCAATTTAACCTGTTTGATTTAAATTAAATTCATATTTGCAAAACAAAGAGAAAGAATAAATGTCAGTCATTGAAGAAGGTTTGCATCATCTGGATTTCCATTACAAACGAAAATATGGGGCAATTACCAGTTGCTGTATGCAGTTATGTGTGGGAGTCTGCAGGCAAAAAGCAAAAAATATTTAGTTTAGTAGCTTGATTTGCCTTTAAATTTAGTCATGTCTCAGGCAAGCCTCTAATTTTAACTAAAAACCCTCTGTTTGCCCAGCACTTTGCTGTGTATATTTTGCATTGATAGTCTCAATAACAATGATATGAATAAAAAGAAGTTTAGTGTGTTCCCAAGCTACCTTGTTGTCCACAAGCAGTTGGGAACTTGGTGCAAGCGGATCTCTTTCAATGTGTTCTTTCAAATGGGAATTTACAGGCAGAGGTGGGGAGGGTGGTCAGGGGAGGCGGTGACTGATCCACGGTGTGGTGCAGGAGGGGCAGGCAGGGCACGGCGCTCTGCTGTGGGCTCACTCAGATGGAGTGCTGGGCGATTCATATCTCAGCTCAACCAGGGTATCTGTAAAACAGATCTCCTGTTCCAGAACAGGCACAGAGTTCAGTATTTTCCTATGCTGGGCAAACTGTTCCACACTGAAACTACACCTATCAGATAGCTGTGCTGCTGGAGCACAGAAGACTCAAATGTTGCTTAAACTTGCTAATATATACACCTTCCTTATTTTTTTTAATTTTATTTTCCCCTTTTAATGTCTACTACTGCTTCTTGTTTCTGGCTGCTGTCTTGGATTGCATTTCTGCATTGATGTTTCGCTTGCTGTTTTATTTTCAGATGTCATTTTTCCAAGAGTCTGTAATCCTTGCAGTATAAAAGAATATTGATTATTTTTCATTTTGGCAAAATACCAAATAATGATGATGAGATTAATTTAAAGTTGCCTCTAGTGCTAGGAAGATAGCACCTTTTTCTAGAGGTGCTATGACTTTTGTTGTTTTTTTCTTTTTAATTTTGATATTATTTTCATTTAAGAAAATATGACTGTATTTTCTTCTGTCTCTGACCTTATAGCTGGTCACCCTCATTTTGGCAAAGCAGAAGTTGCAGAAAATGTTCAATCTCAGAGATATTTAATGTTCAGTCCCAGAGATATTTAATGCCCATTTTAAAAATTGAGACTTAATTGGAAAAGCAGTAAGATTTGGGACAGGTTCTGCAGCTGCTAATACATTTTCCAGAGTGAATTCCAAAAGTAAATTAACTGAAATAAAAATGTTGACTCAAGAGGTAGGATATTTCTCAATGTGAGTAAGAAGGGTTATCCCACTTTTAGTTACTTTCCATAAATGGTTTCGCTGTAATTATAGCATGTGTTAACTTTGAGGTTGGGCTGGATAGGAATATTTATAAAAGCTGACATTTCAATAAATTGACCCGGTTTACAAGTTTCTCAAAGAATAGCAAGAAATATGGAAAAACCACCCGACGTGGCAAGCACGTTAAAACAAATCAAACAAGCCCTGATTTGTGAGCCCACGAGCACTCTTATATAGTCAGTGGAGAAAACAAATCAAATGCTTGTAAATGCTGTTTAAGGGCTTACACACAACTTGACTTGATTAGAAAACTAAATATTTGATTATTTGTGGTTTTGATTTTATGAATGTTGCTTTCCTTCACTTGTGCTCTCAAGATGTTCAAGGTCTGGTGAGAAAAATTGTGGATAGTGTTTCCATGTGTGGTGCCCATAGAGTAGATGTTGGTCTTCATGCACTGCTCACAGAAATGTCTTCATGCTGCAGTTCCATCAATGTCCATGGGAGTCCCTTAATGAAGAATACAGTAACAAAAATCCAAGATTAGATTTGGCTTGAGAGTTCAATCCAGGTTCTTCCCTTCAGCCAGTATGATGCCATCATCGTTTTGGTCCCCTGCTGCTTTTAAACAATGTAGGCTTAAAACAGACCCAGATTCCAGTGCCATCCTGTCAGTGTGACCACATTTTGAAGGTCCCTGTTAGCATTTTGTTTCGTTCTTGTGCTCTCCCTTTTTTTCTTTTTATTTCCATTTTTTAAATTGCACATGGGGTTGGTGGTAAGATTGTCAACAAGATTTTTAAGACCCATTTACTATTGCAAGATGAATGGGTGTATTTGAGACATTCAGAGCAATCAGACATGCCAAGCAAATGGCAGAAAATTTATGAGAGTCTAAAATGGTTGATGAGACAGACTTCCTGTGCCTTTGGTTTCAGGTCCAGAGCTGTGCCACTGTGAGAGCGCATCCTGTTTGTACCTGGGTCTCACTGAGTGAACTGAGATCCTTCTCCTACACAGAGGGCACTGTGACTTTCTTTAAATCTGTCATGGCTCAAAGCTTTACAGTAACGGAGGCTTTGTTCTGGTAACGCTTGCAATGTGGGTGGCAAGGCAAAGCCAGGAGTGGTCTAAGGCTGTGGCATGGGCTTTGACTCTAAAACTGAGAGAGCTATAAAAAGGCAAAGAAAATATGTGGTTGTGTAATAGGAGCCTGGTGCTGTGAAAGAGAAAATTCTTCCACAGGAAGAGCAGGACACTGACTTGAGGGTCTTGGTGGGTCCACCCCACTGGAGGGGACAGAGCAGCACAGGGACACTGCATGGAGAGGACCTGAATGTGGGAGAGTGAATAGAAAATGTTTTGCAGGCATTTCAGTCTCTTCCTGGTGGTGATAAAGACAAAAATCCTTGATCCCCTCCTTCCAAGAGAGATCTGGTTTTGCTTTCACTAACTCCTGCTTTTCTACATCAATTAATACAACAATCACCATGACTTTGATACTTTTCTAATTATGAATGAGTTTTAAGCTTCCATTTAGTATTGTACACTTCAGTAACATTTACAGGTATGAATATTATACAAAGTTAAAATATTTTGCATTTGTGCAGGAGATATCCTTGTACAAGAGGAATAAAGATACAGTTTGGAATATGTTTGGTGCAGAACATCCCATTGATTTGCCCCAAATCCACTGGCTTCTGTGTTCCTCTGGAACAAAATGGCAAAATAAACTAGCGCAGTAAGTCACACACTCGGGCAAAAGGCTGCAGCTATTGCTGCATGGATCCTCAGGTCCTGAAATGAGCTTAGGGACACAAAAAGCCATTCATATTACAAATTACCCTTTGCTTTTGAACTGTAAATTATCTTTATTATTAGGCTGGCCATGGTACTGCAATTATTAGGTGCCCTGTGTCTAAAGGTTTGAGCAATTAGAAGTCTGGGGTGACAGTCTCATGATACAGAGCGATAAAATATGTCCAGTCAAGACAAAGAGATGGTCTATATTCGTGTCTTCAGCATGTATCACAGGGAGCCTGGAAGCTGTGCTGCTCTTAAACATTTCAATTAGCCCTGACATGGCCACTGTGAACCCACAGATTATCTCTGTGTTGCTGTTAAGTTTTTATGAGGCTTTCCCCTCAGATTACCCATTTTCACAGCAATCTATAAATCTGAAACTGCAACATCTGATTAATTCTCCCAGAAGAGAATAGTGAAGACCCAGATTTTTTCATTAATGAAGTTTGTGCTGTTCTGAGGTCTCATATATTTCAGCCATTGTTTTACAGTTTTTTCCCCATTCTAATCTCTTTCCTAAGGTACCAAGGGAGGCAGGAGCTTCGAAATCACCCACTTCTTTGACCTAGCAAATTAGACTGACTTTTCTTGTAGCACCATTTTGCAAGATGATGGCCATTCTGTGCTGTTTTCAGAGTGAACAAAACTGTAGTGTACCGATATTATTTTGTCATTACTAATAATTGCTTGGCATCACTTTTCTATTCAGTATTGTACAGTCTTCTTTTTATGCACTATATTCCAAATTAAATGTCATGTGGCTTTGCATAGTTTTGAGCTTTGAGATCAAATGAACCCAAAAATGTGAAATGAAACTGAGCTGAATCTGCTACCCATTTCCTGTTGTCAAATAGAATCTCTGAGAACCAAATACTCCTTCACTCTTCACAGATAGGGAAGCTGAGGCACAGATGTCTATTTAAAGGTATTCCAGTGGCAGACAGAGAAGAAAATTTCCCTCTCAATATCTGTCTTATCTGGTGGAGAAAGCTGGATGATATTCATGTGGTATTTTCTTCAACAAAGAAATTCTTTTACTGTAGTATTAGGTAAATTAGCTGAGTGATAAAAGAGAGATAAGAATCCAGATGTCATATGTAGCAATATCCTTTCAAATAGGTTGTGAGTCCTTGAAGTAAAGCTTCCAGGGTTCTGTATCATAAAGGCCATCAAAAAGGTGTTGGGAGAGCAATGAGATTTGTGTGTTGGCCTCTATGTGTCTCATGTAGAGATCAAAAGACACACGGGCCAGATAACATCAGCCCCTAGAAAGTATTTTGTGAGTATTTTTAAATGCTCTTGCAATGTGGAAATACCATGGCAATGGTGCTTAAATTCCTGTAGCTTGGAATTCTGTTGAAGGAAGGAGGCTCTCCTCCAATTAGCCTTTGCTGCCTTTAACCTGGATCCTCCGCCTTCTGAATTACTCAACACAGTGTGCTTAGAGGGGAGATCAACTAGGTCTGTTTCAGCCATTTTAGACCTGCCATCCTTTGTCCATTGAGTGGATACTGTCTTTCCTTGCCTGGAGTCAGGGCAAGGTTTGCTTTTGTCTTACCCTCTCTGTGGTGTCCTGCCAACAGGTATGCCATTCAGAGAATGGTCCTGAAGCACAGGGGTGAACTAAATCAATGAAACAGGTCAAACTGTGGCCCACAGATCATTCATGATCCCCTGGAGAGGAAGCATTGAAAATCAGGAGAAGTGTTGTCTAGGAATATAGTCTGTGAAATATCTTTTTGGTTCTGTATAAATGTTGCAAACCTGTGGCCAAAGGGAATGACTCATCTTCATCTTTCTGTTCGCATCTAGTCTGAATCCTTCTGCTTTCATGTTATCCATGTGGATTTCCACAAACATCTACCCTGAGACAACCTGAGATTGTACCCTGCCAGAATATTAAACACATCTTGAGATGGAAGAGTACTGGAGATGAACATTAGTGCAGCTCAAACAAGAAGAAAGTCAGATTTGCTGCATTTGTGAGCAGCTTGGAAATGTATTAAATGTAGACAGATCTGTGACCATTTTAATAAACTTTGCTTATAATTTATAGGCAAGAAAAGAGCACATTGAGTTTCAATTATGTAGGCTTTGTAGGGTTCTGGATGTGTTCTTTGCCTTTACTATTCTGTGAAACAAGGTGGATGAATATAAGCACCTCCTTTTTCGTGTTGTATGCAATTAGGGGTTTGTGTTTCTTTTTGTTTTATGTGTGTATATGAAGGATATTTACCGTATTACTCTACTCGGCAGCAGAGAGCCTGAAGCAGCCTGCCATGGTTTTTCAACCATGTTATGCGTATTGGTAGGAATGCCTGTCACCTCACATCTCATACCAAATCTACAACTGCTTCATTTAAATTCGGCTTCCGATTGTTGTTCCTTCATATTCTTTATACTTCCTAGAAATCTGTATTAATAATGCAGGATGTAAACATGGGCATGAACATTCATCTCATGTAACAACTACTCAACAGACATAATGGGCATATATTCAGTGTACAGAATTTAGAATATGAAATGTGTATCATTATGTTCTGACACATCAACATTTTCTGCATAACCTGTATTTTCCATATTCCTCAGTCTTCCATAATTATGACCCTACACCTCTCTCCTCTCTGTCAAACAAAGCCCAATTCCTTTATCAGTCTCTTCCTTGCTTGCATTTCTCTCTGCAAATTCTAAAAAAGACTTTTGTATCAAATTGCCTAATAGATTAACATAATTAAGACAATCACAGGAATAGTTTGCCGTCTATATTTATCTCCAAGTTTGCTGGTGCTGCTTCAGGTGAGAAGATATTCTTACATGCCTGAAAGAAAGATTATCCACTTTTCCCCAAACACAGCACTGGTCTTTAAGATATGTTCCTCTTCCTTGCAGACTTTGCCTCTCTTTAAGACATCTGAGATTCTTTCCCAAATTGAGGAGCATGTCAGACTACTCTGTAGTAGAGCAGTGTTTTATGACCGTGATCATCTCGGCAGATAGTGCTGTCTCAACTCTAGAAATGTATGCATTGTGAGTGATATCATTGTTAGAAAAGTCATCCTTTGATAAAGAGACAAAAAACCTGCTCAGCTTATTCAGGGGGTGGAAGGGGGATCTGCATCATTAAACTGATTAGAATGCTCCAGAGGGTCCTGGGTTTTGTGAAGGACTTAGTGTGGCCCTTCTAAAAGGGCTAGTGAGTTCCTCTGTCCCTTCCTCATTACTGTTTAATTCAACAAATCTTTTTTTCTTTTCCTCTTTATTTCTTTATCCCTCACAATCCTTTGCTCCTTTCCCCTGCCAGCTGGCTCCCTCAGCTGCTCCATTGATCTCTCAGCCACTCTGGCACTCCTGATATCAGGCACAGTGGGAGGCAGAGTAGCTCAGAGATCAGCAGACAGACCATTATAGAAGTGAATCCCAAAGCCCCAGCAAAAAAAACCCTGAATTTGTTCTTTTGCTCTCTCCCCCTGTAGCAACCCTTTTTGAAATGCTAGATTTGCATTTAAAAGTCTGATGTGTTTAGTAATAGCAGAAATAGCTACTTTCTGCAGTTGTTTCTGTAGGATTGGAGTTCTGACAAAGTTGAGGAAGCCATACATTGTATTGTCATGAGAGAGTCCCAGGTCTGTCCCCAGTCTTGGAGAGTTGCTCTGTTCTGAATGCCATGTGACTGCAGGACCAGTGTCTGTAACTTGAATTTGAGAGGTACTTCAGAATCAGTATAGGGTAGTGCACGAAGGTTGTGAGAACAGATTTTCAAGACAGTCATGGTGAATCATATATCGTTTTTTTCCCATTTTGTTGACTGATTATTGTTTGTGCTCTGTAAAACAAATGGCTTGGCAAGAATGAACTCAGACACATCAGAATGATGTTACATAACTATGTACACTTTCCACCCCCTAGAACAGGAGAGGAGAAGGTGGCAGAGATAAGCTGCAGCAATTTAGCAGATAGAACTGTGTTTGTTTCCAGTGTCATTGATGGTTAGGTACTGCAGGTCCATGTTCATGCTAAAGATCAGGATGTCAGTAGCTCTTGTTTTGACAGCTCTCAAGAGCAAGCAGCTGAATTTATTTTTAAATTTTGATTGTAATTCACATTGCCAGTGGAGGTGCCACCTCCGTGACTGTTTATTGAAAGTAGCTCTAGTAAGCCTGGCCCTAAGCTGTTACAGCCAGTGATGGCTTCAGTTGCCCTGATGTATCAGTCCATATTCTCTCTCCTCTCCTCCTGTCTCTCCCTGTCCTTCCTCACACGCCTACACCAGGCTGTTGGAGACAAACTGGATAAGCCACTTTACTTCAGTAAAAATTGGAAGCAGTGAAAGATCACTTGTTATATGACACATACTAGTTTACACTACAGATCACAATAGTGTTATTGTTCTTTTCACAGGAAGATTTGAGAATATTTCACGTGGATTATTTGTATTGTTACCATTCTATCCACATGCAGTACCTTGCTCAAGTTCACCCAACAGATCAGTGGCAGAATCAGAAATACCTGGGTCACCATCCTTTGCTCTATGCGTTAGTGAGAAAACCATGAGCTGAGGCAGGCCAGGCTTTGGGAATCCAAAATCTGACTGTGGATCAAAAGTTGGCATGTGGTTCCTTTTTCAGTGTGGGCTGAGTTGGGTAGATCTTAAAACACACATCTAGGTTATCAACATCTCAATATAAGGATTTCACTGATTTGTTTTCTAAATTAAGATATCACTGGAATGGCAAAAAAAAGGAATGTCATTAGAGTGAGCCACCTATTCATAAAGAGCTGTAGGAATAGAGTATGCTAGAAGGGAAGGGGAGTAGTAGTACACAGATATAAATGCCCTTAAAAAAAAATTAATATTGCATAAGTGGTATGGGTAACAGCTTAAGTATATTTCCATAGGTGTATCTTTATATTTACATATTAATTAGTGGATACCTGAGATCTTATGTTACAGGAATGTCTGTGGTGGTCATGTTTTATTGACAGACTATGGCATCCAGAAAAAGTTGCCAGACATTATGGAAAACTAATTTGCATGGGATTAATAGAATGTAGAATTTCTTCTTTTGCCAAAAATTTTATTCTTCAGAACCCTGGGACAGTTAAGTGTGCAGTGACAGAGTAACCCTGCCACTGCTGTGCCAGAGGCTGCTGCACGAGCTGTGTCACACAGGCTGGAGGATGAGTGGTTGGAAGCTCTTGGAAGCTGCTTTCCTGGCTCCCTTCACCCAGAAACCATGTGTGCCTCCTGCCAGGTCCTGCTCTGAGCCCTGCTTGATATTCCCCTTGCCCCATCCCTTCTGTGCTGGTCAGAAACTGGAGGTTTCAGCCCTGCAGCCAGGCTTCTCTTTCTGAGACAGCAGGAGCTTTGTCTCTGGACTCCTGGCCTTGATCTGCCCAGCACAGAGGCTGCTCTTCGAGCATATGTTGGCATGTTTGTTTGGGTATCTACCATTCCCAGTGTTCAAATCTGTAATCTACTCACTTTTGCTCATAACAGATCCAAATTTTTGAGTTCTGACCTAAATCTTGAGTGCAGTTCTACCATTAAAAACCCCTCACAGTTGTGCAGAGCGATTTTTTTTAAGGTTAGGTTTTCCTTCAACAATTTGTGTAGAAACTTTGAATGAGATTTTTGCCGTTAGAAAGAACACTCAAAGTTTATTTTTCCTTTGGAATGAATGCTGCAAACCATACAGGATAATGAGTTGTAAACAGAAGGTACAGTTTGGATTTTTCTGAATTTTGAATAAGATTTCTTATATCTGCTCTTGCACATAATTAGGATTCAAAGTGTTTGGCTAATTAGTATTGGCTTGGGCCTGTCTTAAAACTGGTACTGCTGTATTCAGCACATTCAGGAATTTAAAACTGCGACACAAGATATTGGCACAAAAAGTTTGATTCAGTTGCCAAACTGTAGATGTCTGTAGCCCTTGAAATGTTCTGTGTTGTCTGAGAAATCCATGTATGTGCAGGCCATGAGACTATGCTGTTTTGTAGCAGGAATTGGGGAGCTGATGGATCCCCAAGTGCATTTGAACTGGCACTGGGTATCTTTGTTGAGGCACCATAATAAAGTTCAGCTTGTCTGAAAGTAGACTACAGGTGTGGCCCAAGAAAAGCCTTTATTAGGACTATTTGGCAAAATTCAGGACAGGGAATCAGAATTTTCCTCTTGGCTATGCTGTCGACTCAGTTGCATCTCTTTCCTCATATAAACAGAAATAGGAATCCTACCATATTTTCATTTATAGTCTTTGTACAATGCTTTGAAGATACAAAATGCCTCATAAATATTATATGCAACACAATAATTTATGGCAGTTGAATAACTTAACATTATGAAATTGTCTGATTTTCCATGCAAACATGGAATTAACCAGGGTGATTCATTGCTGGGGACTTTGTGCTCTGCATCAGCTCCAAACCAGTGGTGTTACAGGGAAGCTCTGCTGCTGGCAGTGAGCTGCCTTTGTGGAGATGTGAAAGGAGAGTCTTGATCACTGTTATTAAAGAAGGGGTGGTGCTTTCAGTTAACACTGGTGTTCAGTTCCAGCTGAGACTGTTATTTCTATGCACCTATTTTCCCCATGGAAGTGCTAATTGCATAGCTGGTCAAATCAAAGAAATCAAAAATTATGAGGTGTGATTTAGACATGTATATGTGTTAGATTATGGTTCCTCTTTCTCCCTTATGAATTGTTTCTGTACACTGTTAAATAGTTCCCATGTTCAAAACTAGAAGGATCCTAATTCCATTAGCTGTATAAAGGTGCATTTGCAATTATCTTGGAAAGTTTTGGAAGGAAGAAGAAAATTTTTCATCATCCAAAGAATTAGTAATAACTCTCAAGTTTGACACGTCCTTACCTTTACATGGCAGAACCAGGATACTCAGTTTGCTTGCTCAAAAGTTGGAGTCATTTTTGGAAAAGCTTTTATAAAACAAAAATAACATGAAGGTTATTCTTATGAGGATGAAAGAAAGACCTTGTGCAATTTGTTCTCAGTGAGTTTTGTGGTTTTCCTTCTAACTGCATCTTAGATCGCCTACTTATTGTAAAAATGCATTGCAAAGTGGAACTGGCATAATGACGTGTAAGAAAGTAGATCTTAATTAGCTGGAGATATTTTGGGGCAGCTGATAGTAATTGTATGGACTGTGCCATCTGGTCACTGAGGTCACTATCATTTAGCACTATAGGCTGTGTAAATATTTGTCTCTCAAGCTGATGCAGCCAGATAGAACTGGTGGGATTATGCCTTTGACTGATACAGCTATTTTCTAATGGCACAATCCTTGCTTACAATGGCTGATGTAGCTCCACAAAAGTTATGATCAAGCTTTTCAGATTTATTCCAATTAAAGTTTAGCTCTTTAGATTCAAATACTAATTTGTTGTTAAATGATACTAATTTTATTTGCTTTCCTGGCTGCACTTTATTTTACTCTTTCATGGTTCTGTGTGATAAATCAGAAATAAAATACATTTTACACAACCCTCTTATTTCACAGAGGTGAGGAAAATTATTATTTTCTCTTGGGTTTTTTTCCTTTTCCTTTTTTTCTAGTTACATGAAAGTTGTCGGCTACAGGCACATCATTCTGTAACTCAGAAAACAAAATTATATGTTTCCATTGTCATTATAAATTAAACAATCTGGAAGAGTTACATTGGAAGCATATGATTTAAACCACCCATCTCTCATCACAGATCTTTGGATTACAGGGGTCTTTGGATTCTATTAAAGGAAGGTCAGAGCAATGACATCTGAATGATATTTAGCTTGAATGCTTGTGCTTTGTCTATGCCAGACTGTAGCTTTTGGTATCTTTTGGCTTCTGTGAGAAGAGAACCAGGTTTTCTGTGGGGGATCGGTGAAATAGGTATTTTCCAGATTACTTTCTAAGAATCTGTCCCAAATATATGTCTAGAGCTGCAGATTGATCCTTTGGACTCTTTTAATGTTGTTTCTGTGTTTCACTGAGATTCTATTTCATTTAAGCACCCAAATCTCAAAATGAATTGCAGTTAATGTAATGTTAAGGTTGCAATGGAAGTTTTTCCAGAAGGTAGTTTTTCTTAGCTAAATCAGCATCTATTTGTAAGCAGCATTTGCAGGCTCCTTGTTTTTCTTGAATTCGTCTGTTATTGGTTTAAGAAAACAGGAATAGGATCATACAATTTACCCTAATCTCTGATCTCAGCAAGCTTCAAGGCATCTCCACATGAGGATTTCTATTGATGATGGGTGAACAGCTTAATGTATCCACCTCTGTTGTTAAAACTAGAGACATGGAAGTTCTGATCCTCTAAAATAATGCATTGAAATTTCCTTAGAATCCTGTACTGTAAAACCAGAGCTGTGGAGAGAATTTTTCAAAACATAACCTAATGCAGATGCTTTTTTGAAATCTATCCAAATTTGAAACTTTTGACCCCAACTATATCCAGGAGGAGATAATGTTTTGGAGGGAAATGGAGGTAAAACCTGAGCATTGAGTTGAAAAACTCTCAAACAAAACTATTTTACTTTTTCTTCAACTACAAAAGTAGGAATTTTCAATAGATGAACACAGATTATGCTCTGTGAACCAGAGAAAGTGAATTGTCTAAGGTCCAATTCAGAAATGCCTACATATGTGTTATGGAACTTTAAAACCAATGAAGATAAACCAAAATTTGCTTCAGCATTAATTATACAATGAAAGGAAGAATGATTTAGAAAGTATAATCCCCTCAAACCAGTGGGATATTAAAATGGAAAAAAGTTAGGAGGCTGATCATACATACACTAACTATTTTGTGTAACAACCCCATTCTGAAACCATGACTAAATAAATGAATAAACAAGAAGAGGTGGTAGATTTTGAAGGAGCTTTGGTTTTTTGTTTGTCCATATAAGTCATTATTCCCTTTTTAATGGAAATGCAGGGTATTTTCTATTGTCTGGCATGTAGGATATATACAAAAATGTCACTTTAAATCCAAGTGTTATGCTTTGACTGCCTATGAGAACAAGTGACATAGCAAACATGATGGTGATCTTCACTCAGCTTTCAGAGTGTGCTCTGCCTTCCGAGTAACTCAGCTGCAAAACATGAGTGCTCTGGAGGCACAGGGATATGATGGTTTGGTTTACAGTCTTAGTTTATTTAGCAAACTAAAATAACAGTTGCTTTGTAGTCAACTTTGTGGAACAGATAAACAATAGTGACAATTTCATATGATGTATATAGACAGAAGAGGTTATCTGCACCCCCTGAGTGATGGAGCTTGTCATATTCCCTTCTCCAGTAATGCACAAGGTTAGAAATCAATGTCTTAATCATGGGCAGCTCTGGGCAATTCAGATATATCACACACAAACAGGCTTCTAATTACATTTAAGAAATACATATCATACATATATAAACTGACATAAATATCAGAGTGGTGTTGCTAGCTGTCAAAATGGATAAGTATAATTCCCTCAGTGGCCCTTGACAGGTTCAATACCTGCTCCGGAGGTGCTATGAACAGCATTATACGGCTGATTGAGTTATGACAGCTCCAACCCAACAGGGAAGCCAGGCAGGAAGGAATAGCCTGGGCTGCAGACAAATGATGATAAAGTGATCACTTTAAAGAACAATCTCCATAATATTTCATGCTCACTGCACGGTGTAAAGGCAGCCTTGACTGCGGGGCTAACTGCTCTATCAATTGATTTGATTCACTGCTGCAGCTACTCCCAGTCATAATATTTCAAATAAATGGTACCGTGGATAGAAATAATATCTGCATCAATATTAACCCTGAAAGGACTAATGGACACAAGCTATAATTTCCTGGACACCCTAATAATGCATTTTGACTGGGCTTGGCATAGGATGATTTTTCTTTCTTTTTTTTTCCCCCTTTTTTTTTTTTTTTTAAATAAAAACAGTGTATTGTTTACTTAAACTTTCCTTTTATGGCCACAAAAGAAGAAGCTTTGCAGCTCAGGCTTCTTTCCTAGTCTCAAGTTTAATTTTAAAGGAAATTCTGCTGAATGTTATTTTCAAGTGTTTGTTTATATCTGAATATATTTTATTAAAATTGCATTAAATATGTAAATGAGAGAAAAGGCATTTTTTGGATGTGTGTATTATATATAATTTATCTCTGCATGTGTGTAGAGAGAGGTAATAGTACTCAAATTATTTACTAAGTTATATTTGAAACAAACGGAAAGGAACTTAAAATTAATTATAAATGAGAATGAAGTCAACAAAGTATTTTCTGGAAACACAAGGAACCAGTAAACTCTAATGATTATACAGGATGTCAGGGGCTTTTTTTCCTTTAGAAATAATAATAAGTACTGTATGAGACAGGCTTAACATATAAGAAGTACAAGTGAATTTATGGGTTCATAATCCTAAATCAAACCTGATTTCTATTTTCCATGCAGTTTTTCACATACTCTGTAACATAATGGATGTTTATTCTGTTTTTTTCATTCATAACACCCTGTTGACATTTAAGTCCCTTTTAAAGATCTTCTGTGCTTATTGTGAATCAAGTTGACATGTATAAATTGTATAATTTTATTATTGTTATTCTTTTTCCACTACTACTGACTACTTGACTATCATTGGATTGTACATTTTAAGGTCAGAGCTGTTTCCAAATATTCAAAAACTGTTTGAAGAAATATTGTCAATGCATGCTAACAAGAAGTAGACTGAATGAGCTCTTTCTCTGATTATTAGTGTGTCTGCTTAAGGATTGTCTTTATCAGATTCTCTGGTTTTTCTTATTTGTGCCTTAAACATTTACTATAAATCAGAGCAGGAGATACTTAGGTTTGAACCTCATGAGGCCAGTTTAAATTTAAAGCTTAAGCAGAGAGAGGTATTTTATGAACAGTCCTTAGTGAATGCTCCAACTGCAACACTTCACCAACCTCTGAAGTGGTCTTAAACAGGCTTCAAAGGACTTCAATTTACAGTTTTCCAGAAGATCTGGGGAATATTTGTATTTCTTAGGAGTCAGAATAAAACCTGAGGTTTCCAAGTGGGCTTGGAAGACTGGCTTGAATCTGAAATTGTAATTGAAAATTGTGGAAGATTGGCATTGGCCTAACTCCACTATTCCCACCAGTCTAATAAGCTACAAAAGCACAGTGCTTTCCTCCGTTCTAGATCTGAGTAATCAAGCACCTCATGTTTGTTGCTTGTTACCTACAGATCAATATCAAATTTTTCCAGAAATGCAAGCACGTGACTTTAGTAGCATATTTCTTTTTAGTTCTGATTTTTTTCGGAGCCTATGTCAACAGTACAGGTCACCTTTATGTTATTGCTACTCAAAATCCTGCTGGAGTTCATGTTGCTACAAGAAAAATTGTAACTACCTCTTTGCCTTTCCTACTTGCTTTCTCTCTCCTTCCTGAAAAATTTTCTTCCTCCTTGCACACACTGCATGAGAGTTGTTTTGTTTCTCCATTTCAGTCCATTTCCTCCAACTTCATCCATGTCTGGTGTCCTTTTTACACTCATCGCAGAATCATAGAATGGTTTAGGTTGGAAGGAACCTTGAACATCATCTGGTTCCAATGCCCTGCCATGGGCAGGGACAGCTTCCACCAGGTAGCTCCAAGCCGCAAAAACTTCCAGGGATGGGGTAGCCACAGCTTCTCTGGACAACTTGTGCCAGAGCTGCAGCACCCTCACAGTAAATAATTTTTTCCCAATGTCTAACCTAAATGTACTCTCTTTCAGTTTGAACACATTCCTCCTTGTCCTGTTACTAAATGCTCTTGTAAATAGTTTTGCCCCGTCTTTCCTGTAAGGTCACTTCAGGTACTGGAAGGCTGCAATTAGGTCACCCTGAAGCCTTCTCTATTCCAGGCAGAACAATCCCAATTCTCTCATCCTTTCCTTGTAGGAGAAGTGCTCCATCCCTCTGATCAACTTGGTGGCCCCCTGGACTCTAATACTTGTCATTATTTGGACCATATCTTTCTAATATATTTCTAAATACAGACACATCATACAGACACAATTTTACTTTTTCTGTCAAAAATTTTTTCTGGACTCTTTTCTAGAACTTCTACTTATTGCTTTCATTCTCTGTATCTGCTCTATATCTGTTGAATTACTTTCTGATGATGTACTGTAAATAAATTTCAGGCTTCACCATTTGATTCCAATGAGTCTGTCCTTACAGAATCAGAATAGCTGGGGTTGGAAGGGGTTTTTAAAGTTCCCCTAGTCCAGCCCCCTGCGATAAGCAGAGAGGTTGCACTAGCTCTTCATCTCCGCAAGTGTGTCCTTTGCTTGCATTTCGCTCTCCTTTCTGTGTGTTTTCTCTAAGATACAGTCCACGAATACAAACCCAACAATTATCCCTCCCCAGTTTATTTCTGCTCTCTCTGAAGTATAATATGCTGGCCTGCCACCATCTAATGTTTGAGCGTGGGACTTCAATGTATCACAGTTAAAGCAGAGTTTTAAACTTTTGCTGAAAACTGTTCAAAACAACCTTCTTTTCAGCATATCTGTTGTTTGCAGTGACCAACATCCTGATGCTGTCACTCACTGTCACCATCCACTAGCCCAATATTTGATGTCTAGGCCATGTCTTGGTCCTGTTGATTATTTTGGAAAACCATTTCTGAAAGAAAGTCTGTCCTGTCCCGTCTTCGGCACAACATTTTTCAGATTCTCCTCATCCTCCTTTAATTTATTGCTTGAAATAGAATATTATTTCACTTGCACATGATCAGAAACCTTTTGTAAAGTCTGTTTACCCAGACTGTTTCTTTCCCTCCTCCCTTGTTTTTCTTCCATTAGCTCCATCACACTTGTAGTAAAATACTTGTTTTCATGTTCACTCTTTCCTTTCCTGTTATCTATCATCCTGCTCTCAATATCAAGATATCATATGCCTCACTAATCTTGATGAGTAATGAGTGCCCAGTTTCCACCTCCCACTTGTTACTTCTTCCTGTGAGCATTTCTCTCCTGTCAGCCTTCCTTATGCTTACAAGGAGCTTGCCATGAACATTTGCAAAAGTATTTCATTGTTGTCTTACAAAGCCCTGCTAAAATTTCTCTTTGGCTTTAGGTCCAAAAATTGATGATCAAGCTTCCAGCCTGAAATCTTGCCAAAGTCAAGTTTATTATATATGAGTATTTTATTTCTTGTCTTTCTCATCAATATTGGTTTGGGTTTTTTCTTTGAATACTCTCCAATCTGTCTGCATCTTTTTTTATACTGGCATGATAAGTTATTGCGGGTGAAGACTGTCTTTTTCAGTGTTTCCACAGTAGCACACACAATAGCACTGTAGCAATACAAGTACTTAAGACAATAATAATATTATTAAAGGTAAGCTGTGAGACAGTCTGTGTAATTAATGCAGCCAAGGTGTGTCCTGGCAGCCAGGAGGGCCTAGAGTGTCCTGGGGGACATCAGGCACATGGTTTGACTCTTAGAGATGGTCCTGTGCAGGGCCAGGAGCTGGACTTGAAGTTCCTTGTGGGTCCCTTCCAACTCAGCAGATTCTGTGAAAAACAAGAAATATTTTTTTTAAAAAAAAAAGTCATTTATTTATTTTCAAATATTAATTATTTAGGAGATCTAACTTCCACAGTAGAGTCTGAGACTTAATACTGGTTTCAGATGTGACAGCACAAAACACAGCTTCCGGACTGGGCCAGCCGTGTGCTTTTTAAGACTGATAAATTATAGAGTTGCATCCATTTTCCAGCTAATGTAGATGAAGTGTAAATACTTGATGATAACTGAAATGCATCCCTTTACAGTATTGTAAATGAGGAGGTGGAAAGACCCTCGATATTTTAAGGGCCAAAGAGAATCACGGGAGCAGCTTTAAAGATTAATTCCTTGTGTCTAGTGTAAAACAAGATTAAATTAGCTTGTGTGAGCTGCTGTTAGCAGATGCACTATTACATTATGCATGATTCCTGACTGCTCGTAGCATGAACAAACTGCACAGTGTTCCATTAGTGATTTTCAATGCTGTGCTAAGCTTTAAGTCACATAGACAGGCCAATGTATTGGGTTTACTTTGTGGATGTGTTTTCCAGGCAATTTCACAGCCTACCTGATCACTGTTATTGATTGACCGCATTTGAAATGGATAAAAGAATTAACCTGTGTAAGGGTAGCAGAATGGGGTATATACAGTATCCTATATACTTAGGAAAATCAATAGTACTCTAATGTAGAAAATTTAACCAGACAAGACAAAACCGTCTTCCCACCTGCATCAATCCTCACGCTCCCTCCCAGAGTAAAACATTATAGTTATACCATATATATTTAATGTGTTTTATCCTTTGATGCTTCTCTTTGTACTCCCCTGTAACCCTGTGCATGTACTCATGTGCATACTGTAAAACAAACTGAGGAGCTCCTGAAGAGGTACATTTTTCTCCTCTCATGCCCACTTTCACTTGAAGTGAAAAGCAGGCAGCTGTACATATCTAGAGACTTGTTTCATCTTTCAAGGTGTAGGCATATTCCTGCTTTCTGCCACTTTCCTTCTTGACTTACATCTTGTCCCTCTGCTCTCACATTCATTGTGCCTCAGCAAGTTCCATCTCCTACTTATTACATTCCCCGCCCCCCCCCCGCTTCTGCTTTAAGTGAGGATGAGATGCACACAAACACATGCTTGGTGCCTTGGCCTCGTCACACCTACTTCTCAGGCTCTCCAGCTAAACAGTGCTGCTTTTTGTATTCGAGCTAATCTTTCCAGTACTGGCTAATGAAATGCATGTCGCTGAAAACTTAACAAGTCCAAGCTTGTAAACCAAATATTTTTGTGGAAAACCCTCTAATGTTATGGCTACTTGAAATCTTTACCACAAGCATGACTGAAGCTATCATCAGAGTTGTTATTTATCCTTAGAGTGAGTTTTTATATTTTATTTTTGTCATATAACTAGGTTCAGAAATAAGCTTTAGTACAACTTCAGTTGTATTATGCTTGTTCCTCCAACACTGAGAGAACGTTAAACATACCAAACCTCTGGGCATCTGGGAATTCCTGCCTTCTTGGCCAACTCCCTTTCCTTCTTGGCTAACTCTCCTTATTCACAACCTCCTCTAAAGGAATAGCCACCCAGAATGGCATTTCTGCCTCTGCTTTCAAGAAACCCAGGATACTTCAGGAAGAAAAGAGTGAGAAGCAGTAGTGCTGCTTAGGCTGTGCTTATTCCACAAGAAGGGAAAGAAAAGAATAAAGGGGACTTGCTATGCAGTTTTAGAATGTGCTTCCAGTCTACTGCAATTGTCTTTTACTTTTTCCTTGTAAAAACTAGAAATCTCAAAATTGTGTTCTGTTGTGGAATAAATGTTTCTCTGAATCCTTTCCTGGAATATGCAATAAATTAATCTGTAAACTATATTAGAAGGTTGGTTATAAGTAAAAATATATAGCGAGCTGGTGCAGTTACTGTCTTTTGCATAGAGCTGAGCCTAAACTCCATGCCTGTCTTTGTATTCTGTTGTATAGTTTTGCAGTATTTTATTTTCTGTAGCCTTCTGAGCTGGTGACTTGGAATTTGGAAATTTTTTACTTATTTCAGCACTGATGGTCCCTCCTGCTATGCCCTTGTTCTCTGTAGACTTGCCTTGTAAAATGGTGTTAGAGTGGTTGCTCACTGAGCTAATGTTGTGTTAGCTAATGACTTTAATATGGACTAGTGAAATTACACAAAACTGGTAACATTTCTTGGAGGTAAAATTGATTGCAGAAGTTACTACACGACTTCAAAATGCCATTATTATTGTTTAAAGGAACCAATAATTCAAGACTCATTTTTTTTCACGCAAGCCAAAGGGACGTAAAAATTAGAAAAGACAAATCAATCACAAGGCTTTATATATGAACTCTTTCTGCTCAAATGTCTGCCCAGACAGGATCAACTTGGGTGGTAAGGTCAGCAGGGTGACAGAGCTGGCCAGCAGTGTCACTGCTTCACCAATGCACGCTGTCCAAGCACTGTGGAGCTGTCGCCAAATCCCAGTGTGATGACAACAGGACTTACAGGGAGTTAGCAATATGCCCAGGAGTACTGCAAACAGAAAAAAGGGTTCCCTCAGAGGCTAATATTCCTAAAAGAGGAAACAATATTCTAGTTCACAGACATTTAAGAGATATCCATGCAATTTTGAAGCAGTCAATGTAAACAAATATCCCCTCAGAAAGCAAATACTTTGTAAGAAAACCTCACTATCGATATTAGGCAGTTTCAAAGCAATGCAGTAGATACTGAATCAAAGACCACTACAGTTCTTTATTGCTGGGGGGGGAAAGGTCCAAATATTGCTTGGCAAATTACTGTTTGCTAGGGGCACTATTACCAGTTGACACAATCATTGGTCAGCAAATTGGTCACATTATCGGTTAGTAAATTTGAGAGTGCAGAATTATTTATTGGTAAATTAGAAATGGCAGAATTATTGGTTGGTAAGAAAAGAATTGCAGTGATTGGTTAGCAAATTAGAGATGCTTGGTTTTGTCTGTGGATAAATCAAGGTTGGTCAGATATTGGAGGCCAAATTAAAGATGGCCATGTTATTTATGGTTGCTCTGGTGAATGTTGAAATCCTGCTTTTTTTGTTACAAGCAAGTAAACATTGGGAGGGTTTGCTTCTTTATTTTTTCTGATTTTTTTCTTTTGCAAGAATTTTTGTGGGTATTAATATGGAAGTAAACACACTTTTGCTCTCTTACTTTTTAATGGAACTCTGTGTTAGCTGAAATTGCACAGAGTGCCAGGGGACTTCTCAAATTGTTTTTATGAAGTGAATATTACAGAAAGGTGTTAGATTTCCAGAGCTGAAAACTGCAGCCTTTGCAATTCCAGCGCTAAGCTGGTGCAGTGCAGGCAGGACAAGCTACTCCTCACGGACTGATAGCTGGCACCAGGAGGAGCTGGTGATGGGAATCCCTTCCGGAGAGGCTTCCTTGCTGCTGGTTAAGAGCTGTAGTCCTGCTTTACTTTCTGTGAACTGAAAGCAGCAAAGATATGGAAGAATAGTGCCTTCAAGGTAGTAATTTCTGTGAGATGTGGGGATTTCTGTGGGCAGTGGCCTCCAGCTGCTTACCTTCCTGCACAAAATCTAAAGCACCATGACAGAGTCAATATCCTGGTGCTGTTACCAGGCAGTGATGGTTTTCTGCTGAAGAACTGCAGCTGAAATCGCCATAGGCTCGCTAGACAGCTCTGAATGCAGCTTTTCTTTTAATGTCCTTGATATCACAAATGATACAAGCTTCCTATTGAACTACAGTACTGCAGCAGAAACTGTGTTCTGGCATTTTCACATTCTCAGTTGTTTCGACTTTTTTCTTCTGTCTTTTTCTTTATGTGCAGAACTTCTGCTTAAAAGCAATCCTGTTTTTGTATACAGTGTTAGAGCAATTCTGAAGAACAAGTGTATTTCAGTATCATTCTAGAACACTGTAAGAAAAATTTTGTTCACTTGACGAACTTTGCAAACAATGCACAGAACACGATGGTTCAACAATTCAATAACTTCAGATTTTAACAATGCTGAAAACAGTAATAGAATATGTGTTAAGAAAAATCTATGGCTGTTGATATAGCTGTTGAATTGTACAATGGAGAGTGATGCTAATTAATCAGATTTACTTTTCCAAAGGGACACTATATAACGCTTTTGACAATAGTACAGATGGAGTCAGGGAGGATGTATTTTAAAACTTTAGGAAAGTCTTAAATTTTAAAACATTAAAATTTGCTTTTTATATGAACTCCTATAACAACAATGCCCCTACCTTTCTTGTCTACTAATTCTGCCAAAAATGATATGTTTATTTGGAAACAGTAAAGTATGTCTGACATTTTTAAGACGCAGCAAGGGGGGGAATTTTGCAAAAGTGAAGGGGGTGAAAAGGAATTTTTATTTTGCTAAAGAAGCAACACAATCACAAGATATCTGAGTTTTATAAATCTCCTGGATTGAGATAACATATACTACTCATTTTTGGGTATTGTCATTGAATCAAAAAGTGAGGACTTGGAATACACCAGAGCACTTCAGTAACACAATGATTGTTCAGTGTTGGGTCCAGCTTGAACTGTTCATCTGGAAAGTTTTAGCTGAAACCATCATAATTAATTAGAAATGGTTTAACTAGTTCAGAAAAAAATAATTGTAGGGCTCCCCCTTACCCTGGGTTGAGGCCTGCATGATCTCCTCTCCAAAAATGAAATAATCCTGTCGGTGCCAAACTCATTCTGCTCTCAGCTCCCAAGCTCAAGTGGGCTCACACTGTAAGGCATCCCAGTCTGGATTGTTGCATACCCCAGAGTCTTTACAGTGGTGATTTGTTTCAGCATGTTCAGATCCATAATCAGACTTTCTCAAAAGCTGGGTTTTTCAACTGGGACAAATTGTCTTCAGTTGTTATTCAGAGGCAGCATGAGACAGGGAATGCGAATGAGCACAAAACAGCCATGGTAAAATAAAGAAGTGAAGGTGGTATGGAAATAGAATAGAACTTGTGGATGGTATTTTTTTTTCCTTCCCACAAAACCTGATAACTTGTAACAGAGAACAGCTCAGTGCAGGAAGGGAGAGGCAGGCCATTAACCTTTCATTAGAAAACACCAGACTTTTGGTCTACCACTATTTCAAATACAGATGAGCATAGGATTTAACAAGAAACCGTTGGTTGTAGTTTGCAGCTGGTAAAATCAAATTTAGAGGTAGGTTGATTCCTCAAGCCATTTATCTGTGTTCTTTCCAAGCTCAGTGTAGAAGCTGGCTTAAATAATTTTACTGGGGCTCAATGGGTCTACCTCTCTTTTCAACTTTTTATAAGAGACAAAATCATATTTCTTAATTGAAAAAAATTATTGTTGTTGTCAGGTTAAAATCAGCAATAGTATGTCTGCCACTATTTATTAATTAGTAAAATTAGATAAATTAGTTAAAATCTAGCTTAATAGTGGGAGTCTTCACAAAATGTAAAGCTTCTAATGAAAAGCTTGACAATTTGTATGCAGGAGATTTTTGTTCTGACTGTGACACCCTGAATTTCCATTTTGCTCATATTCACTAAGCACTGCATAAACAGAGAACTCTGACTTTGAATGTAGGTATTCCTAATCAAATCTGCACCCCTGTGGTTAGGTTAGATATGTTCTGTGATATTGCTTGTGTCCTTTGATTAAAGAAATTTTATAATGACACCTCTTTGAAACTTCTCTGTGCTAAATGTCAATTTTACATTTTACAGTTCTCAATTTTTACATTGTTGACTGATTTATGTAGTGTTTCTAGTAAAACTCTAGACATGGAACATTGCACTTACATTACCAGCAAACATTGTACAATTTTTTTTGCGTTTGCCTTTTGCAGTGATAAATCATTGGCACTTACAATCCCTGTATTTCTAGAAAACATTTGAGACTTTTCAAAATTATTTTAAGACATTTCAAGAAATGAAAAGAATGAAAAAACCTTTAGATATAATTTACATTCCCGGGATTTTTTCTTGCCAGAAATTTTGTTTTTGTAAAAGTACACAAGTAATTGTTAAAAATTTGAGGCAACAAATAAAAGCCTGTGCTAGGTTATTGTTGAGATAATAGCCAAATAGGTGAAGTTCAAAATCTAAGTGTCTGAAATGATTAAAAAATTTTTAATTCCTCATTTGAATGTGATACCATGACATGTCTTTGTCTGACATACATACTGAGATCATAAGATAACTTATAAAAATAAAAATAAATGTAAAAAGGTATCCTTTTTGCCAGTTGTTGACATTTGAAAAGCTCCAGGCTATTCAAACTGTGCTGTGAATGGACCATTCTCCAGTGTAAGAAGAACAAGTTCTTCCCAGGATTCAAATAAAATATTTTTCATCTTCACTGTGAAGAGCTTTTTCCTCTGCTTTTCTTTATAGGAATAAAAGGCCTTTCTGTTCTTTCAGTTGAGCGACCTCTGCCTTTTAGGGGGAAATGAAGTTTCTGCTCCACTCATCCATCACCACCACCCAGAAATTCTTCAGCTTCTGTGCTTGAGCCAGGTGAACAATTGGTACAATTGGGGATGGGAAGGAAGGAAAGAGAAGTATGTGAACACACATTCATACTTTTTCCACGAAAAAAGGCAGGAAGATTCGTGACCTCAAGAAAAAGAACTTAAAACACCTCTCAGAAATGGATACATTTTGTAATACAGCAATGTGATTGAGATTTAATTTGAAAACTTACTGTTAAACAGCTCAGGCAGCTTTGCAGTTGCCAAAAGAATACACTTTATGCATTCAGATATGCAATACCCAGTCTGCAGCATCACTCACAGTCCATTTAGGTGATTTTGTTACACTGCAGTTTGTTAGAATATCACTAAACTGTCTCAGCAACTCCTAGAACAGAGGTTTGGGTTGTTTATTTAATTTATTATGTTTTCAAACAGCATTCATTAGGTGTTCTTCAAGCTATTCTGGACATACTTTGGGCTTGAATCTTGAAATTGGAGATTTGAGGATCTAGGGTGTTCTTAAGCACGAAGTCATCCTGGACAAAATCTAGACCAGCTTGTTGTGATTTGTTGGTAGTTGGAGATTTAAGGGCTGAGACCACTGTCATGGTAAACTTGCATTGTCCCTGGCAATAGGTGGGGATAAACAGATTTAAAAGGGGCACAGTTTTGACAATACTTATATAAACAATTGTTCCTTCATCTCTAACAAATTGTTTAGTGTTAGTTTGCAGATGCATCACGTCTGTCATGTAGTGTATGGATTTCAGTTATTGTCTGGATTATTATTGTATTATGGATCAAGAAAACAGCATAAGTACTGTATATTGTGTGCTTTGGTTCAAATACACCTGTCTGCACTAAGTTATTAGGGAGTTTTAAGATGTATATGCACCTTTTAAAATATGCGGATGCATTACACCTATCCTTTTAAAAATTGACTAATGATTGACTTTAGGCAGTGGTGTAACTCTGTTCCTGTAATCTGTGTGTTTTATTTAAATTGAATGAAATTATTTTCATTTTGTAAAGTAATAAGTCAATTGAAGGGAAAGTCTTTGTAGGCTGCTGTTTTTATTATGTCCTAACCTTAAGTAGAAAGAAAGCCAAGCCGACTAGTTGTTCTTGCTTTTATTAAAGTTCCTGTTGGCAGTGCACTGATGGGACACATTAATCTTCGTATTAATGCTGAGGAAAAGGGGCTTAGAAGCCTAGGATGAATAAATCATTCCAGAGCCCATTTGGATCTGTTGGCACCTTCCCTGCTATGTTGTTGCTGGATAAAAAGGCTTCTCTAAGTGTTAAAGGGTTGGATAACACAGCTGGCTTATTGCAGAATGGCCCTCAGTAATTTGTGAGTGGTCTGAGTGGGAGTAGCAAACACCAGGGCAGGGTGGTTGGAGCATGGCAAGCCTGAGGGCTGGCACTGAGAAAAGTAAAGACACATTTTCTTCCATCCCCAGTAACTTGTGTAGTCTTTGTCACTGAGACCAGTGGTGCTGGTGGTGCTTCCAGTCTTGCTCTGAGGTATTTGTTGACACTGGAGAGGAAGAGTAGTTGAAATGCTTCCTATTTGTGTTACTTACATCCATCTCCAATCACTTCATTAAAATTTTTGGAACCTCAGGGATGAGCCATTTATTTTGCAGTTTAAAAGCCACATTATCCATTTATCTTTCCCTTGAAGACTGTCTCTGAATATGCAGAAAGGTAAAATCATCAGACTCCAAGAGTAACTTTTTGCTTTAGTTCCTTCATATCTTGCCCTTTTCTGGGCAGCTTTGGGGGTGATTTTCAGTCCCTTTGTTTCTGCAGCATGCTCATCTATTTGTGATTGGCTCAAAAGCCCCTCACTGCTCTGCTTCACAAAACTGCCCTGCTCTCAAGACTTGCCTTCATAACACAGCCTCAGAAATGGGTTTTGGCTTCCAGTCTCCTTGGCCCCTTCCAGATCCAATTCCAATGCAGTTCTGTACTTCTTCAGTGTAGGGTGCAACTAAAATATGTCTCCATGAGGTTTCCGGGGTGGCCAAGGTGAAGGAGCTCAAGGAAAGAGGGAATGAGCAGTGCTAGACAGCACTGTGGAACTGGGAGGTTCACAGCCTTTTCACCAGCCAGCTCCTGATGCCAATAAATCAGTGACTGCTGTGATGTGCTTTCACTGGCCCCAGGTGGGCTCTTCTGTCCTCTGGAGCATTCTATGCACTTAAAAATTAATGGGGTAGGATCGGTCTCAGGGTGAGTTTTTCCCAGTTTCCCACAGCTTTCATTGCTGTTCCATGAAACAGTGGCTGCAGACACCAGAGGAAGGTTGTCATACTGCAGTAGCTACACATTTTCAGTGGCAGTCAGTGAACAATTGCATGCTACAATTTACACTCTCTTCTCTGGTCTGTTCTTCAACTGATGAAGCGCCTATTATTAGCCAGGCAATAATCAAATATTTGAAATAGGCATATAAAAGAAGATTTGGAGAATGATGCATGGTACCATCTATTAGGCATTTCACGCCCTCAAGAGATGCACTGAAGTGTAGAAACTCAAGCTATATCACTGTATTTTTACCTGACACAATTGCTGTTGAGACAGCTCTATTTTCTCAGTGTGTTTTATTCATGAAACAATCTTGTTTTATAAACACAGATCATCTTTGATGCAATGGATGTAATGTGCAACAATTATTTTGGATAACTTTTAGTTGCTAGATAGCACAAATCACAGTTAAAGTAATATTAAAACAGAAGGAAGATGGAGAAGAGCATGAAATATCTCAATACATTTTATTTTCAATGAAATAATAGAATATCACTTTACCAGTTCTAACATAAATGGAAGCATTTGAAAGCTGTACATGTGCTGTAATAGATAGAAACATACTTTTTCAAGTCAGCTGGTTGTCAGTGGAGTTGGGAAGGAGCACTGCTTTTCATATACATGTGATCCTTGTAAAGCTGCTGGTTAGCAACAGTTTACAATTTAAAAACTCAAGCAATGAGCAGTATGTGGTAATGGGACACCAGAAACAGAAGAGAGAGGACAAGAGTCACTTGGGGTTTTTTTCAGAATGTGATTTTCCCAAGAAAGTAATAATAATTTAGCTCATTTCTTAAGCAGGGGAACAAATCCCTGTGTGTGTATCTTGATACAGCATCTTATTTCCTTTCTACTTCCTGTCTTCTCCCACTGTCTCTGGCCCAGGGCTGTGCCAAGTACAATGGCTTGTGCAGTGACCTAATGCTGGTCTCAATTTGTACAGCACAGTTTGTGAATAACCTGCATAACTAGTTTTGTTCAAAAGCCTCCAAATTGAGTATGTATTAAAATTACTGGGTTTAGAACAACAGTGACTCAAACTTTTGATGTTAAATTCTGAATTGATTTGCAAGCAAATATTATTATTATTATAAAAAATCCCCTTCTGAATTCCTCACTTTTCTTCTGCATTTTTACGATGGGATCCTTCAAAAATTCTAGGGAATGTTCATCCCTGCAGTGGTCTCATCACATTGTGTCATGTCAGAGAAGGTTTGTGAGCCTGGGTCTCTATGGAAGGGCCAAGTCTTAATGCAGGCACCTTTTATCTTAGAAGAATGTGATACCAAGTGCTTGGTTCCACTTGTTAACAATTGGAAAAGCAGAATTTGGCCTAACCTGTAATAATAGTTATTATTAAATTGCATGGTGGGCCTGAATCTAATTTTACTCTTATTTTATAGAGCCATTGACTTTCGTGGACTTGCTCCAAAATTTTCACTGGCATAACTGTGAGCAGAATTAGGCCCAATAACTGTCATGTAAAACAAAATCATTCCATCTTGTAAACCATAAAGCAGGTTACATGGTAGTTAAGTGTGGGCCAAAAACATTAATCTTTCAGATGATGTGTTTAATGGCAGCCTTGGATGCTTGCAGTCAATTAAAATTTCCTGGCACATTTTCATAGGACAAGGAACGTTTGTTACTAATCATGTCCAAAAGAAATTCTAGCTGGTGTAATTGTATTTCATGTAGCTAAAATTGCCTTTGTGCTTATAGTTAGGTTGTTATTCTTCACTCTGTCTTTTAGAAACCCCACACAATTGTGTAGTTATTTTGGTGCAGACGATAGCTGTGCTATCACCCAGAAGCAGCATAAAGTAGAGTTTCTGTTACTCTGTGCTGTTGAACTGCAAAGTGTCTTTAAAGTCTAAAATTGGGAGGGGGGAAGGAAGTGTCAAGGCTGTTGTTTTAATATTTAGGGACAGATTCTCAGCTAATATAAATTACCATAGATGGGTTGAAACATCATCTTAATTGATCTGCCTTTTATCTCTTAAAATAATGTAAATTTTAATTGGCCATACCCCTTTGGTTTCGTTACTCCTACCTATAAAATGCAATATTTTATGACACTTTGGTCAAAAAAAAAAAAAAAAAGAAAACAGCATACAGGATATTATACTTCTACCTGCTCTTTCTCCTTGTATAAATCCTGAACATGGCCTAAACTGACTCTGAAACACTTCGGATCAGCTACCATAACAATAGATATTCTTTGAAAATATCTGTATTTCTGCCTGTTTCTTTGGGCAATCAAATCTGCACTTAGTTTAACGCTCATCGAAGATAATGTGACTTCTCCCAGCCATTTGGAAGATGGGGCAGTGTTACCATGCTAAGGAATTTATGCCAGATTAAAAAGTCTCTCCAAAGAAGATGCCCCATATGAGCTTCCAATGGATACATGGAGAGCAATTGTTCCTTGCATGCCCTGTGGGAAATCTTAGCAAAACAGGGGGTATGAGAGATCAGGAAAGAGTTTAAGGGAAAGCACAACAGTCAACTCCCATGGCTAGAGTGGCTCAAGAAAGTGTGGTGCTCTTCCTCTTAATAAGTTATATATTATTTTTGTATCATTTTTACTTCACTCTATCTCTCAAAATGGTGTGTGCAGGGAGGGGGCAGTGGTGTTTTTGTCTTCAAGCAGCTGATCAGTTTTATGAGAAAATGTTGGGAATATGAATCAAAGTGTTCCAACAACCTCCAGATGCATCCACAGACAGAAATCTTCATTGCACTCTATTAAACAAACAAAAAAAAAACAACCAAACCAGAAACTGATATTGCTGGTACTGAAGTCTGGTGGTGATCTAAAACATTGTGCACATGCTCATAGGCATTGGAAAAAGCCAAAGAAGGTGCATGGGATGCAATACTTGCATATTTTTGTTAAATGTATCAGGAAGCAAGAGTGCTTGTGACCAAGCCAGAAAACTGAATGCAAACAGTGGTTTGGGCTAACCAGCTACAGGTCTCCTAACCTGAAATACTATGTTTTTGGATTTCAGTTTCACAATACTATATACTTGGCTTCTCCAGTGCAAGTCCATAACAAATTATTTGCATGCTGTGCTGGGATTTAAAAAAAAAAAAATTAAAAATTGAGAAACAGCTGCTGTTGGCTCTTTAGTTTGACTTCAATTTATTCTCGAACTCAGCCAACAAACACAGTCCTCCTACACTTGTAGAGCTTCTAGTTTTTCTTGGCCCATGCAGCCCTTTGTCCTCTGGCAAAATTTCACTGGAAACTACACGCAGATACTGTTTGATCTTTACNATTTCAGTTTCACAATACTATATACTTGGCTTCTCCAGTGCAAGTCCAAACAAATTATTTGCATTCTGTGGTGGGGTTTAAAAAAAAAAAAATTAAAAATTGAGAAACAGCTGCTGTTGGCTCTTTAGTTTGACTTCAATTTATTCTCGAACTCAGCCAACAAACACAGTCCTCCTACACTTGTAGAGCTTCTAGTTTTTCTTGGCCCATGCAGCCCTTTGTCCTCTGGCAAAATTTCACTGGAAACTACACGCAGATACTGTTTGATCTTTACCAACTCATCTCAAGGAGGAGGACTCATGTTTTAGCTTCTTTTCCTTCTCTGTAGTGAGGAAAAGAGGAAGGTAGAAATTTTATGTGAGGAAACAACTGTATATGGGTCTAGTCTCAAGAGCCTCAAGAGTTCTTGGGCAGCTGTGACTGTGGGCTTTCCATATGTTGTTCAGTGAGGTATTTACCAGGATAACCAGTGACTGTAATAAGTGTTAATGAGGTCCTACTGTATTTTCTTTCTGTATTTTGTAGGCAGTTTACCCAACACTCTTACTCTTTTCAGAGTGAGAGGATTCTGAAAACCTCCTCTTTATTAAGTTCAATTCATTGTCTTGTACAAATAGGAATCAGTGCAAATCTATGCAGGAAAAAACCTAGGGAACTATGGCACTTAGTTTTTGATCACTACCACCATTGCTGATCCAATTATGCTCATGTGAGATCAAATATTCTTTCACTCTTTGGAAATTTGAATCAAGGTCTCCAAACTCTGACTCCAGAATGGTTCTGAGACTAAGGAATAAAGGAAATTAATGAAAAAAAATTAAAAGGCCAAAAAGATAGGAAGTACTGATGCAGAAACAGAAGTGTCTCTGACATAAAGATTAGCAATGAGACTTGTCCTGCTGCTTCTCAGGTATACACAATCATCTACCCAGTTTCTGCCTGGAGTCCTAACTGTGTGAAGTAGAAAGTAGCAGTTTTGCATGTTTGGCTGATGGTTTCCCTTTTTGCCTTTCTTTTTTTCCTCCTGCATGCTTTGATAGCAAATTTTAATTGGCTGCAAGACTTCAGGTTACATTCTTCTGCCTGTGTTCAACTGAGCCATAAGTATCTACTTTCATTTGCCTCCACAGCATCCTTGTGGTCTCACTATTCTGACTTCTGCTGCTTGCTCATGCTGAAGTTTTGAATATGCCAGCTTAATTATCCCTTAAGCAGAGGAATCTTCATGTCTAGTCAACCTTTTTTTTTTTTCCTGATGTCAAGGTGGCAGAGCTACTAAACAGCAGTGTCCAGGAAGAGAAGAGGAATAGTTTGGAATAGCCTTGGAATTTGTTAATAGGAGCACGAGAGAGTGAAGAGTTCCTGCTGAAAGGGGTTGTGGTAACTCAACAGTTTAACTGCACAGAAACAACATAAAAATTGTTTAAATATCTTTAGTAATAAAATCAGGATTCTCTCATGTATTGTGTTTTCTAAAATATGAGATAATGGTACAACACAGGAACATACAAAAACCTACTATTAATTATTAATATAAATGTATAAATACACAGTGAGTTCTGATTGCCAGGTCTATTCTGAATTCATCTTTGTTTAAGGCTTAGAAGAGTCTGACTCAGACACAAACTCATCCTGTTAGTAATTCAAGCTATTTTTAATAGTGCAAGCTGAATTCCTTCAAGAGATTGTTTTAAAGTTCTCTTTGATTTCAGATATCTTCATATATCACACTAGATATGTATCCCAGATATCTGAGCTGTGTGGGAAATGAGTATGTTCTGACTTGCACAGTGTTTTGGAAAGGCAACCTGAAACAGGAGATGTTTAGATATTACAGTGGCAGCCGAAGGAGTGTGGGGAGCCAGCTAGGCAGAAGTACTCTTTAGTTCAGTGGCTGGGCTTAAAATGCAAAATTATCAATTTTCTCTTCAGGAGAGGGAAAAAAAGTTCTTTGATTTTTGTTCATCTACCATGGGGAAAATTGTTAAAAACAACACAAAATAGCAAACTAAAACAAAAAACAAGCTTGCTATCCAGTATGCATTTTCAGATAAAATGCATTTCTCTTTCGACATCTTGTCAAAACAGGAAATGTTCTTATCAAGTACTTTGGTCACTGAAATTGTCTTTTCTTTAAAATATTTTTGTAAGCAAACTAATTTGGCAGTTTGGATTCATTTAGATTGGTGCATCTTTATTCATTTTTCAATTTTGAGGAATTATCAGATCCTTACTTCTGAAATGTAGGAGAGAATCGTATGATTCTGGGTTTGGGCAATCCAGTCCACAGAAGGACATCAAGCATGGTTTGTTCCTTTCATAAACAAGTTATTTGCTCTTCTTGTATCATTGCTGATTCATTTGGACTATTAACAGGCTTTTTAAAACTATTAAAGCCTCGCCACTCATCTTCTAAACTGCCTCTAGGCATCTTTGATTTATGTGGTCAGCATTTACTCCCTAAGGTCTTATCAACCTTGGCAGTGTTAGAAATCATATTTTCACATGCATGAATTGCCCTTGACTAATTTCTCCAGTACAGTTTGAACATAACCTTCCTATGGCAGTTGTGTTTTTTACTTTTCACTTGTTTATTTTTAAGAAACATGGTGTGAATGTGTGTATGAAATATACTGCAAAGTGAATCTCTATTAAGTTTAGTTAAAAATGTGCATTATTGTTCTCCTTGAATGTGTCAATGCTAGATGGAAGGATTTTAATTTTTTTTTTTGAGTTTTGGGGTTTTTTTTAAATTTTTTTTTGAGTTTTTTTCCAATTTCCCTTTCAGAATCATACAATTCACAGTGACTTTTGATGTTATTCTCCCCCACAGTAGTTAAGCCTTTCTGAGAACAGAGAGAAATTAATTTTCTCATTGTGACATGGGACATGTACTCCATAATAGCCCTCCCTATTTGACTAGCAAACATAAAAAAAGGTAAAGATTTAGAAAGATTTGGAATATGTGAAATTTGACTTCCAGTAAAAAGTGTTCCAGGGCCACAGACACATTGCAAGTGACTACATTGGACAACAGGCCAGGAGAGAAATCCAAGAACAGAACTTCACTATCAGTACCTGAACATCAAGAAAATATCTTACACTGCGTAACCGACTGGTTTCCAGACTGGGAGCGTGGAATTTGAGCACTACATGCATTTCCCACATTTGTTGTAGATGTAAGATGTGGCCTGGCAAGGCAGGCAGCTTGGCATCCACAGGGAAAAATGAAAAAAAGATTGGAAAGTAAAATTCCTCAGTCCAAATTCAAGCTCTACAGCTGAGCCATTATGCCCTGGTGTGTAAAGGAAAACACTGCACTGGAGAATGTGTGAAGTGCCATGGCATTATAAAACTCCTGTGATTTGGGTATTTCTGAAACATTTCACAGTGCTAGTAGAAAGCAGGTAACCCTTTAATTTACTTGATCGAGGTAAACCTTACATAACTGTAAATAAAAAGCGGATGGTAAGATGAATTTAACAGCAAATAGTTATTATTGAGTCATTAAGCTTTTTGAACCCGTGCCTTTTACTGGCCTGTTAGAAGTGTGATGAATAATTTGCTGGGTCTCTGATACAATGTTTGCAGCCATCTATAGATACAGTGAATATTTCCTTAGTGATGCAACTACAAAATACATGGGTGAATGAACTACAAGATTGTCACAGTTCATAGAGCATTAGCTGAGGTACAACTCTATGATGTTTTTTCTACACATAATCGTGAGTAAGAATAGAATTTTTCCTTCTCACTTGCAACATATATTTTCAGTTCCCTTTACAATGTTCTCACCAGAAATTTTCCTAACCTTTAGCCAAAATTTTTTTGATAGCAGTATGAGTTCCATTGTCTAATCTTGAATTGTGTTTGAGATGGAAACAATACCTTTATTTTCTGACACCATTTTCAGAAAATGTGGCATCAGTCTCAGCACTCCCTCATGCTCTGTGACAGGCACTGGCAAAGGATGCACCTTCCAGTGCATCTCCACGGCAGAGTATTTGGGCCTTGGTGACTTTGCTGTCTGAAAGACAAAGTCACCAGAGTAACTTTCTCAGTGTGGTGAGCTGGCACCTGTATAACACTGAATATCCTCCAAGAGGTACAGAAGCCATAGTTAATGTTAATGACCTGAGTATTTCAAGCAGAAAAAATCCATGAACTGTGAACCCTGTTTAGCTTTCATATGATTCTTTTCCCTCTTTTCCCATTCAAGAGTTTTTTACAAAATATTGATGCCTTTTTCCCTAAATGTTATCCTGTGGACTTTCTTCTCTATTCCTATCATTTCTGCTGATAATCTTTCAGATGTTTTACTTTGTAAAAAAAAAAAAAAAAGTCTTTTCTGTGACAATCTAATGTAAAGAGTAATCTAACAATGGGAGCCTGGAGGCAAAAGTCTCGTTGTGTTAATATTCTTCTTACAGAAATACAACTTTCTATGAAGATTGAAGCCCTAGTTCATGGGATTGGAACCTTCAGCCTAAAGGGAAAAGCATTCAGGCTAAGAAACAACCATTCTGCTATGATTTTCACTGCTAGTGCTGTACACTATGTACATAGGTTTTGGGGTCCTTAAAGGTCTTAGCTTTACCTACCCTATTATACACTATCTCCTGTTTGTTATTTATGTTGAAGATTGCCGGAAACTCTTGAGGGCTTCTTGTATTGCCTGAGAAGTGCTGTCAGTGTGGCACACCTTTTGTTCTTTTTAGAAAAGGCATAGGATAATAGCAAGTTGGCAGTGGATAATTTTCTAATTATGTGGCATACTCCCCATTTCAGAGGCTCACTGGCAGTTTCTGAGTAACAAGAGGATAAATGATGCTGATCTTTCTCCACACAGTGACACCTCTGAGGGCCTGAGAGAAATTTGCAGTCAAATCCACATGCATTCAGGTAAGGATCTTATGTAACTTTTCTTTATAAAACCCTGATAGAATGAATGTTTTGGACAGAATAACCAGCTTTGCTTACTGTGCTTTATTGAGCAAAATATTTTTAAAACTAGGTTGTGAGCACCAGGTCAGGGTGAGAGCAGACATGGCTGCATGTCTATCTGAAAACCATTGCAATCACTGCATGGAAACAAAGCCTGAGGGAGGATGACCACTGGATATTTTCAGAGACATGAAGAATTATCTCACCTTAAATGGGTTGCCTCATCAGTTGTTTTGATTCAAGCTGGTGTTCTGTACTCTTTTCCTCCATTCTGTTGCTATGCTGAACAGATAATTTATTACACTATTGTCAAGGCAGACAAGAGGGCTTTTTCTCATTTTTTAATGTTATTTGGATTTACAAGATAATTACACAGTCTTGCTTATATTCTCAGTGTTAGAGCTAATCTCACGTTGTTGTTATCACTGCCTATGTATATTACAAAGAATTCCGACAAAAATTGCTCTATATGGTTCAAGTACTATATATCAGTCTCTATAGATTTGTCTTTGTCACCTTAAGGTAAGAAAACATAAAGTTCTGAAAGGATTTGCAAAATGAACCTATATAAAATCATCACCATATTTTCTCACTTCTATGTGATGTGTTATGTGATGCTTTACCTAGATTCCACCAGAGAGTTGAAAATACATACTCTACTTATAGACTACTGATTTGAGAATTGCTATGGGCTCATTTAGTCATGGGAGTAATACTCTGATTAATAAATTATTTATTTGCAATTATTTTGGCTAATCCAGAATTTATATGCTGCCAAAGCTAAACCAGAATCTGGATTTAAAAAAAAGAAAGCTATCATGACTTAAGTAATAAAATTTCATCAGATCAAATTTTATAGTTTCATCTTCATCTTGTAAATCATACTAGGATGATGAATTTAGACATCAACTTTTGGAAGTGACCTGGAGTATTCAGAAAGGATTTATATTTAATGACACTGACTTTGCTATAGTCAACACAGAAAAGGAGCAAGGAGGGTTGGGGAAGCAGTTCAGAATGCAGACCTGAACTAGAAGATCTGAAACACTGTCTGGAGGGAACTGACTTCACAAGATTAAACTTAACCTTTGTCTCATATTCAGAGGTTCTGCAGAATTTCTGAGCCTCTCACATGGAATCAGCACTGACAATACTCAGAACTTTGCAGAATCAAGTACAGCCTTAGATGGGCTTCCATAGATGAGACCATCTGAGAATTTCTAGTGACTAGAAATACAAATTTCCACCTAATAATGTCAAGGGAGCATATGCAGGATTTTTGGAAACACAGATGTGTACAATAGCGGAGAGTTGAGGTAAGTGCTAGCTTTGATTGTAGGGAGCTGTGGTGTTAGGGTGAGTTCCGTAGTTGTACACTTGGAGGGATACTGTTCTTCATTTCTATGCTCTGCCTGAGCATTCTTAACATACACATCCTCCTGGCCCAGGTAAGCACACAGAAGGATTGTCAAACTTTTTTACAGGTGGGAAGTCATTGCCTCAAGCAACTTAGGAAGCCATAAGAGTCAAGAGACTTCCCTCTCCCATTCCATGCTCTAAATGACAGAACCATCTTTCCTCCCTCATTTTTTGTAGCTGTCCAAAGTGAACCACAAAAACAATGAACTTGATTTCTCAGTGAAATAGATTTCATAGATATACAATAAAGGACATTTAACAGTCTTTCTACAGTTACACCTAATTACTCAGGCTCTTGAATATGCATTGCAGAAGTACTTGTGAATTCATCAGTCTCACTGCTCAGCTTTAATTGCTTTACTTTTTGTTCTTTGATTAATTTGTATTGTTGTAGCATTGATGTTTTCATTGTTCTACTTAAAATAATTGAACAATGAAACCTTAAAATTCTTTGCATGTGGGCTTGTAAATTTACACCTAAAACCCCTTGAATATAATGTTCCCTAGCCACCTAAAGAGGAGCAACTCACACATGCCAGTGCAAACATCTTTCTATTGCAGTGTTTAGCACAATAAAGTAGTGGTTTTTCTCATTGAGCAATGTGTTCTGAGCAAGATGCAGGAGAGCCTGGGGCTGTATTTGATCACAAGCTTCACACAATCTGACTGGGTCAATGAGTTTTTCCAGCCAATTTAGACAATTTTCTGTGTGTAGACAGAATCCCTGGATTTCTCCTTAGTGTTTATCAAGGTAGGCTTCACAAAGTATTTCAGAAATCTCTTTTCCTTCCTGCCTTCCTGCCTGCCTTCCTGCCTTCTACTAATGTAGGACTGATGTACACTTCTGTACATCTCTCTTAAGGTCAGCATGGTCACTACCACTTATCTTGTGTTTAAACAGAACAGGATTATCTGGCCACACCCATATCTGGGCTGCCCAGGGAATCACATGTAATCTTTGCTATACAAAGCTCCTCCTAGAGTGGGAATGCAGGATGTGCAGAATGGTTGCCAGCCCTGTCTGCAAACAGCACGGCAAAAATTTTTCCAGTTGATGAATACAAGGTGCTACACAACAGCCACTGCTGAAACAAATTTCGCTTCTTAAACTCTTTCTTCTAGAAGTTCACCATCACAGCTCATCATTAATCACCCTTTTTGCTTCTGAAGTGTAGTTTGAATTTAGAACTTTCTAATGTTACACTTTTCTGTGTTTCTCTGTTTCAGTAGTATTTTTTTTAAGTACGTAACCTGGCCAGAATTTTTTGAAGTACTTGGCATTTTGGTACAGAACTACTAAATGTAATGAGGTTTGAAGTTCAGTTTGGAAGGCACATCATGTTTGCAGGCCTGATTTGTACAGTGCATCAATTATTTGTGCATTTAAAGTGAAGCAGTACTATGTGTAGAGGTTTTGTGGGACATGGGGCTGTATCATACCATGTTTTCCCTTCCTATTTGAATAGTAGTTTTTTTAGTTTTGATGTTTAGGTTGCAGAGTTTCTGAGCCTGAGCCTGAGCCCAAGTAAGGCTTTGCTGTGATGCTACTGGATTGAATGCAATTGAAAAGAAACAAATCGGGCTTAATTTGTTGGTAGTGGAGAAATCTGCTCAATCTTAGAGTCAATGCCCGTATGGTTCATACGAGAAAAGGGGAAGCAGTTAAATTCTTTATGGTATCCATGAAAACTGAAAGTGGATTGCTGGAGTCTAAACTTCTGTTCTTAATTTTGTCACCATTATATTGCAGATAAAATTAGAGGAATTACTTAAGGTGTACTAGAGGTCACTGAAAATATTAAATGGACTATTTTTTTATTTTTATTTATAGTTTCAAATACAGTTAGAGAACAAGTATTTAGAGGTTAATGTTCATTCATTTGATACATCCATATGCTGATAGATGGTGATGCATTTAATGAAAGATGGCAACAGTCTGACTGGTGGAATATTTGTGAGGAAGGGGACAGGTTAAGGTTTACATTTGTGACTTTAATACTGTCATTTCTTGCCTCTTGAACTATTTAATTTGGAAGCATTATGTTCTTAGAATGAGATAAGAATTCAGTATGCTGTGCATCTTCTCTTAATACATCTGCTGTCTATACAAAGCAAGGTGGAAAAAAGCAACAAATAAAAGCACAGAAAATTGTATCAGTAGCACTTAGTTTTACATCCCATTTAGTGCAAAGACAAAGCAAATCAGCCCATAACAGAAATAACCAAAAAGAAAATGAATGGACCTAGAGAAATGGTCTATCTAAGGCACTAAGTGGGGTATAAATAAGAATTTCACTAGTTTTATAGGAGGATCCTAGAAACAGTCCTTTCCCTAGGTAGAACTAGGTTATTAGGCATATTTCCCATTAATATGTGGTATCCATGACTAAGACACAAGTACTGGAAAGTTGGATAATGGTGACAGTGTTGATCACTATTCTGCATTGTAAATAATACATAATAAGGTCATTATTTCTTCATTTTTATCACCCTTCTTTGGGGTCAGCCTCTTCCCTGAAAATCTTTTGGAAAGGAAAAAAATAGTATTTTTTTTCATCTTGAGTCATTTGGCCTGCAATAATTTTAACAAAAAGCAAAATAATGATTAAAAAAGTAAGGTATTCTCAGCAGAATCAGTCTGTAAGAGGGATTTCACTGCGTGCCATACAGAACCTACAGCAGGTTTCCATGTTTCCACCCAACAATTAGAGCATATCCAGCTCAATGGATCTTACAGTGTACAAGGTATAATCCAGGCATTGCATCCACACCTTCTGGAAGGAGCTCCTGTTTGTGAAATGAACTCACATATGAACAGCCACATTGGCAGAAGTGTGCTGGGAAGTGCCACCGCTGATCTGTGGAAGGTTTTGAAGATGTCCATTTCAACAGGCAAATTTCTCACTTTTCATGTCCCATCAGAGTTGTGTTTTCAGCTAACTTGGGTTTGGTGCTCTCTCTTGCAGGTTTGCCCCAGCCTTCTTGACTTTAAGAGCCATTCAGTTCTGTAAAAGTGTCTTGCTAGGTTATGCCAAGACAAATACCAGCAGAACTGTATCCATGCTAGGAAATTGCACCAGTGTAACTATAAACTGAGATAGTTAAATCAGCACTGTGTGTAGACATAAGTGCTTTCCTGGATTTCAGTCAAAACGCTTTAAAAGTAATGTTAAATTTTGGTTTTGTGCCAGCTGTGGGCCAAACTGAACCACCTGTATTCATATTCTGTGCTTAGCCATTAGTACACTTCAAGTACATTCAAAATTTAAGACAAGAGAAAGTCCCACTGAAGTAACTTAAAACTTAAGGATATGCATCTGCTTAACTTCTTTCCTGACTCAGGAGGGACTTACGCATGTACTTAGACTTATATGCTGACATTTTCTGCTGAATAAGTACCATTATTTTTTAAAATGGCAATCAAGAAATTCTAATTTTGAATGTAATAGGAAAATTCCTAGATTCATTCAGCCAAAGATAATTGCTATTTGGAGAGCTTTGCACACTCACAGTAAGAAAAGTATGTTTATCCAAGGAAAAGAAAACCTCTTTAAATTAGTACAACCTACAACACAATATTATTTTTATTAACATGTATGCCATAATGCTAAAAGTTGTTGTATGTTTGACTCAACCCAATAATCACACAATGTAAATGATAGTCAAACAAGAGCTTGAATTAATCTTTGCATTGCAAGAATTAACTAACCAGAAGGTTATTTCACACCATTCTTCAGGGCAAAACATATCATTTGCTCTAAGGTTACAACCTCTTTACCTTGCCAGAGTACTTTAAAATAGTTTTGAAATTTCTTTTTTGCAGAGCAAGGCAATAAATTATTCCCCAGGACATGTTAGGTAGTACAAATTCTGCCAGTAGAGCAACTTCCAAAGTTATGAATGGCACAGCTGACTCTTGTCGGGCCACAAACCTTCCCAGAATTATCCATTTCAGCCAATCCCACTGGAGGAGAATTCCACATGCATGCACTCAGGTGAGCTTCACTGGCCAAACAGTGCTCTTCCAAGTCTGAGAGATTTCCATCCAGTGCCAGGCCCTCAGGAATATTCCTTCTTCATCTCATGTTTTGTGTTTGAATGATTCTGCTTGAGATGATAATTAAGCCTGTAGAATCTGTTTTATGACATACCGTTAAATACTTTTTACTCTTTCCATATGATGTGCTGATATCTTTTCTGTGCAAAAAAGGGTGTCCAACAGTCTTCAGAAGAGAGGGCTTTATGAAATCAGCTTCTTATCAAATCATTAGATTTCATGGTCCAAGCTCTTTGGTAGACTCTTGGGAGTAACATTTGTGTTGTACTAAAGGAATTCACATTACTGTATTTGCATCTCTGTAGTCTGGATACCACAAAACTCACTTTTTTGATGTGCTGGAATTTGGTTCATGCTGCAGTATGTGCTTGCACAGATCTCTGAGATTTTCCCTTTTCTATACAAAAGGCAAAATAACTTTTCTATCTCTTTTTTCCTTTCCCACAGCTCTGTTCTTCACTGGGAACATGATAACGTATTTAAGCAATGCACAACATGGCATTTTAACATTAATCCTTAATGTTATTGAAATGTTTAAACCTGTATATTTTTCACTGTCTCATACACCATTCTAATTTCTTTTACTCTGTGAAATTCAGGCGTAATTTAGGATGGAAAAAATGCATTTTAGAATTACACCTGCAGCATGTAGTATTAGTATGACTTTTTCATGGCATGACAGTGATGTTTCTACAATCTATACATATTGATTTAGGCTGATAATAAACAATTTGATTAGGCTCTATCTATAGGCTGTCATTTCAATCACTGTCACTGTTCCAATAGAGTGGAAGGCAGATAGCAGACACATATGGCAAGATTTCTCAAAATAAAAACTCTGGCCTGATTAGAGCCCTAGGTTCAGTGAATTGGACAAGACAGCTCAGCTGCCAGGTTATTAACTCCCTCAGAAAATACTCTGCCTTTTCCCCGGGGCCAGCCTGAATATTCTGATCTGGATCGATAAGCAATCTCCGGTGTGTACAAAATGCCAGCTAGAATCATTTGTCTCAGTGCAGTCTCCTTACAAAGGATAAAACACCTGCAGTATACGGCCTTCTCTCCCTCCTCCCCCACCTTCCCCTTTTTAACTAATGACCCACAAAGAAGGAAGAAGTAACTGAATCTGTTCCATCATCAGGAAGGCTCTCTCAGGTTTGTTTTAATGATCACAATGGCTACCTTTCAATCTTACAAAAATTATATCAGTCATGGTTTCCCTGTGGCATGTTTATGTAAGTAATGTGAACCACAATGTAATGACAAGTGTACAGATGTCATTGTAAGAGGGCCCTTGGCAAGAAGATATCTCAGAATGTCAGAATTTTAATGAACCGTGGACTGCTGGTAGGGTTCTCTTTGGTGGTTGTCTTTTATATTTGTAATGTGTGCTGTGATCTGTTGCTTGGGCCTGAGATTTTTCACGAGTGTTTAGCAACAAAGGATATTTTACAATTGATTAGAGTAGGATCATTATTTTCCAGAGTGGTGGTTTCCCAATCCATTACATATCTGTGGTTTTGTTTGTAGCAGTGCTGGGCTGTAGCCATATAACTTGTACTTTCTTTAGAAGCCAAAAAGGAATTTTTATCTGAGTGAATTCACAATCATTCAAAGCTTTTGGAACTTTTTTTCACATGTTGACCTATTAATAACTTGACTCAAATTAAAATCAAATATCTGCAAAGCTTCACAAAATCCTCAAACCTCCAAGTTTCTCTCCTTCATTGGTTTTTTATTGCACGTGGAGTCACAGGACAGAACCTCCTATTGCCTAACAAGTCTGTAGCTTCATATGTCCCATGTTGTCAAGAAATAAAAGCTGAATCTCCTCAGCAATCTACATAGAATTTACTGAGCAAGTTCTGACATTAAATAAGTGTTTCTGAGTATGGATTAAGAATAGAGGCCAGTTTTGACTTTTTCCAGGTTGCAGAACTAGCTCCTCATCCAGCTGTTAATGACAGCATTGTTCTGACCTCAGTTTAGGTAACTGTTCACATCTGTATGCCTACAGAAAACTTACCTTGAGTTAACGTAAACTGAAGATCCATGCCTAGTTAAAAAATTAAATGGTTTTTTTAATGTCATATTTGACTGTGACAGATTATTAAAAAGCATTTTGTGTTTGTACTGCCATCACTTGGAAAAGGAAGGCTTGCATTTACTCTCTGGCCTTCTTTGCTGCATGAAATGCCTTGTCCTCATAATGTCAAGAAATTAGAATATTGCCTTCCAGACAGCTCCCTTCATATTTGCTATCCAAAACTTCAGGAACTAAAGATGCTTTTAAAAAAGAACAGTGTAAGGAACAACTTTAGTGAATTGATTTCTCAATGTAGGAAACACATTTCCTATCAAGACACTTATTAGAATGTTTATCTCAGAGAAAAAGCACAGGGTTTATATGAAAAGCTGATGTTATGTTAATTCCCATTATTATATACAGATGATATTGAGGAAGATGGAACAAAGTGCCTTTAAACCAAAGCTGATGACTTTTTTTTTCCTGTTTGCTACAGTTTTATTGTAGTGAAATATGTTCATTTTAGCAGTGGAAAACTGCCCTAAATAGACAGCATAAGAGCAATAAGATGTCACATTGCAGAGCACAATTTAAAAATGATGTGCTCTAGAAGTAAGGCTTTTAGACATTTTGGTTTATGTATTAAAACTTCCCACAAATTTGATTGAGAATGAGCCTTTGATGGATATTTGCTGCAGTTGTGCTGCATTAGACTCGATTTATCCACCACCTCTCATTGTTGCTATTGATTGATTTTTAAATTAGATGAAGGCAATCAGTAAATACCACCCAATCAAGTCCTAAAAACATACAGGAGATTAGACAATTTAGGGTAATCAATGAAAATATTCTGTGATTTGCTACCACTCAATTTTGACCATAAATTACGACCATAACTTGCAAGTTAGTAAGCCATAAAACAAGTGGATGTGACAAGAAAAACTATAAGAAATGAATTAAGGAGATGAAGAGGAACCACTAGTGTTATCATTTAATGAGACAAAATTACTCTTTATACATATCTGACATTTCTGGTTGAGTCTTGCCAACAGTGTTGGAGTACAAGAGAGCTAACATTCTCTTATTTTTCTAGGTTTGTGGTTTTCGGGTTTTTTTGGTGATATAAAAACTGTTCTTTTGTGTAACAAACCAGTTTGAACAATAACTAATCTACTTAATTTTGTTGCAGCAAATAAATTAATGTAATTTTAGGTTTAAAGCCTGCTGCTTGCTAAAACCCCTCACCTTCATCTCAGGCACTTGCAAAGACTAATTTTAAAGTCACACCTCTACATGGTGTTATATTCTACAAACCTTAAAATGTAGCAAACATTTAATGTTACTGTAGACCAACACTTTGAAGAAGCTGTGCTAATATACTTTCTCTGTGATACATGTCACCCATTTTCCATATTCTCACAACAGTCTCACTAGGAACTAATTCACGTACCTTTAAAAATCTGGTTTAGAGCTTATTTACTAGTTGTAAATAGGTGTCCACGTTTTTTCTATTTATGAACTTCAGTATCTGTTTGGAATTTCTAGGCAGTACCTATGCAGTTCTAGGCTGAAAAGCTACTTACAAATATGTAAACAACTATTAACAGCTATAGGCTATATTGGTATGAATTGGTGAAATAAAGCAAATATTTATCATAAATCTACATTAAAAAAGTACAGATGTGATACTGCTGAGCAGCATGAAAAAATCTTCCTGGTTAATGCCTTTATGATCCTCTTTAGAATAAAGAACATTTGGAAAAGGAGTCCAGAATAATTTTTGGGAGGGTTGATCATAGAAAAGGATGAAATTAAGATACTTTTGACAAGAGGAAAATTTGTATGCCTTTTTCTACATTAAACAGAAATCTGAGAGACCTGAAAACTGCCCATGACTTTGAAGGGTGATGACAGAGGTAACAGAGGACAGAAGGAAAGAACACTCCCACTGCACTCACAACCACTAAAATGCAAAAGTGACTTTGTAGAGCTTGATGGTAGAGCAATTCCTTTGATAGCAGATAAATGCAAAATGCACGGGTGGAATAAATATTGAAAATATTTGGATTTATATTTACCACGATTTACTTAATTCCCAGTAAAGACAGATTTCATGTTGCAGCAGAGAGAGCAAAACCCTCAGAGTCAGAAGAAAGCATTAGTGGTGTTGCAAACAAAAGATTAGTCAGCAAATATTGCCTCTGTGTCAGCAGGTGAACTCTGCGTGAGATAATCCAGAATTAGAACATTGCAAGGATTTCATGCAGGAATTCCAAATTCTTGCTGTAGTAGACAAATGTCTGGCATTAGCAACTATTACCAAAAAAAAAAAAAAATGTAGTTACACTTAGCTGGTTCTTTTTAAAAAGTCATTTCCTTTAGCCTAGGGTTTTAGAATCAGGATTTACTTTTCTGTGCAGGTCTATGGAAAAGTGTAACAGAATAAGTCCATGTAAGTGCTGGGCTCTTTACAAAAACAAGTTTCTCTCTGTCAAAAGCACTTCTCACCTACATTCTGAATTTTACATTAGAAAATGTCCAAGTCTGGTCTTTCACACTTTGTGTGATTAAGTACATCTGTCTAAGGCAATCCAGTTTGAAGAACCATGTGAATCCCTAATAGAATACAAAACCTACCCCAGCTTATTAAATATTCTTTTTTAAAATATCATTGAAATGCATTTTTCTTCAACTCCTGCATTTTATCAGTTTCTACATGTTCATAAGATTTTAAGAAATAAGAAAATTCAGTGCTAATAATACCTTTTCTTCCTTCTACATAAATTTGGTACTAGAGGAAACTTCTGTGTTACATCATTGTCATAATTTCTAACAAGTATGTACACTAAGACTGGAAGACACATAGGTCTCAAAAATAATATTCTTCTGTAGGTAACATTTCTGAAGTCTGAGATTTTTATTTTAATTTGAAATCTCATTTGAAACTGCATTTCCAGCTTATTTTTAAAAGATTCTGGATGTGATTGAACCTGTGGTAGAAATTTGCAAGATACACAGTTAAATTGTGAGGGCAGGAAATGAAACAGCTCAGAATCCAAACGAACTCCAGAGCATTTGCATTCCCATATTTAAATATTTGCCTGAATTACACGTGAGTTATAACTTTTCACTCACTGGAATTTTTTGCATTCTCTGTAAGTAATAGTACTGAGACAAATCAATGTTTATGTTATTGCAATATATGAACGTTCAATCTCATGTTTGTGTGTGTTAAAAAATATACAAAACCCCAACAACCTCTAGTAAGGAGGACAGGAAAGGGAGAGAAAAAAAGAAACCCCTGACTTGAAACAAAGACAGGGACCTACTCGCAGTACCTGATGGACTGATGCAATACAATGAAGCTTGTGTATTCAATATAACTTTTAGAATAATTGCCTGGGAGGTAACAAGAAGAAGTACATTTTACTTTATCATGGTACATAAATAAAAGGGCAGACTAATTAATCATATAGCTTACTAAAAGTGCTTTTTATTTTGCCATTTAGTATGCCAGAAAGATCATTTTCTTTAATGTATATACCTAGTATTAACATGATTTAATCCATCATGTTCTGTATTATGAAATTACTTTGTTTTACTCCCTGATCCAGCTGAAGATCATTAACCCACACTATTTTCTAAGTCATACATCATTTGAGTGTATTACCTCATATAGCAAAAAAGCTACTTCCCTCGGTTATATACTCCAACTAAGAAATCATTTTTTCTGGATGTTGCTGACAAGAGGAGCTGTTTTCATTAGAAAGCAGATGGTTCCCTATTTCGATTCTGTTTTACCTTCACATTTGCTCCAGCTCAGAGTTCTTTGCTGCCGGTTACCTCATTACCTCTCGCCACATCCGTGTCCTATATCCCTGACCTATCCATAAAATGTGCTAAACAAGCAAGTGCTTTGCCTTCCCCTGACACCTTCTTTTTTCACTCTGCATCCTCACCTGTTGTAAGTCAGGCTTCAAAAAGCAGGGAAAGTGAAGCCAATCATCTGAACAGTAGGTTAAACTCCCGCGGTTCTGCAGGTGTTTGTTAGCTGAGAGTGCCAAAGGTGTAATTTACACATTCAGATTTCGAGCTTGGACATGAAGTCACACTGCTGATGAATTTGCCTCACAGAGCTTTAAAGCAGAATCTGGTCTTCTATCAGTTCTTGTAGTTTTCAGTTTTTATGTTTATGATAGTGATATTTTCACTGTTATATTCTCTGAGTCAGTAGGATGCACATTCTACTTGGGCTGCCCTGGGTGCCTGGTAAGTGTCAATAAATAGTGGTCTGCAATGTAAATGAAAGGTGTGCATGGTAGAGTACTGGATCTTTGTGAGTCAAAATGAAGACTGAAGAGTTCCTGGAGATATGTCTTGGTATTTTTAGAATAAAAAAGAATAAATTATATTTTAAAATAGAACACTTCAAGTAACAGAAGTAACACCTGTTAAGTTTCAGACTGGTTTTAGTTATCTCTAACCATTTGCCTTGAGAAGAAGGCTTTCATTCCAGTTAGGCAAGGAGACGAAATGCTTTCATTGCTTAAATAGAAAGCCACTTACTAGAGATTAAATCCTTGGAGGTAAACCCATCAGTACATACCTTCAGTTTCTCCACACTATGTATGTTTTGGTTTTGATCATTCTATACTGAAGATAATACTCAAACATTGTAGTAATAAATTCTACCTGCTTTGTGTAGTTTTTTCTGATTTCTACGATACTCATCACAAACTCCATTTTTATTATAGCTTCATGAAGTTTTCAGGGGCAAGGTTCCACTTTTTTTTTCGCATATACTTTATAACTCATCAAATTTACCTTTTATTATTACCTCTTACACTTGCCATGTGTAAAGATGTTATCTTTTTTATTCACACCAAAAACTAGTACAGAGCTTGGCAGGAATAAGGGTAGAGCATTGGGGGGGAGTATTTGATTTTGTTAATTTGAAGGACAACATGTTCACTAATCTTGAAGTGCGTCGTAGTCAGGATTGATTTAAAACAATGATCTTTGTAGAGTTTTCACTGAAATTGAAGGGAGAATAAAGGCCTGTAGTGAACATGTTGACAAAATTCAAAGAAAAGATCATAGATTTGGAATTGTTCCAAACATATATGAGCACCAAGGACCGTGTTTAGTTATACTTTAATAAACCACTGCACGAAGAGTTCTGAATGAGCTGAGGGGAAACATCGATCTACAATATTAGGAAAGCCAAAGCTGAGGGTCAGCCTGCAGTTAATAACCATGCTGAGTTATATTGTTTTTATGATGACACAATACCTAAGCTACTGAACTTGGCATACAAATAGCCATGCATGTTGTACAGAGTGAGGAATATGCAACTGATTGAGCTTGTCTATTTAGAACATCCATGGATTCTGGTCAGCTCTCTGTTGAATGCAGCCTCAGCATCCAGCCTAAATAAACCTCGCAGCCATAATTCAGCTACAAATAAAATAGAGCAAAGCTAAGAGGTGCAGGTGCTGCTGCTTGCACACCATGAGCCAGAAACTGAAAAAGGTGAGGCACAGAGACAGATTATCTTCTGCAGGAGGAGCTGGGTGCAGCTGCCACTGGGGCTTTAGAGGCAATGCCTTTACACAGTAAAGTCTTTGTTGCAGAACTTTAAGCTCCTCTCATTGGTGTGGACAAGATTGCTGAAGTGATGAGAAAAGAGAAGACTGCACAGGCTTCTGGAGGGACTGGATTATCCCACACTGGAGTATGTGCAGTGTCAGAATTTACTCCAGTAAACAGAGAAAAAATGGTCTTTTTGGTTTATCCCTCAGTGCTCCACAGAATGGTATTTGGCATTGATGTCACCCAAGCCAATTTTCTTCCTGCTCAGGAAAGTATTTTGAAACTACCAGATTCTGTTAATGAAAGTAATTATCAAAACTGGAAAAGGATATAACAACACAAAAGTAATACCATGAACTGTTGGTACAAAACTTTGTTTTCAGTATAAATAAGTTAGTGGGTTTTGCTTTAACAGTTGTGAACTTACTTAATATACACAAAAGTTTTTCTAGCCTTGATTTTGTCCCTACCTGAATGCTGACAGTATAATCACAAAACATTTTAAAGTATCATAGCCTGGTAAAATAATTCCAAACAAAACAAATGAGGAGCCATGGGGAATTATAGCATAGGATCTGGAAAAGCCAAAATAGAAAACTGTAAAGTACACCAGGTGTCATTGTAGGATTTGTGTGTGAGTGACTGTATAGAGTGCACTGACACTCCTGATGTTTAAATAAATCACGTGGAGAAACTCCACCTGGTATTCTATGGGAATAAGTGAAGTATACTCTTCAAAATTATATCAAAAGCAGTTAAAAATGTAAACCATTAAAATGTGATAGAATAGCAATTTATTTATAAAAATGTCATTTGCATTTCTGAACACTGTTTAACTTCCATGCTTGTTTTGCTGTTTTCAAATAACAAATTGACCATTTCAAATTCATAATGAGGTATGAAATAAATGAGAGGGTACTGAGGGTGAGTCATTCATTAATCATAAGCAAAACAGGGACAAAATCAAGGACACAGGAGCACAAACTGTAAAAGTAATATGTTGCTTAATCTTTGTATTTAATATTAACTACATTATGTTTTTCACATGAATTCTGAGAAGTTGGGTTTTTTATGTTTACATGAAACTAATCCAAGGTAAATTTTATTTCTCAATATTATTTTATCCTAGAGGTTGCCCTCTTTTTAATAAAGTAGAAGACAACGAATTCTAGCTTATCGCATTGTTATGAAGATTTAATAGAAGGGTTAGCACAAACATTGAAGCCTACTGAAACTTTTGATTTAAGATATTCCACTTTTGACTAGAATGTACCAAACCCTTCTTGTTTGTCGTGGCAGATCTCCCATTAAGGATATAAATTCACCTGAAATTGGTTGTTTTGGCCAAAATAAGTTATTATTCATATTCATCTGTCAGAGAAGGACAGAACAAAAACTATTATTCAAACCATTCTGTGTCTTTATCCTTCAAGAGTTCAATCCGCAGTGATTACACAATGTGCAGCAAGGTTGTTTACAGTTTGCAGGTGATGTGAATATTTAAAGAGTTGTAGTTTAAATAGACATAATAAAAATAATTTGTTACCCCATGTTGGATTTTAACAAAATAACACAAACTAGGTTATATTAAGGGAAGGTGGCACATCAAGGAGTCAGCTCTCTTCAGAATCACTAAACAGATGCATGTTTCTGTTCCATGTACATTCATTTGGATGGAGCTAGTATTGATTTTATTACTCATAATTTTGGAGTTTACTGGAATGAGAAGGAGAAAGGAGCAAAATCAGAGTGAGAACTATGCACATAACTTGCTATTAGAACCTTTGTGTTTTGTGGTCCCCAGTGGGGTACCCATGGCCAGCCCTGTGAGCGCAGTGTGTCTCTAACTCTGTCTGTGTGGAGCAGGAGTGGTGGGGGTGACCAGCACTCCTGGGAGCAGTGCTGGAACCCCAGCACAGCTCACAGCACGGGTCACACAGGGGTCTGGGTGCTCCACACCAGGTCATCTTTCTGCACACAAAGCATGGAGGTGCCCTGCAGATCATGCCTCACCTCAGTCTCGTTGGGATCACAAGGAGCCGTGCTCCGTGTCCAGGCACATGAACTCGTTGGAGTGCACTGGAGCCAGGCTGCAGGGGCATTGATGTGCTCTGGGATCCTGCCCTCTGTGAGCTCAGGGTGTTTGCACCAGTCTGGGCATGTTCTCGGCTCCTCCAGCTAAATGGGTTCCTGTTGTAGTCCTGATGGAGGAGCTGCACTTGAGCTGCTGATTAGTGCCCTGTGCCTGTCCCCACTGCCACAGGCTGTCCCTGTTTTAGTGTGTCCCTGTTTAGTGAGGGACAGCCCTGCCATGGACTGCTGCAGCCCTGGCTGGAAAGGCTGTAACCTCCCTGGGTCAGAGAAGCTGCACTGCCTGCTCTGTGACCTGGGCTCTGACTCGCAGCAGTCTGCTCACACTCTTGCTCAGCTGTAATTAATGCATGTTGTTTCGGTGCATATTAATGTCTGACTAAGCAGTTGCCTACATTTAGACTGTAAAACAGGAATTAATACACCAGTGGTTAATATTTAGATAAAAATCATGATTCTTCAATATTTCCATTCAAATTTTTGCAACTTGAAGCGAAGTTCTGTCTGCAATTCTGTATTCAGAGGGAAAAAATTGTCTGTTAGTTAAAATTAAATATTCTACCAGCTCTTGTTTTCCATAAGCCTGGATGAAGAAAGTATCTTACATTTTGAAACTCCCATTTAGCTAATTTCCTACCTTCTCTGCTCCAACATATCTACATTTTATAAATTGTATTGGTGTTAGCTTCACAGTGTGCTTAAGGTGTTTCTTCCTTATATGAGAAGCCAGTAGTTGTTAGTGGTGTTTTTCTTTCTAAAGAAATATAAAGGACATGATCAATGAGTAGACTGATATACTATCAAAACTGAGGAATTTGCCCAGATCTCTGAAAAATCATACATTCCATTTGGGCCTGTGTAAGTGGGGAGAATCTCACAGTATATTTACCTTCAGTGTAGATGCAGGTGATTTAAGTGTGGTGCTCTGGTTTAGATTCCAGAGCAAATAGGTTACCTATGATATTACCATTCCCAGGAATACATTGCCAAGCAGTGCCTTTCTCAAGCAATATGGGTAAAGGGTTCATTCTGTCCCCCATGCTCCTCTGCTTGAATGCTTTTCCCAAGCTCCAGATCAATCTTTAACTCCTCACTTTTAAATTAAGATGAAATACCATGGAGAAGAAAGGGAACATAAATACTTCCAAAATCTTGGCAAATAGGTTTTCTCACTCTTCCCTGTCCTGAACAAGACACTTAAAATGATGAGCCCATGAAGTCTTCTCTCTGCTGGACCAGGTATTTCCAAATTTTTTTAACCAATCTCAAATGTTTCAGCAGAATATATTTTTTTTCCAAGAAATCCTCAAATGTTGTTACAGTCTTCAACTCAGTACCAGAAATATTTTGCTATGGGCCTGAGAAGTCTGTCAAAGTAGAAAATTTAAAAAAAAAATCAGTGCCATATCAGAGTTATTGATAGGTACCTCCTTTTACAGATACCATGCCCTGCTCTCTGCATGGTGTCTTGCACAAATAAGCCCTCTGAATCTGAGCTGGGCTTCCTCTGTACTTCAGACAATCCAGCTGCAGAGCTTCTGTTATTCTGCTTTCAGAGGCTGTTCCTGCAGCAGAGATGGAGGGTAACTTTCTATCCAGAAGTTAAAAGATGGAAAGAGTATGACTTGGGGGGTGGGGGGAGGGGAGGACTTGAACTTATTTACATCTTCAGCATATTTGAAATTGTTGTTCAAATACCTGCCAATGGATTCATGAAACATATCAAAGTTGAAGGAATGCATTTAAGCAAATGCCCTCTCCCAGGGTAATGATTAACACTGTGAGAATTCAGCTTGGTATTTATTGTATCATGACACAAGCAAATTGAACTCCAAGCAAGTCATTATCTGGGTTTTTTTTTTAAGTATGCAATGCCAAATTATTAACTTTTGTGGTAGAAGGGCAGTAAAAACACGGGTCAGGCAGTACCCATGGAGTCTTGTGAGACTCATTTGTTCACATGCACTGTAGTATATAAAGAACACAGCTCTTATAGAAGAAGGCTTCCTGTTTCCAGTGCAATATCTAAATTATTATACACATTTTAAAAAATATATATATCTGTCTTCATTATTGTTTTAAAAAACAATCCTTGCATTCTCTATTGATTTCTCACTCTTCATCACAGCAAACTGCACCTTCTGTTCTTGCATGTTTCAATGGACCAATCAGTCCATCTATTTTCCTGCCAGATTTTGGTATGATCATAAACATGTCAGCAATGTGCCTAGTACAAAATCAAAATTTTCAACCTTCTTAATTCTGTAGGAAGGGGATTTTACTTCACTAGAAAAGTACTTATTTTTCTTGAAATGTAAATATCACCTTCTAGGAAAGATATTGCCTGGAATATTCTGCCTGAAATGTGAATGCTGCAGAAAGTTACAAACACCTAAAATTTTGAGAATTTATATTAGAAGAAAAATACTTGGGCATTATTAACTATGCCATTGTTAAACCTGCATCTAGACCTCCCTGTCTGCAAAGACTTTAAGGTTCTAATTCCATTTTGCAATTCCTAATTTTTTTTCATGGTAAACTAGCACTGTTTAAAGGCTTAAAGGTATTTCACCTAATTTTCTTTGTATCTCCAGATAGTACATGGCCAAGTTATTTAGATACAAATAAGCCTTGAGAATATCACCAAATCCATTCTAATTTCATTCATGCCTTGGAGATAATAATTTAAAGAGCTAGTCACTGCTTGCAATTAAGCATGGAGAAAATAGATCCGTCCCATAATTTATGTCTGCAAAGGTTGGGCTGGATTTGTAATTAATGTTTGCTCCTTTTAATGAAATACTCCAAAGGTCTGCACTTCTGTCATTCATGGAGGTAATTTTTCAATTGATTAGTAAAATAATACTTGAAAAGTAAATGCACCTGCTTTAGCACAGAAATGTCTTAGTCAAGTAGAGACAATGATTGGAGTGCTAAAAAAATATCATTTCAATACAGTAGAGACTGGAGTTTTACTCCTCCAGCATTCAGAACTCCCACTAAAGAGAAAAATAGAAAAGGTAATTAAACCTCCAACAACTCCCTCAGCATGCTTTCATCCAGTTTAATTCCTGAGTGGTTTTCAGCATAGCTAAATACTTTTAGGATCACACACCTGAACTGCAAGTGAAATATGTCTGGAAAGCACATGTTACAGCAAGACATAATTTTTATATTTGTGTACCTTACTATTTTTGGAGGGCATGATCAAATCACTTGATATTGGAAATTTGTTTCCATTTTGGATAAACGCTTAAAATTTGACAGCTCATTTGTTTTCTATTCTTATTTCCTTTTCGGGATCAAACCTCTTTAAGGCTGCAAAGTGGCAACACTTTCGGTTTCTGCAACTGCTGATTTAAAATGGCTGGTAATGTCCTTTCTACAGAACATCCACTATCAAAGCAAATGAAATAAAATAACAAGCCACCTCTGCCTGTTTTCAGGAAATTGAGAAGGATTTTCTTTGAATTGATCACTCCAAAAAACATGTTTGACAACTTCTGCTGCTTTGTTAATTTGGTCATTTTGACTCAAAGGTTTACTATTGCTGTGCTCCAGAGACCTCACGTTTTGTAGGAGTTTATGGGAATTGCAAGTGGACCAGAGAGGACGCAGAGCAGAAGCCACAGTCTGTGCCAGATTTCTTGAGGGCCACAAACATGGTGATCCGAGAGGTTTTGAACCTTGTGTCATCTGAGACAAGGATTTTGCTTTCAGAGAAAGAAGCAAGAGAAGGGAATACACGTGGTGAAAGAAGCCCTTATCCAGTGCTCAGCCTAATGGGGCAGAGTAATCCAGACAGTGGAGCAAGGAGATGAGAGTCATCAGAACATTTAACTTTAAAGATAAAAGTTTATAGTTTTAATGCTGCAGTTTTAAGTGTTTGAGTCATCTGAAGGATCCAGCTCTTATTAAAGCATGAGCAAAGCAGCACCTAAGGACTTTTAAAAACCTGCACCTTGAACTTAGTATAACTCCCATTAAAGTCGATGGATGCTGAGTCAGACCTTAATTCTTTTTGCATCTTAGAAATTCAAAAGGTGAAAATCCTGGCACTACTGATGTTTTGCCATTGACCTCACAGGGTCAGGATTTCGTGCTAAAAGCCATAAAATGGCACTGACATTTCATCATTGCTGTCTTGGATCAGATTCATAACAGTGACCCAGGAGAGAAAAATCTGCATAATCCATTACTACTGTGCATCTACCCAATGCTGTCTCACCACCTTCTACCTTTTTTAAAGAGAGGGAATAATCTATAATTTTGAGCTGCCTTTTTTTTAACTCAAGTGAAGAAGAATGGAAAAATCCTGGTATTAATTTTTAATCACGGTATTTTAACCTTCTAAGTAAATTCTTGATTATTTAATATTTTATATTAATTTAATTGGGAATTAATCTCTTTTGGAAATGAAAGAGGTTTTGTTGGGTGATTTGGGGTTTTTTTTTCAACACCTATTCTAATAAGGCTTTGTAGTAAAACTGGAAGGCAAATTTCAGATTTCTAGTACGGTTGAATGAAATGTTTATGATTAGCAGTGAGAACTATGAGGAGTTTATATAACTCCTTAATGATCCTTAACAAAATATTTAATTAAAGACCAGCTGGAAAGATAATCTTGGTTAATGAAAGGAAATCAGGGAATGAACTGATTTCTGTAATGGAAGAGTACTTGCAATATATGATAGATGCTACATATCGTTAGCAGTTAGATAAAATAAACTGATAAAATACAAAATTATTCTGCCCCACCATTAAATTATCAAGATTGCAAATATAAAATATTGGCTGTACATTACAGATGATAAAAGTAATACATTCCAAATTCATGGGTACAAATGTACTGAAAAATACAATTACAATTTGTGCAGGAAATAATAGTATATATGACGGCTGCTTTGGCATAGATCATTGCATTACTTTGTGGCAGTCCCTGTATCCAGTGCTTTCAGTTATCATTCTGGTTCTTCCCTTTGGCAAAGCTTGGTCTCTTATCAGCTTTGGGTTTATAACTTCCATTGTAGTGATAGACTTGCTGCCCTACTGGAATCAGTGAATTTGATGGCTTTAAATACAGGCATAGCTTGAACTGGGGGTGATCTGCTTATTGAAGCAGTAGATGTTTACATTTGGAAATGAAAAAAGCCTGCTTGTGAGTTTTGTGCAAACCTTGTTTTTCCTTCATTAAAACTTCTCTTTGTTAAATAACTGCAGATCTTGAGACATTGGGGGTACTCATATTACTCAACTTGATTTTTCTGGCCTCTTTCTGAAGAAGTCTGTGGAGACTAATTTAAAAATCTCCCCTGTATTCCTAGAGGAAGGCGGTGTGAACATTCCTGTTTGTGTCAAACTGCACTCTGAGTGCATGTTCTGACTTTACTGGAGTAGCTTGGGCTTTCCACCCTCAATGAGGCCTTGGTGTCCTCCAAGTTTTATGCAGTTGAAGGTTCAAGTCAGGAATGGTATATTGTTTCTAAGGAATGTGTATTTAAACATAAGTTAATAATAAGATTTTAACCATTTGCTTTCCCATTAACTTCAATGAAAGCATGTATTTATATGCTGTGCCTTTGAAAATTAATTTCCTAGTCTTCTCTGGGGATATAAAGGTTGTATACAATGCATCATTTTTCCTTGTATTATTTATTAATGTACAGCTATAATCTAGTAGCACAAATTTTTAAGCTCTTTAAGTCACTTTAGTTGCACTGAACTTTGAGATGAGAATGAAGCTCTCTTTCTCTTTATTGGGAATTTTTCTTAGAATGTAAAACATGTTTGCTTCCAGAGCACCATGTAAATATCTCTTAAAGAGGTGCTTTGCAAATAAGCTATTATGGTACTAAAGAAAACATTGATTAATTTTAAATGGCCGTAACAATTCAAGTGTATGTAAAGACAAGTGCATTTTCTTTTGAGATTAAGCCTCTGAATTTAATAATTGAAGGGAAAAATACAATAAGATGCAATAGAAGAACCTTCCGTGAAGTGCATTATGCAATTATGACTGCCATAACTACAATTGCTTTACCACATCATAGCATGTTTTCTCCTCAGAGAAAACAGAACAATTTTTATTACTTTTTTATTTGGAAATATGTACCATTTGGAAAATGTTGTATGCTCTGTGATGATTCTTTTGATTCAGAAAAACAGTCTGTTGGTTCAGGAAATCTGAAAATTCAAGACACCACATACAGTATCCAGCTGAAGCAATCTATTTATTTTTAGCCTTGTCAAAGCTGTTTTCAAAAGTGAGAATTTTTTTAGGTTATGTCTTTGCCAGTTCCCTCAATTAAATCATGTTACATTTTGCTTGACATACACAAGACCAGAATTATTAGGAGAGAGATTTTGGCTGTGTATTGTGCAGTTTAACTCAGTGAATTTCATAAGTCATTAACTGTCTAGACCAGAGCCTGATTGTACTATTCACAGAACCTGTGTACTAGAAAGATCCTGTGTCATGACTGTGCCTACATAGTCAAATTTGCTGCAAAAGGGAATACTATAACCTCTGCTTCATCACATACAATAGGCCAAGAAGTAGGACTACAATTATAGTAGCAAAGATTCATATTAGTCTTTTAAAAGTAGGGATATTAACTAAGAGCTTGTACTGTTCTAGGCTTAAAACTATAGTGAGGAAAGGTGGTGGGAAGGTGTTTGGCTAATGAAACAATTTGTTAGTGGAAACCACAGTCTGATCCATAGTTCAGAGAGTTTGGTGTAGTTCCAGTAGGAAGCACATTTTAATTGTGATGGAGTTAAGGTTCCCTCATATGAAAGAAGTGTCATGATTAAAGAATATACGTGAAGTGTAATTTTAAGAATAACTTTCCACAAAGAAAGATTTCCAAGAGTCCGTTGTTGTTCCTTGTGGGGTGTAGCTTAGGAAAGAGTGGTACAGTTGGATACAACCACTTAATTAATGTGCATCTTGGTTGCTCAAATCATAGCTCTAACTCCTCTGTGTGTTGCAGCTCTTTGTGTTTCATATCAAATTTTCTGAAGTCGCTCAATCTGTTTTCCATGGATGCTGGTGTGTTCATACTGACATGTACACTTTCATTTGCAGTGAATTCTGATCTAGCATAGTTTTGTAAAGACCTCCATCTCAGTAGCATTAAAGATGATAAATGAATATATAAATCTAAGGGGAAAGTACTAAAGTTAATAGTGAGGAAGTTTTTTGCATAAAATAACCATGGTTTCCAATATTTTACAAAGTCCCATCTCAGCTTAATGTGTGCTGATAAAGAGCCATTCTATTCCAACAATTTCCTCTCATCTCACCACCCCATATCTGCAGTTTTTCCTTATGTCTATTCCTCTTAAAATCCAATTTTCTAGTTATACTAGTATTTATTAAAAGCTTGACTGTAAGGTCTTTGTTTACCCAAAGATCTATTTTTATCATAACTGTTTATAATGATTAAACCTCAACAACTTAAACACTTTACACAAAATAATGTATTTTCAATAAATTGAAATATTAACCAATCATATGTAATGGTTCAGTTCTAGCAAATGGATTGCTAGAAATCCTTAGGGTTTCATATAAATTGAAAACTGTATTGACTGACCAGGCTACACTAGAATTGCATTGCATTTGGATCAAAAAGCATAGAAAAAGTTCTCATTATAGTTCCCTGACATTAATTTGAGCATTTTTATATGTGTGTCCTATTAAGTACTTTAAGTGCTTTTTGATAATTGTGCTTTGTAGTTTTTACAGCACTTCAGCCTATTCCCAGTTCAATTTCCTCTTTTATCCGATGTTTGAAATATTGATTTCTGACAGATAAAAGCAAACCTTATAATCTCAGCAGCATGCAGTAAGTGAGTAAGACGGGGCTACAGAATGCATCAGGGAATGGTCATATTTGAAACAGTCTTTGTTTTATTACATTTCGTCAACAGAATTTACTTACCGCTTGCTGATATTTATGTAAAAGCAGGACTCCTGATAGTCCAATGATATTACCAGTTCCTGGTATACTTTTGCATTTAGTAAGATAAAAGAAGAAACTCCCTTGGTGGTTGATGATTGCAGCTGCTTAAACTGCTGTCAACTGGCTTGAAGTAACTGTGATTTATCTTCCTCAGACTGTGCAGCGTTGTGTCCGTGAACTTCCAGAGTTTGCATTAAAAAGTGACAGAACATCAGAGTGCCAGAAGCTTCTCATATTGTGGCCCTGAAGGTAAAAGCAAAAGAAACAGTCTTGGTCTGTTTGAGAACACAGTCCAAAACCTCTGCAAAGCTCTTGTGACATGAAGCAGATCTTAAAGAAATGGGTTGGGATTTTGAACATGGACTAAATGCAATCAAGAGATGCTAAGGAGTAGCATTGGTGCTTTGCATGTTTTCAGGATGTTTCCTCTGAAATTTCTAAAAACTAGAAAGAGGAATCCAGTCCAATCCAATGAATAGTTAATGGTGTGCTAAGAATTCAGTTTGCATTTATTTCCTTTTCATTATCCAGTGTAATCCAGTGTCTCACAAATAACATTGCATTAAACATCTCTACTCAGCTCCATCAGCACCCAGAGTAAAAGAGCAGAATGTACAGGGAATTAGCTGCTTCATTTCTGACAGTATTTCTTCTGAAGCTGTGAAAATTCAGAATGCTGGTTTAGAAGGTGAGGAAAGTTCCTCAGGTTACACAGTAGCTTTGTCAATCAATAGTAAATCCTATCAAAGTGAGAATGGAAGAGTCTCCATCCTGAGCACCAGGTTAGGAGGAAACAGAGTATCTTTCTCTTGAGGCATACATTTTTAAGAGGGATTGATGTACCTGAAAAAACAAGCAGGCAAAATAAGGGAAGGAGGAATATGATTTTTAATAATTTAAACATTTTTAAGATGAACACAGATTTTATTCAAACCCAAATTAGCAATTGTTAATTCAGAAACAATTTTTTTTTGCTCAATCCTGGAAACACTTAAAATTGCTATCTTGCATCTAGACCTTCATATGCTTGGGTATAGAATAGTTTTCAAACTGAAGACATTTAAAAATGCTATTTTAGTGAATTTTGATTATTATGGACTGGAGCTGGAATTCTGCCAGTCACTTAGCAGAAGTTTACTCTCTGATCAATTCAAGTTTTCATTACTAAGCAATTAGTGTTTAAAGTTTTAAGTGATAAGCACTTAACTGCATTCTGGAAAAAGTGGATTGGTGATAGCAAAGCCTGACAGTGTTCTGAAGAATGTCAAGGCTGGAAAAATGATTTGGTTAAGGCTGTCAGGGAGAAAAGATCTTCTGAGCTCTACAGGCTTTGATGATAGGGCTGGTGGAGCAGAGCTTGCCTGGTGGCAGAATGTGCTAGAGATGGTGCCTGTAGGGAAGAGAGAACAGAGGAGTAATTAGGAAGGCTTGTTAGCCTATGACTTGGGTTTAATGTCGTCAGACCCAGAGCTCCAAACACGAGGATTATGGTGCATGGCCCAGTCAGTCCGTGCTCCATCCAGACTCCATCCTGGTGCTGACATCAATGTATGCCATGACATTCACATGCCAACGTGTAAGCACAGGCAGAAAATGCTGTTACTGACAGAAAATGAGGATGGACTGGAGCTAAGCTTTGCAGGAAGGTTTATTCAGTGATGATTTGACAGTTGGGAAGCACGGACCTGCTGAACCACGTAACTGAAATAATTAAAGAAAAAGGACAGAAATTGTTGGTTGAATTGTATTTGACAGCAATATTATGCCATTGAGTATTCAAGTAAAAATCTATGACACAAATACAGCAACAAAATCTCTCTATCTGTTTTGGAATATGCTAGCTGCACCCCACCCAGGTTTTTGTGTCTCAGCAGACCCACACAGAAATGTGTAATGTTCAGGTTACGTTCCGATAGGTTCCCATATATGCAGGTAAGGTATTAATACAAGGATTCTGCAGTGAGTGATATAACTGTAGACAATCTCCTTTAGAATTTCAAAGGAGCTACTTAGCATTTTTCATATTGGGTAAGTTATTTACAATTCGCTATTTAAAGAAAAAAGCATTGGATAAGGTTTATCTTCTAATAAATCAAGACTATTGTGACGTCAAGTCACGAAGCCTTAAGGTACAAAGGCAGTTGCAGAAGCTGTATCTTGCAAAATATCACATATACTATATTATATTTGGGTAGCTGAATTAAAAGTGCTTCTATGAAGAGTTATAAACAATTAGAAATGGAAAAGTAAAATGTGGAAAAAATAGCACTGATGATTTTTGATTGAGGCTCTTGTGGGAATCAGGTTGGGAAACAAGTTGAATACACCAACTTATATTTTCTAGTAGCCTCTTTGAATCTGACATTGTATGTAATGCTGCAGGCATGCACATTCTAGTATTATAGCTGATAGAACTGTCTTAATACTTTTATCTCTTAAATTTAATTTTAAAATTTCAACCTCAGTGTTGCAACTGTTGACACTGAACACGTCAAACTAATGCTGGTAAAACTGTGAGGTGTTCAACAGCTTTGGAAGATTAAACTGTAATGTCCCTAATCTTGTACATGGGAAGGATTGTGTTGGCCTCAAACATCTATTTAGTTGCTTTGTTTGATGGGAGACAATGTCTTTGTGTAAAACAAAGAAAATTAATCAGAGATAATTCATCAGAAAAGCTCAGAGCAAGTTCAGGTGAGCAAGTGCAAGTGCCTGTGATTAAGTGGACATGCAGCTACCTATTTAACCTAAAATATCTGTAATGGAAATCTGTGACGATTTTCTAAGACTTTTAAAAAAATTAAGTTGTTTCCAGTAATAAAAAGGAGCGACAGTGCTTCACCAGGTTCTGTTTTGGTGCTAAATAAATTTGAAACAACCCAACCCAACAAAAAAAAACCCTGAAAAGTATTTAGTTACAAGCGATGATATCAAAATATTGAAGTTCAGCTAGTTTTGTTCTTCCCATCTCTTTGTTTCTGTACTGAAATGTTTGAAGTGCTGCAGAAAATTTTGGAATGACATTTTGGAGAGTTTCAACTAAAATAATTGGAATATCTTGGTGTAATGCATACAGCCAGACAGTTCAAAAGGTCTGATTTTGGTCTTTTGTACATATGTTTGAAAATTGAACAACATGTGCCATTTTTCACTGCTTACCCGTTTTTTGACCATTTGAAACAGAATTTCACATTGAATCCCTACAGTCATTCCATCTGTCCATACAAGTGCTTATTATAGCATTGCTAATAACTTGTGTCCTCTGTTACACAGTCAGAAGAAAGTACTGCATCTTGTGCACCTTCAAAACATACACAGTGTTTACACTACAGGCATAAACTGGAATTTTTATAAGTCTGTTTTCTGTTTTGGCTCACTGCTGTAAAGGGTCAGAGGAAAAACTTAAGTTGCCTTCACAGGTGTCTTCTCTGACCTTAGGCACTCTGACCAGCTGTGTTTTCTATTTCCATGTATATAATATGAGAAAACAAAGACATTTTAATGACAGTAAATACTATTTATAATAAGTTTATTTGCTCTGATGATTTCTACTTACCCGAGGAAAACTACTTTAAGATTTTACCTGAGATTTTTGGAGCATTTTTTCAGTACAATTAAGGTATTTCAAAAGGACTATTTTTAATAGGACTAAGCCTCTGGGACTCCAGTAGGATGCTTGAGGAATCAGTGCTCTATGTGCTTGTTTGCAAGTATTTCTAATATTTCTCTGCAGAAGTTAGGCAGACCGAGAATATCAGTATATGTTTATATAATTAAGAAAACAACTCATGCACTTCACAAAGCTCGTGTGGACTGAATCCTGCTTTCACCTCAGCCTTTGGAGCTGGTGTTCCCCTCGTTGCCTTTGATGTGTGCAGCTGTTGTGTGACAGCCCGGGCGGGCAGTGCCTGCCGAGCTCCTGCTGCCGCGGCTGCCGGGGCTCCGCGCCCGCCGGGCTCCGGGCCGGGACTGCGCGGGGTGTCCGGCCGGCGTGGGGACACGGACACGGACACGGACAGCCTGCAGCGCAGACTCTCAGCCTGCGCCTCCTCAGCAGCTCCTGCGCTCCAGCTGATTTCCTTGTTAAACCAAGTGTCCAAAGTGTCAGAAGGATGATACCGAGCACGTTACGCTACGTGACCAAATGACAATATTTCTCTCATTTTAGCTCCTTCACACCGTCTTTAGCTGAGTGGGAAAGAACACGGATTGCATGACGCTGGGGACACTTGTTTCAGCATTTATTATTGGAAAAAATACGGCTTTCGAAAGATGAAATGTATTTCAAATATCAAATCTCTCCCTGTGCTGAGCTAAATACTGCCTTGATGTATGCCCTATACGCCCTAAGCTGGCAGATGTGAAGTACAAGAGCAGAATTTGACCAGCTAAATTTAACATAATGAGATTATGAATACTACAAGGGCAAAGGATTTTCTAAACATTGAATGCTACAGTGTGCCTGAATTCTGCTTTCAGATTTAGTCCTAGATAGTCTGGTTGTAGGGCTATGCAGTAACAAAGCAGCAAAGGAACAGAACTATTTTGTGGTAGGGATATTAAATGTACAGTGTTTAGACAGCTACTCAGTGATGTACTGGGAGGATTCTATGTAAGTTTACCCTTATATTTTAACCTTTTTTTCCCCTTCCTTTCTCAAATATTTAGAAAACATTCTTATCTCAGAGTATATTCAGAAAAGGGTTCAATTTGCTTGAATTATTTAAAGTTATAATGAGAGTTTTCTGCCGGATTCTGGGGAGGTTTTATCAATGTTAATGAAATCTGTTTCTAACAGTGTTTGCAAATGCAGAGCACATTGTTCCACTGAAACATTTGCCAGTGACTGTGGCAAAGGTTTTTCATAGTGACCACTGTCATGGCCTGGTCTTTACTACTCTTTACTGTAGAACAATCACAGAAGCAATTGCCACATGAGATCTTGTACACCCACATTTTTTCAGCAGCTCCATGTAACAAAATAATTTTTTTTGTTGTTTTGCAAAACAGCCCGAAGCAGATAGGGAATCTTCCAGTGAAACAGGCTCCAAGCAAGCTTTTCTCAGTTTCACCAACAGTGAGATTTCCAGCAAAATGTAATAGCAAAAGACCTCTTTTGCAACAAAATAGATGTAACTTGGTAGTTAGTGCTTATCAAGTTGAAATCTGAGGATCCAATCAGATAAAAGATTTTTCAGAAAGGTTACAGTGTTTTAGTTGTCAGTACTGATTAACAGAGTACATCTCAGCTGATGCATCTTTCATTCTTAACTTTTGGCTTCACCTCCCTCACCTTGCAAATGATTTGTGGGGAAAAAAAATGCATATTTTAATCACATATTTTGTGAAAGGTCTAAAAAAAGAACATCAACAGAAATATGCCCAAACTCAACAGCTCTTAGGTGGTCCAGGCAATCACCTGGAATATGAGAAATGCAGACTCTGTGCATGTTTTACCAGAGCAAGAAACGTAACTCTGGTTTCTTTCATTACCAGTCAAATGAGAAAATTGGGTTGGTGGATCCTCTGAGAAGTTATGAAGTTCATCCATCATAATCTTTTCCAAACATTCCCTTCTCATTTAAATAAAAGACTTTTACTTTCCAGAAGCTATCTTTGCACAGTGACTCTTCTTCCAGCCCTAGAGCTCTAATCTCATGGGAAATTTTCTTCAGGGTTATTTTGGCTAAAAATAGCTAGGTCTTTATTTATATATTTTTGTTGTTTTGATGAGCATGTTTCAGGGTTTTTTCCCTTTGTCTTTTTAGAAATGGATGGATATTGGTTTAGCATCATGCTAGTCATCATCCCTTACCATCAGGCTTCTTGGCTGTTCACTTAAAAAAGCCTGTTTATGCAACCCAAGTCAGTCAGAAATACATTCCCTGAACCCCTGCTTGCCAAAGAAGGCAAAGATGATTATTATCAAAATCAAAAGGCTCCACAAAATCAATTACTTTCCCTAGTGCACTTTCTTTATATGGAACAGTAAAACTGGTTTTTTTCAATATATGCAGAATAAAATGTTTTCATTTTTCCTTCCTAGATGGCTTCTTTTGAGAATTTGGTTTTTGTGTGTTTTCACGACTGTGGTGGCATTGATTCCCTACCAGCACGGGCAGGACAGCTGTAATGAGAGCCTGGGATCACCTGGGAGCTCTGTGTCCTTACCTTAACAAGGCAGAGCTGCGAAGTAAAACAGCAGGAATTTCACTCGAGGAAGGTGTCGTGTTTGAGTCTGGCTGGGATTAAAAGGCTGCATTTGGAGGTGTCTTAGAAGAGTTGTGCTCATGTGTCCCACAGACCTTTCACTATAGAGTGGGCCACTGAGGCCACTGCCACCACTGCTGTCACTGGGCTCGGAGCAAAAACATAAAGGTCTTCTCTTTTTGTTAGAAGAATGAAACCTGGGCTGAAGGAAACACTGCCTAGGATTAGAAGGGTATGGAACTTGTGTTGTGTGTGCTTGAGGAAATGACAAGTGCCTCCACAGCCCTTCAGGGGCAATATCTTAGTGCAGAGTGTTGTCGTAATTTTATCCTCTTGATTCATGCAGAAAGCACCTATATGGTAAAAAGAAGTCAGGTGTTTCTCCTACAGGGATATTTTATGTAGGGTTCATGCTGCTCAAGATGCAAAGAGTGCTTGCTACAGCATTCCTGAGCACTGTGTGTTCAGGATCTGAGGGTTTAGGGAAGTGCAGAGAGATTGTGTAGAAAATGCTCTGAGGGTTTTTTCCCACTGTATTTACATACTGCTTCTAATGGAAATGGCATCTTCTTCTGTGAAAAAGGGTAGACTGTGGTTTCACCCAATTGCATGAGCACTGTACATCTCATGGGATAACCTGATTTTGCCACTGACTTATGGTATAGAGCCTTTACTTGTGCAAGTGTCTTCCCTTCTCTCACCCTTTTCATTTCTTTCCCATGATTTTGCTGTCTAAGGCAAGCTTACACTGCCTTTTCAGGAGGGTCCATTATCTGTGCTTTAGGCCTCTGTTAACATTAGTATTTGGCTTTTTGCACAGGTATAACATAGAAAATACCTGTATGGCAGAGGATTGTAGGTTCCTGGCTTGTGCTTTGTGGTGTTACTGAAATCTGGGTAAGAATCACTGGTGCAACTCACTTACATGAAGATATGAGTCTTGTACCTTGAAGGATAGGTATTCCTGACAACAAAAACTGTATTTGGCTTTTAAAGTTCCTAATTTAGAGAGGAAAAAAAAAAAACCAAACAGTTAGAGATAGGGAGAAAAAAAAATCTAAAATAAGGTTGTCCCTGTAGTAAAAGCAGACATTCAGCTGTTATAAATTGGCAATGATCCACTGGCTTCCACAGAGCTATGCTGATCATGCCAGCTGAAGAACTGACCCTGAATATTATCAAAGTTTTCTTGAAGGTGGCAGGAAAATAAATCCTTTACAATTTCCTCTTTAAGAACTCAGGATTTCCGTTTTTATAACTGCAAACTTTCAGAATGAAATGTGGAGCACAGAGACAGGCAACACCACACTGACTGTGTTTGATTAGGGTAATCCTTTTTTTCCTTCTATGTGGTTACTACAGCCAAGCAATTATTTATCATACTTTCAATTGCTTGGAGCACTGTAGACTACAGGTTAAATATTCTCATGTCAATGTGAGCTTCTGCTCCAAGTTCTCATTGAAATCTAATGACTTTCATCTTCAAAAGAAATTTTAATGAGCTGGAAGTATCTACCCTTCTGTTTTAATTGTTATACTTTGTACACTTCACATTCTGCAGATCAAAACGTCCTATTTTTCTTTTTTTTTTCACCTGAAAATGCTGTTGACAAGTTCTTTCCGGAGCTCTCTTCTTCTGTCCACTTTTTATTGGTCATATTCATGTAAGATATAAATCCAGAAATATGCAACACATGCACATTTAAAACGTATAACAGATCTGGTACTTACCCCTGAAGAATGGAACATGTGCCAGGCACTGTTACTTTGATTGGCCTGAGATCAGGGATGTCTCAGATGTGGGTGCCTGTAACAGTCAGATAAACCCATTAAATCAGTGGTAATAAATGTATTTGGTACGAGTACCGGGACTTTTCCTGGATTCCACATGGAACAAAGGACAGAAAGAAGTTTTTCTGTGCTTGTGTGTATAGGCAGCTATATGTGTACTGTTGTCCTCTCCTTTTCTCCCTTCATGGGCCTGCTGCATCTATGTCTCAGGTGCCATTTGTTCGGTCCCATCGGCATCTTCACACATTCTTGTGTTTCCATAATCTCCTTTTGCTATGAGCATCCTTCTTTCACTCATCCTCATAAATATTAATTACTGTGGTCTGGTTGAGATAAATACAGTTAGACAGCTTTTCAAGTGGAAAGTTATTGGGTTGTTTCTATAGAGCTGCAGTCTCGAATTCCAGGTTCTGGTCAATATTTAGCATGTAAATGAAATGGGTGTGACCTGGGACTGACTGCCAGCAATTGTAGGGATAGGAGTGCTCTGAACTATGTGGCTTTAATAGTTGAGTTTCCAGTATTCTTCGCAGGAAGCACTTGATTTGTTCTGTTCCTCCAACCCTTTAGAGAGCATTACTTCCTGTGTGGTTTCTTATAAAATTCTATAATCTATAGCATTTTAGTACCTTGCATCAAAGTGTGAAACATTGCTGTGCCAGAGAGAGTGACTCTGGTAAGTCACTGGCATTGCATGTACTGAATGGAGAGAGACTGAGTGGTTCTTTGATCAGGTCTACAGATCTAGAATTCATTTTCTGTTGTGCTCCTCTGGTTGTCCAGTAGATGAGACTATGAAGAGCTGGGCAGTGCTGCTTCAATAACAATGGCTAGCAGACTGTTAAAGTGTTGGTGGTCTCTGCTAATTAGTAAAGGTGGACCGCCATTAAATTTAGATATAAGCTCTTAATAAATATTAGCAAAAACTTCATTAATGTTCTCACAGTTTTGTAACTGCATGAAATCTTTTTGGGAGAGTGCAGGGGAAGAGTTTTGTGCTGGATCATGGGAAATGAGGAATGCAGAACAAAAATGTTCTACCTGCATTTCAAAGAGGTGTAAAGTGCATCCATCCTGGAAGATTCAATGGGATGTATATTGCATGCAAGAATGATTCAGACCCTTGAAGCTCTGCAAACTCTGTATGTAAGAGTTAGAGTAAATGTTAAATCTGTTTTCAAGAATCCTGAAGTAAAGCAGTGAGACAAAGATCTAGATCAGGTCTGAATCTTTGAGTATTCTTAAAATTATTTTTTAGCAAATAAATTGCAAGCTGATACTTGTGCTCATCTCCCTATATGATGCTCTAGGTTTAGAACTCAGTTACTGGTTATTATGAGTTTTCAAAATTGTTCTTTTTTAGTTACTTAATTTACTATCAGCCATCCAAAGACAGATTGGTAGGATATAAATGAAATGCTATAATTATACAAGGGAGTGGGTCACTGACCTTTGGATTGCAATATCTTGTCTCTTTTGTCCTTTCCTTATATCACCCAGTCTACAGAATGAAATTGCATCTTTTTCTTTGGTTGTCTCAAGAATGAGGTGGTATTGGAAACTAGTGAGGCATGGCAAAATGTAGGTGTTCATAGCTTGCAATAATTTACCCATTTTCATTTTGCTTGATTTTATTAACACCTGTGTCTCCAGGGAACACAGGGAGCAGGGGAGGAAAGGAGAGAATACTTCAACAATAATCTAATGATCAGCACTTACGCTCCCCCCCAGCCCTGCTGTTATGTCAAATGTCAAGATACATCAGAGCCGAGCAATTTCTAATACAAAATGCGTGTGTATATAAAGGAAGAGGTGCAGATGGTAGGAAGCTGTGTGTCATGACATACACACATACATGGAGGACAGCAAGGGAGTCATTAAAAATATGGATTTTTTTTTGTAATGCAGTGGCTGTTTGTCAGCTGGTGTAATTGGCATACATCAATGGAACCACTCAGAAATACACCTTCTGAGGAATTAGGCACTTAATGGAAGTTAATCAAAATTCCTTATAGAAGACTGAAAAAAATTCTTGAACAGAATTTGGAGACAAAGGAAAAAGCACATAAGGAAATATGGGATTGCAGTCTGCTGCAGTTTCATCTGGATAATAGTTTCTGGAGTATTTTTGTAGATATTGGTATTCTAGGCAGTAGAATGCAAAGATTTGCTATCAAGTTAACCAAAGTATTCTGAGGTTTGAAAAATTACAGTAGTGTTTTGTTAGAGACCTGATTTAAACATAATCAAATAAATTCATCAGCAAACTTTTAAAGTCAGAATCAAAAGAGAAGTTTTATTAGTGTCATTTCCTTTTCTTGTCCTTTTTAGCTGTTAGAAAACTTTTTCAGTACTGTGTAAATGTAGCATTGTATTGGCTTAACTGTCAGTATTGTATTTTTTTAATATTATAAAATGAAATAAATCTGAAAAGAGTACTATGGGACTATCCCTATTTTGCTCATGTGTGATTATTTGATCTTGGTTATTAACAAAGCTACTTCTTTCTTTGCTACTGAATAAACCATATGTGAATTCTCCGTATTCACGCAAATGCTGTACATTTAACAAAACTTTTCCTAAAAGTCCTATTTGCTTTCCATTTCTGAATATGGTTCCCTGTATATTGTATTAATAAGACTGGCATAGGTAATAATCTGAAAAACTTCTGCCAGATTATAAATAAAATTTTTAAAAAGGCATAAAGTAGCTCAGTTTTACAGTCTCTTTTCATAAGGACTTAATATCTTCAATATCTGACTGCAGGAATATAATTTTTGTGGTTGTATGCTCTAATCTTTCAGAGATGAATTGTTTGTTCACAATCTCAATGGGAGGGTTTGTTCTTTTCTTTGTTTTCCTGTGATTCATATATGTGAGAATCTGGTGAGAAGGAGGGATTGAGGGGAAAGGAAGGGTAAAGTGCAAAAAAACCTGCATAGGCAGTTCTTCCTCATCACCTGTCTTGTCCCAGGAAAAATTGAAAGTAACACAATTTTTAAGGTACTGGTATTACATGAGTTTAAAATGTGGAGGGAATAAATCAAGCCTACTGCCTAGTTCTCCTTTGTGACTCTTTATAAACATCCTCATTGATTTTTTTATTTTTTCTCTTTGGGTACAAGAGTAGAACAGGTAACAGTGTCAAGTTTGATATTTAGCAAAACAAAAGGTTGTTTTAGTGGCTTATTGTGCAGGTACCATTTCCTAATAACAGCCCTCAAGACATGAATTACGACATCAATAAAAGCATGTTGAAATGGAAGGTACAGAGTGGTTTATACGCTAAGAGCTGAATTAAAAAAAATATATGTAAATTGAAAAGCCTGTATTCTCTTTGGAATGACTTGGGGTTTGAAGTCTTAGGACTCTGAGTCTTCAGCAAAGCACATAAGGGTGTGTTGCACTGCAAAGGACGGTGATCTCTGGGCTAGTGTGGGATAACCCACCTCTGCAGTCAGGAGCAGGGCAGCAAGGTGATACTGCACTTCTATTGCACTCACTGGGAGGAGCTTTGTGGTGCCTGAGCTGGTGTTTCTGATCACACACCTGCACCAGAGGTGGCAGCTCATTTAGAGTTACCACAAGCATTTATACACATGGCAATACATCAGAGTAGTCAACCTTATCAGATGTGTGGTTTAACCTGCTTGTGAAACATTGGTTTCACTTAGTTGAATTTTTTAATAATCAGGCTTTTTAGTTATAATTGAACATGACTAAGGTTTCAAACAAAACATTATTTAAAATTTAAAAGATCAAATGGGTTTTCCCAAAAAAATACTGCCTGGTCAACTGAAAAACAGCTGCAGTTATTTGTGGGATTAAATTCAATCTTGTGAATTTTCTCAGTTGAGTGAGGGAGAACGTGAGTAGGGAGAAAGACAAAAGGTTGTGCAGCAGCAAAAAGAAAACCACAGAACACCACAAAGTGAAAGCTGAAGGCACCTCCAATGGCTGCAGCGACCTGCCGTGATTGCCAGTACTCTCAAGCACAGGGTTGTTTGTAAGTTACTGGGTTTGCAGCAGGCAGTGAGAGCTGAAGGCTGTGACAGTCCTGGATTGCTTTAGTGCTGTAGGGCCAAGCCTGGGGGAAGAATGAAAGGTGGTCAGCAGCTGTATGAACAGGCAAACTCTGATGTTATCTTCCTCCTGTCTTGATCTCAGTGGATCATCTGTCACATGCTGTCGCTCTGTGAATGTGAGAGAGTGAAATGAAGTCAGAGGAGAGAAGCAGGGCCCTTGTTCCCTAAAGAGCCACATGGTGTGCAGGTGGGCAGCAGAGCTGGCCTGGCAGTGTAGAAGGGAGAGGAGTGCATTAACACAGTCAGGAATTTACATCCTTGTGTGTATGTGCCCATGCTATTACTTTCTGCATGTTGAGAACTCTGTGGTGTTCATTTCCATCACCTCTACAGAGGGTGAAGCTGTTATCTCTTCCTGCAAGTGAAATGAGGAACACCACAGGTTGTGACTGTTGAGGTATGCTCACTTGAAAAGTGTTTCGTACACAGTGTTTTGGCCATCTGAGTGCTAAAATTTGGCTGTGGGGCAGTTTAAACTCTCATGCTAATTCTAATAGAACAGTTAATTTCTTGGAAGATTTTAGGCTGGGTTCTCACTGTTGTTTTACAAGAAACATCACTAAAACATTGTAGATAAATGTACAATTTCAGCTCATGAAAGAATAGGTGTCCTGTATGTCTGTGTTAACCTGTTTCTCAGAAACTGATAGGGAACATATTCCAAGGAGTTTAACTGGATGCTGTTTATAAACTAACTGTACTGAATCTGGGCTGATTCCAAGATTGCAATTATTATGCTAAACTGAACAATGAGAACTCAGTTTCAGTGGCAATTATGATGCTACTGTATGTGATGCACAGATAGTTCTCATGTGTAAATTTCTGATCTGATGCACCCTATGAGAGGCACAGCAATGAGGACAACCTAAGTCACCCCTTTTTCTACTGCAGTGCAGTAGAAATATTCTGTGATAGCTGATTATAACTCTGCAATACACTCCCAGTGAGAACCCCTTCTTCACTTGCTCTGGGTGCTGGTTCATTTACCTTCCCACTGTCCTAGAAGTGCTATGAGCTCTGTGCTTCCTGTAAAACTACTACAGTAGCTGCTCACTGGGGATGAGCAGAAAGTTTCATTGTCCTGTCTTCAGCAGGAGCAAGATTCAGGTGAATGTGAATTTGTTGAATGTGGTGTTCAGTCCACCATGCTCTCATCAGAAGCTGTAAAATCCATCCATGCACCATGTGCTCTACCCAGAGGCTGTAAAAAAGGTTACCCTCTGAATTCCCTTTAGAAAGTATCTCCTACTTTGCCTTTCCTACAGCAGAGCCCCTGATCTCTAGATTTTCATTCTCGTGGGTAACTGTCAGTTAATCGCTCTGCTTCTTTGGATATGTATTAATAATCCATTCTACCCATTTTTTCCCCCACCATCTTGAAAATACAATAAAATCAGTATGAAATCCTGAAACAAATATTTGAATTCTCAAGCCTGAAATCTGAAATTCGAATTAGTTTTAATTATGAGTTCATAAAACACATAAATTTTTTCTCTAATACATACTGTAAATGTAAATATGACAGACATTTGTTTACCAAAGTTAATGGTGTTCTGCTAGATTAAAATGTATCTTCTTATTACAAAGTAATCTCTTAAATTTATTTCTCCTTAAATAGGCCTTCACATGAAACCACAGGTATCTGCTCTAAAGATTCTGTGCAATAAAGCTGCTTGTTTTTTCTTTTCCATTAGAAAAGTACCAAAAAACTGTTCAAGTGTATACGTAGTAACTGTTTCAAAGAGTAAAAAGTCTCCTTGCTGATGGAGAAGCAACACATGAGCTTTCTTTGTGTAATCTTAAATCATAAATACCGGAAATAAAAGCGTTGGGGTTTTTTTTAATGAATATTAACTGCATAACTTGATTTTTTGGGTCAAATTTCAGAAGCTCTTTGTCCTCAATCTGAATAAATTGACAAGCACAGATAGTATCAAAGTCTTCTTGAGAAATTATTAGTGGTTTTTGAAAATGTAGGTCATATCTGTGTAGCAAATTTAAATAATCCTCCCAAACATAGACTTATCATAAAAATCCATTTATTCCATGATTCTATCTGAATACATAAATCGACACAAATCCAAATTGTTTTAATAATTTCTTCTGAAGAAGATTTAACAAACAATTATTTTTTTCAATCCATGCAGAGTCAAGAGAAGATACTTGAAAGGCTTATTCCAATATGACTGATGGTTTCATGACTGGAGAAAATCCTGAAGAGACAAACTAAGCATACGTAAGTTCCTGCCACTTATTCTGAGGGCCTAGAATTGATAACTGTTCCATTGATCACTATAATTTTATTCAGGTTTTAAAATTTTTTTAAAAATTCTTTTCTTATCTTTATTTATCAGAATTAAATGCAGAAATACAGAAATTTCCTCACACTTTTTGTCATCTTTGCTAATTTGGAGACAAAAAAGGAACCTTCTAAATCTCACAGAATGAATCAATGAGCTGGCAAGGGTTTCTGTAAAGGGTGAATATAGACATGCTTGAAACTTCAATATGTGAAGCTGTTTATCCTCTGTAGTTGCAGGAACTTATGTCCCTTTATTACCTACTTGCATGTAATAGCTGAACATGTTTGAGATGCCCTCAACAAGTTTTTTGAAGGTTTGGGTATTGAAAGGATGGAAAAAAACGTTGTTATGAGCTGAATAATGCTGAAAGAACAACATCTTCCAGCTGCTGCCAGTAGTAGCCTTTAAACAGATGAAGTAAATTGTTGTCCTCTTTTCTTTCTCTTGCACAGAGAAGGTTCACCAAAAGATTTGTAACAATATCATCTCTAGATGATATTAACCAAAAAAAAATAGCCTAAATTGCCATTCATCCCTCTGGTGAGCTACTAAGTAAGGGCAAATCATTCCCTGGTATCAGATTTGTTTTGGTTGCATTTTTTTTTTTTTTATTGTGGTAGAAGCCTTTCAGAGCAGGAAAATAAAGGGATCAGAAGAAAATACAACATTATAGTCAACTTTGGAAGTCTGTTTGCAGAAAAGTGGTTTCTGGCAGATTAAACATTGTAAATTTCAATGCTTCATGTAGTGATAAACCTTCCTTCTCCTGGAAACATCTCTTTCTAGGCATAATGACAGTATGTCAGTTTTATCATGTTGTAATGAAGTGATGATGTTCACCCTGAGCAGTGCAGTGCAGAGCTGAGGCACCAGAGTGAGGAGGCTCACTTGCCTGGGTAGCAATTGGTGTGCCAGGTACACAGAAAACTGTCAAATGTATAGAAAGCCTCAAGAAAAAACTCCCAAATATTGTGCACCACACTTCCTCCTTGAGGATGAGCCTCTTGGGATGTGCAATAAAAGCAAACAAGCTTTAGTTACCTGAACAAATCGTGCGTCTCATCCAGTATAACTGATGCCACTGGAGCCAGATTTTGAAATGAACTAGCAAAGATCACTGCAAGGGATCTTTTCATCTGAGATGCTGAAACCCAATCTTTTAAGAGCTCAGTGGCCAGTGCCATGAACTCCACCCTGGTGGGCACTGACCCACTGCTGTGGCACAAAGCTTTTCACCAGCCTGTGTGCACAGCAGTGATCTCTAACTCTGCCAGCTGCACTGCCCATGTGCACGTCCCAGCCCTGCCTTAGCATGCTGAGTTCCTGATGGAACCATTCTTTCTCACAGCAAAGCAGTTTCTATTCCTCACTTCACACTGATGCTGCATTCTGTACAGCCTCTGAGCTGCTTAAATAGCCCCGTGTAGCCATGACTGACAAACCACCTGCATTCAGAGCACTGGCACCAGGGGAAGGACACATGGTGCCTCTCAAGAGAATTGAACACAGGACGAAACACTAACACTCAACCTGTTTTAAATAAATAATCTTTCTTGCTTTAAAGAAGTTTGATGCACTGAGCTCTGAAAGGCCCTTCTCTGACATGCTGAGTTGTTTCTTTCAGTGTAAGCAACCACCTCCTTCCCAGCAGCCAGAGGAATCAATAAACTGGGTTCAGATTACTGAGAGTGCTGATTTAAGTGAGTGAGAGAGAGAGGAGTGGGCTTAGTCCCATGGCATTCATGGTTTGTGTGTGTGTTTTGTATTTATAAACACAGATGACCTTTGCAATTTTTAGTGATACTTTTGTTCCATCTGAATATTCAACTTGCTGTCTGTCTAATCAAATCCATCATTTGGGGCACATTCTGGCTTGTTCTTCAGGTCAGTCACAAGCACATTAACACCAGCTCAGCTTCCCTTGTTCACCTTCACAATACTATTGAAATCACGTGGATGTAAAAAGAAGTGAGGTTTGGCATCTTTCACAGGCTGTTGCATTCACTGAGTAAAGGGTCACTTTGACCTCTCCTGTATTCTTATTGCCAGAGTCTAACAGGTAGACCATGTCTGTTGGCTGTGCATACCAAAAACTCCTGTTAAAGCCAATGGAAAATTAAGTCTGAGTTTTTGTTTTAAATGAGGAAAATGTCATTCTCGGAATCAGAACTGTTACTGGGTTCAATGAAAAAAAAGGGTTTAAATAGTTCAAATGCAATTTGTTAGAGTTCTCTTAACATGTACACAGAAGGCTGCTGTTTGTTGCTTTAATGCTCTGTTAGGCTGTATTTTTTAAGGCATGAAATTTGCTTAAGAAAAATTGGTGGAGAGAACTTGAGATAGATAAAAACACAAGTACAGTACTTAACTTTACACATAGCATTACCAACAAAGTATTCTGTGGAGACTGAGCCTGAAATGCATATGGAAGTTCTTCACATCAGCTGGGTATTGAAGGTTGTGTTTTATGAATACAGTACATTAATTGATAGATATGAGGTAGCAATCAAAATGTAAATAGAACTTGGTTTACATTAGTGCCCAAGTTTGCTGTATAGATATGTAATATATGCTTTTAGGATGCTGAACTCAATTTCAAAGCATATCTTTAATTCATGAATTGTTAAAATGAATTCCATTTGCGGCTTAAAATATTGTGATTAAAAATTATGTTTTTTCTGAGCTGAACCAACTTCATAATTTCACATTATTCCTGTATTCACAGCTGAACCTCTTGTTTGTTCCACAGTCATTGCTACCTTATTTTAATATTATGAAATAATGTTCAGTTGACCAATTACTTTCACTGTGACAGCTGCATTTTTGGTAGATTCTGATAAACCCAACTTAGGTTAAAGGCAGTATTTCATTATTGTTATTGATAGATGCCTCACATATTTAAAGGACCATATTCAGAGGCACGTGTTGTGCTGTTCCTAGTTATGCATGTATGGTTTGTGTATGAAGTTACACAGTGGGATAAAACTCCTCAGCTGCTCTGCTTTCCACTGACTGAACAGAGGAGAGGGCACATACATCAACAGGGGTGGTTTTTACCTTGACCCTTTTGTTCAGCTGTCCTAGAGATCTCATTCTTCTGGGTGTGCAAAATTAAGGAACCTGCAGAACCTTAGATGAATTTCCTCCTGCCCAGGTTCCCTGATAATAAGTGCCAAGCAGTTACTCTTTGAGTTGTTGAAGAAACCCCTTGGGGAGAAGGCACTGCAAGAGTCCTGCAGGTAGAAGCAAATGAGGTATCCAGGGAAGTCTGAAGTCAGGGGAGAGTTGTCAAAGTTGGTAATTAGAAAAACTGAGTTAATTTTCATTGGAAGTAGAAGTTGTCTTTAATAGCATGTTACCAAACCCTGGCTGCACTAGTGGGTCTATCTAGAACAATAGTGAATTTGGGCTTGGGAAGATATAACTGTACTGAAAGAGGGTAGATATAGACTAGATAAGGAAGAAATTGTTCACTACAAGGGTGGCGAGGCACTGGCACAGGTTGCCCAGAGAAGATGTGGATGCCCCATCCCTGGAAGTGTTCAAGGACTGATTGGAAGGAGTAACCTGGTCTAGAGCAAGGTGTCCCTGTCCATGGCAGGGGGGTTGGGACAGGATGATCTGTAAGGTCCCTTCCAACCCAAACCACCCTATGATCCTGCGATGCCAGTGCTTGATGTATGTGATAGAGAAGTGTAAAATGTGCTCGTTCTCCCGGCAGTGAGAGTTTAACGTGAGCAGTCTCAGCACACAGGTGGGTGGGTGAGTGGCCAGTTCTCGTCCCTGCAGGAAGGTTCTCTTGGGGAGAGCTTTTATGTGACTACCTACAAACCTCCAGTTCAGGAGGCAATTAGATGACTGTTGGATTACACCCTTTTATTCCAGGGGAGAAATCAGTTAATAACCCATCTACTAACATGTGAGAGATGAACACTCTTTCCCCTCATTTGCAGCAGCTAATATGGGTGTTATTCAAAAAACAAATATTTACAGTCAGATCAATGCATGAGTCTTAAATACATTACTGGAATGTTTACCCCAGGCTGGTATAATTTTTTATTTTGTGGAAGCTAACTGACCACTACCAAAATAATTTAGAGATGCTAAAATTATGTCAGAAGTCATATGGGAAAACTTTAAATAACAAATGCTTATTTTGTAGCTAAGCATACTGTTACTAATGGCTACATTTAGTGATGGAGACTATAAACTGTAAATCATACCAATGTTTCCCATAGCAGAGCAAGCTGCAATTGTGATCTGACAGTGTCCTTTGACCTCTCTGAGGAAGGCATAGGGGGAAGTATGTGAGGACATTATGCTTGATTAGTCTCTCCCTAGTTTTCCTGGGTGGGAAGATAATTGAAAGCACAATGGACTTTGGAAATTGAAGGTTCTGAAATGCACTTTGCAAACACATGCAATTTTAAATCTTTAATGTGTCATCTATATCAGCAGTGGACATTGTCTTCATTACATAAATACAATTCTTCTGCTAATACAGTGCAAATAGGGGTTAGGCAGCATCTGCAGCTATTGTAATTCACACTTCAAACAGCAGTATCCATTTTATATTCTTAAATTCTGAGAACTGAAAAAAGAGCTTGGAACAGAATAACTGAATGGCTGATTGGTTTCACATTTGCTGATTTATAGCATTAAAGCTGAATTTTGCCCACTAAGTGGGCAAAAAACAGACAAACAAAAAAACCCAGTATAACTTACACTTGAGAATCAGGATTTGGGAACAGAAAGAATTTGGTTTGGCTATTTTAATACACTGCATCTATAAGCTAGTACCAAGGCTATTATTCTGGATGTTTTCTGGTCTGTTGAGTCCTAATGTAGCTAATCTCCAACAGATAGTGCTGCCCAGGGTTCCTGTAAAACAATCATCTGCAAACATATTTATTAACCTTTGTTATTTAGTTTTCTACAAAGTGCAGGCCACCCTGCTGAACAGTCTACAGCATTTATTTACAATGCTGACTCCTATTAGATATCATTAGGTACCTAATAATTATAATAATTACGTGCATTGCTTAGGCTACCCTGCTAAATAACAGCCACTTTTATTCAGAAGTCATAATTGCAGCAGCTAGACTTAAAATGAAATCTAATTAGATTTCAGTTCACCCCCTTTCACACACAATCTATATCCACTGTATAGTGACAAAATCTATCCAGCAAATGCTGATTCATTTAGCCTGAAAAACTATTGTCTCTATGGCCTGTCACGTAAAAGTTACCAGTGAATGTTTTGTGAAAACTAAGAGTATTGCTGCAGTAGAACTTCAGAGATTTTGTTGAAGAAGGCATAATGCTTTTTCACAGAGCTATCTCCATGGTAAACATGTTGGGGTTATGCAGCCGTACTGGATTAATGAACATGGTAATTCTGTAACTCAATAGTGGGATATAACCTTGAATTTAACTGTTTCCTGAGGTTTGCAAATTTGATCTGATCTTAAGTGAAGCTGTAGTCTTCCTTGTGGGAAATTAAGAAAGTCTGCATTCTTTTGAGCAAGAAAAGGTGGAAACAAACTTACAAGATGAAGAAAGTATGGAAGGGAAGTGATCTTTAAAACGACATGGTGACTCATTTACTAAATCAGTTTTCTTTCGAAGGATGGAGCCAAGAATTAGCTGATACCTTCTCACCATCAACCATTTTCATTGGTACCTGGCTCCATCTGCACATACATAGAATCTTTTTGCAGGGCAATAGCTGGCACTGGCCTTATTTAACCTATGACCGCTGAACATTTACTCCATAAGAAGTCTCATTAAATGCTTGCAATAAAAGTTTCGAAACCTTGGATGCAGCTAGGAAGGGAAGAAAAGTGAGTGGAGTGGTCAAGGATTAATAGAGAACAGATTCAGTTCTGAACAAGTAACAGGTTAGGATTTCACAGGTCAGGATTGTCTACAAATTATTTTTCCACCGAGTGTTTTGGAAAAGGGAGCAGGTTCCTTAAGGAAGGCTAGAAGTGAATTTGAGTTCCCGTAATCAGTTTTTCAGTAGCAGATTTTTGCCAGGTAGTCTAAATGTAACTGGAAATGGTCATTAGTGAAGTAAGACCTGTGCTTGCACACATGAGAACTGTAGACTCACTGCTTAGTAGAAGTTATGCCAAATGTGGGCATTAAGTAGACAATCTTGTAATGGGGGTAGGTGTATTTATACCAGTCCTGAGGGTGTTTTCGGTGTGAAATCCATTTAGGGTGTTCTTCTAGGGCAGGAGGCTGGTCCATGGCAACCTCAGCCTCTCCTGGAGTTCCTCAATCCCCACTCCAAAGCAGTCAGATAATTCCCAAACACTAAGCTGATTCCACACAGCCACATCCCATCTAAGCCCCTGTGCTCCCTGCAGTTCTGCCTACCTTTCTGCCAGGGATTTCCACCCACTTTCTATAATTAAGTTTGAGATTTAGAATTTGAAATCCTCTCTGGAGACTGCCTGAATTTAGCAACTTCCAGTCTCTGCAGGTGCTGTGGTGACATTTTGCAAGTGCCAGCATTTTGACTGGCCACTTTTGATTACTGGACTGTGTTGTGAGCCTTGAGTATCATCTTTATGTAGCTTCTGCTCAGTAGAGGGAAGTTGTAATTTTCCACTGCAAAACTGTTGAGGCCCATGGTTTCCTTAGTTGCCCAACACAGTGCTGATATCTGTGTCACAGCAGTTGGAGTGCTACTACTTCAATTCTAGCATGTAACTATTAATTTTGGGCTGTGATGTCTATCCAGCCCTTATCTGGGGGTAATAACTTATCCTTCCTTCCCCCTTCAGACAGAGATGCTGCAAAGGTTGCAGCTGGTCAGTGTGTGGGCAGAGTTGAGTGCACACCTCCTGGGAAAACATTGCAGTCTATCTTTTCACTCTAACTCTGCTCTACAATAATGATACCAGACCTGACTTAAGACTACATCGTTTGCTTCCTGATAAGAATCCTGCTGCAGGGATAGCAAGGTTAGTATGGCTGATCTGAAAGAAAATTACTTTATTTCTGTAGCTGCAAGGAAGCCAAAGGGCCAAATGAGCACACACAAACACGTACAGATGTAACATATATATATATATATGTCCTCTGAGAGACTGATGTCGAAAGTTTTCAGCTAGAGTTTTAGAAGCTTTCCCCCTGAAATATCACTGAAACAACGACATCAACCCTTCATGTAAGATTTCCGTGTCTGTGCTTTGCTCTGGTTGGCCAATCCTCTCATCCCTTAGTGATTCTGAGCATGCATAGCTGTTTAATGCATGTGTATATCCACAGGCATTTCATTTGTCTCAGTTGTACTGATGGAGAAGTATTCATCCAGAAAAAGGTGGGCGACAGGTATTGACAGGCACAAAACATTAGGTAGGGTTCAAAAGTAAATCTCCTTCAGGAGTTTTGGAGTAATAATCAACAGACTTTGAGTACCTCGAATGTTCACCTTATTACTGCTCTGCAGAACAATGCTGTGCACTGGTATGGATGTTGTAGGATGACATGAACCAAATTCTTGTGATACCTGTACCCATCAGATATGCCCATCCACATGGAAATAAGGTGAACATTTAGCTTGCAAGACAACCTGCAAATCTCTGATATTACATTGAAATACGTTGTTCTGAAACCTGAGTTATTTTTGTCATGAACAATGGTCCTCCAGGTTACCCAGACATCCGTGCAGGTTTCCAAGGGTCAGCTGCAGAAAGATGTGGCTGTTCAGTGCTGACAGCAGCCCTTGCCTGAGTGGGAGCTTGGAGTAACTGACCTCCAGTGCTTCCTTGCAGCTAACACTATGGATCCATGCCTGTCTGGAAAATAATGCTTATTTTGTGTGGAGTGTAATTCCTACAACTTGACTAAAAGCTTCAAATCTGCATACAGTCGTTTTGGTGTTTGTCATGAGTTTTATGACATAAATTAGTCAGAAACAGAATACCCAGAGAGATCTGAATTTTGGCCCTGAAATATCAAAATGAGATTTGCTGAATGATAAGAACTTTGGCAAATCTGCACTAATTACTTAACCTCAGTTGGCTTTAAATTTTAATGCTGGCCTTTCCTGGTTGTACTTGTTTGTTTGCTTGATTTGGGAGCTCCCGTCAAGCAAGGATCAGGACTGTATTGATTTTAATAGTACAGAGGGGTATCCTTGGCACAAGGGAATTGATTTAGGTAGAAAAACACCTGAAACAAGGAACATCGTGTTCTATGGTCATTCTTAATTTACATTCAAATGAGTAAATTCGTCAGCAGGGAAACTGAGCAAGTATTATATACACATTATTATGCAATATTGAATACACAGATAAGAAACAATTCTGAATTTCTAGCAAACAATTAAGGATTATAAATGCTTGTTAATAATAAATTTGACCAAAATCTCTACCAAACCCTAGTGAGAAGGGTTGCATGACTGGAAAATTAGAATAGCAGATAATAACTTATTTGGGAAAGTCTGAATGGATGAAAAGTAAGAGGATTGAAGTTTAATTTAGTGGCTTTAATTGTTTCACTCATTCATGATTTGAAAATACGTGGTCTCACATAGGAAAGGATCAGTGCTATGGGAGACAAATTTGTGAGAGGTGACTTCTATAAGCAGGAGAGCCAAGCAGCTAATCAAACCCCTGGTTAGAATATCTAGTCAAAATAAACATATTATCAAGATTATAAACTGGAATGGTGAATAATAATAATAACAACAACAACAGAAATGTAAATTAGTTTTAGGTTTTCTGGTTTTATTAGAAGCATTCATAGTTCGAGACTGCTTGAATTCTTTTGTTAAATTTTAAGAAATCAAGGGCAGTGGGATCTTGGATGTAGTTTGTTGGTGTTGTTTGGACAGAGAGTGAAAATAATTACTAAAAGATATATATTGATACGTAACAAAGGCATTGTACAGAAATAAAACTGAGGAAAGGATAGATTTCTCTTCGTGACTATAGATTAGGAACTGTGGGAGTAGTTTTGATTTTTAAAATGCCATGAACAAAAGATCCTCAGTGTGTTGTTTTGTTGTCTTATCTGTAATTAATGAAATATGATATAATTATAAATAGTGGTACAAATTTTCGATAATTTTCTGTCATTGGGAAAAGCTGTTCCATGCTTTTGTCTCATACAATACTTATAACAAATTATTATTATAGTTTACATAACAGAAATCTAGAGGATTAATTTATGTATCTTCATTAATAAAGGAATCCTCAATCTAAAAATAAATAAAAATCAAATTCATTAACTGGAATATGAGATTAGACAAGCTCAGGTGACACAAAAGGGCAAAGACTTGTGCTGTGGGGAGTCATTCCTACAGGAATGGTTTCCAAGTGCCTCAGCCCCACTTTCCCTGGGGTGGTTGTGCCGTGACCTCACTAAAGGGAAGGAGCAGTTTTGTGATTTCAGCACGAGGCTCTGCAGACTCAGGGAGGCACCTGGACATGCCAAGGGGCAGAGCCTGCCTTTGCCAGCATTCCTTGGTCACCAGTTGGACAAAGGGAGTTTAAACCCCTTTCTGTGGTGAAATCCACACACTGCCACAAACCTGAGGTGGTTTTATTGTTTGTTTGCTGTTGGGGGGGTTCCTGGGTGGAGATATCCTCCTCCTTCCACTCTCTCCAATTTTCCATGTCCCTTGACATTTTGATGGCTCATCTTTTGGAGTGGCAGGGCTTCTCTGGCTGGTTTAAGACTGCCAGGTGGTGTCACAGAACAGGGTGAACCCGGTGTAGCTGGCATTGGTAAATTCAGGAGGAGAGGCTGCTGATTCAGCAGGAGACGGTTACAAAAGCACGTTGGGCAATGCTGTCAAAAACAAGAAAAAGGAAGGATGGAAGCAATCTCTTAAAGTGCCTGACACTAGTCTTGTTTGAAACTGAGTCAGGCTGCTGAAATGAGCAGTGATGATGGTGTGAATAAGGGAAGAAGTACCAGAACGTGGCACTTTATGGAGGGAGTGCTGGACAAGCAGTCCTGTGTAGTTCCACTGACAGATGTTGGAAAGAGAAGAAATTGCAAGACTGAATGTGGTTTGGTACTTTTTGATATGCTGTTTCTGTAATATGAAGCTCTCACTGTGATTGGTAGCTATCTCAAAACAATTCAATTTTGATAAAGGAAAGTTGAGGCAAACTGTCTCAGTAATGCAAAATGGCATTAACAGAATGTGAATGAATACATGGTGAGCCTGGGAGCTCAGAGGGGCAGCTCTCCCTCTTCCTTCTTGTTTCTAAGTCATTATCCATACAAAAGCATCAGGACTTTGGTTTTAAAATGGGAATGTTTTTAAATAAGTATGTTAACAGTAGAAGCCCAATGAGAATGTTTTTAGAAATCTGTTAAACAATTTTTTTTTTATGATTTTTCTTTTAAATCAGCCTGGGGTGTTGTAGTTCACTTGCCTATAGAGGTAACATAAATACTGGAACAGGCCCTGTCACAAAGGCCTTTATCTTGATTTTAGCAGCAGTAGAATCAGCTTGGAGTAAGCAGCTTGCAGTTCCATAAGTTGTGTTGCCCCAGGACTGCATCAATCCAGGGAACTTGTTTTGAACTATGTCTGAAAGTTATTGAGTACATTTTCAAATGCTCCTCTATTGAATTATATGTTTCTCCTATGAAAAGTCACAATATATATCCCTATATTTTTATATTAATTGAATGTATAACTTGATGGCTTACAGAAAGTTTTTTCACAAATATGTTTAAAGTAGTTCTGTTAAATATTTAAAAGGCAGAGGCAAAGCATGAGTCAAAATGGGTTAAAAAGTAGATTTAGTATCATCAGCACAGCATACTCCTATACAGAAATTAGTGAAATATGTTCAAAAGGGAAAACTGATCTTGTTTTTTAGAAATTAGTCAGTGACATCTGGCACCGATGTATTTCACATCAGTGAAGCACATATCTTTCTCAACATATTCATAAGATCTCTGATAAGGTATTTTTCCTTCTTCAGAAATTGTGGAAGAATATTCTGGTCACTAGATAAATATTGAGCTTGTGATTTGTCAAGCTAAAATGCTACCAAACAAAATAAAAGTCTTCTTTTAATTTCTGTTTACCTCTGTACATGTTGAGGCAAAAAGAAAAGCAACTTGCATTGAAATTTAGTACTTGCTCAGGTAGTTATAAGGTACAGTGCACCTAATAAAAAACATTGACCAAAACCTGATATTAATATTTTTGCTTGCACTGTGGCAATTCTGGTCCTCCTCATATTATTGATTAACAGCAGCCTGAAATTTTTACTTCTTTTATTTAGTGTGGTATAACAATCACTGAGGAGTGATGCCTGCAGCAACACAGGCATCCTGCAAATCCATTTATTTTTGCAAGTGTAGGTACAGAAGATCTTATCTGCTCAAGTTCACAAACATTTTCTGAAGTTGATATAAATCATTCCACTTCAGACATTCTGAGATATATCTCTCACTTAAAACCCTTGGTGATCCACGATCCACACAGGTTTTGAAACCAAACAATTATAGCAGCAGGGAAATCAGATGCTTTTTCCCTTTTAAAGGTATGTAATTGATCAGTATCATTGTTTGCCACAAAAGTGACTCAGGGAGATGAAATATATTCCCATTCTTTCCTCTTCTATATGCAGAGAATATCAGGCCTCAAGATATAACAATGTTTACAAGCTCACGCTCCTGTTAAGTGGACCATGCTGCCACATAGTGGAGGTCTGATACACCCTGTCTTCACCCACTTTATTAAGTTGCATGAATATAAAGATGAAATAATGGGGCTTGTTCATTTATGTAATAATTAACGGCACATTTACACTCCCAGCATATCACTGTTGATGTTTACTATTTGATCAAGTATGATGGATGCCTTGTGTTTCCAGGTTCAGATTAGCATAATTTCATCACCAAGGGACCCATGAAAAGGTTCAATTATAGAGCAATCTCATTAATACCAGGGCTTGTTAAACTAATAGAAATAGACATCCCAACAGCTCTGATATGTATACATGTGCATGGAATATAATTAATGGAAAAGCAACCCGTACCTGAAACAAGCTTGAATGATACAATTACATGATGTACTAGGATGACTGAGACAAATGCTGTTTTGTTAGCTCTGCTCAGAGAAAAAATGTCAACAAAAATATAGGCAGCCTTTCTTCCAAAATGTTAATAACCGATTTCTCCTCTGTTTTTAAGTGATACACACACCTTTTTTTTTTTTCTTATGCCTTTTTATGAAAGACTATTTAACTCGTGCTGTCCTTTGAGAGGGCAGCATGAGAAACCGTAGCTCATCAGCTCCCTTTTATCTTTAGCCTCTTCATTTTTAAGCAGCCTTTTTTCTAGAACTTTGGAGAATTTACCTCCAAACAAGAACTGTGGTAAGGAAGTTTGTAGAAGTTCTACTTATTGTAGCTGTGAATGTGAGTGGGCAGCCAGCTCTTTCTTTGAAGGAGCACAATTCAAATTTCTCAGGTAGGAGAACAGAAAACTACTGCAAGTGGCACCTGTCATTCATGCATGACAGGAAGGAGTTTGAAGTCCAAGCAACAGTCTTAGTCTTGCAGATTTTCTGGTGACAGACAAACCCTTTCCCTCAGTTTTTTCATCAGTTAAATACTGAAGCTGTGTGCAGAAACTCTTTTCCCAAAACTAATTTTTCTGTATCAAGATGATCGGAGTTCTTAATTTTTTTTTCATTAAAAAAATCAGTTTGCATAATAATTGCCATATTACCATTTACTTACAAATACACCTCATTTGCACTCCCTGCTATTCCCACCATATCAGACCAATGATGTTGGGCACACACTCTGCTTTGAATGGTTCAGTGCATCATTTCCATTGGCCAGCTGAGAATTTATCTACAGCCTGCTTCCTCATGTCAACAGAGGACCTATTCTAAATATTTTATATTAAATAATTCTTTGACATTGACCAACCATAGTGTTCTGATCAAATATTTTCTGAATATTTCTAATGCTCTATTAATAATACCTAATGCTGTCCTATCTTAGGGGAGTCATGCACAAGCAGCTGAATGGCCACTCTCATGAGCTCTGGGCTCTCCACTCTTTAGTCTGTATGCAGCAGACTATGAATTGTATGGAAAGAGAGGTCCTTCCCTTGCGTGTCACTCAGCAGCAGCAGATTAGGAGATATGCACTAGGAAAGGCTGTTAAAATTATTTGGGACAGGCTGGATGTGACTGTCTTTTTCATAGCATCACACTAGAAGATCCCTCATCCCATAATCACTCAGAGACTTGGAAACAGTGAAGGACGTTTGGAACCATCTTCATAGTTACTTATTGCTCCCTTTGCAGGAAGCAATATGGGATGTCCATCCATTTGATGTCCCGTTGACATCAAATGTTTGAGAAATGGTGAATTTCTCACTGGCTGACATCTTGTGTATTCTGGGAAGGTTTTTTCAGAATTCACTAAAGTGTAAATTTGTTAGTTCCATCCAAAGAAGCCCCATGAGCCCATTCTTATTTGACTTAGTTTATACTGCTTAGTAAGGAGTTTCAAAAAAACCATGAAAAGCCACTCTCAAGCAAGAATAAGAGTGTCAACACAGTCATGCATCTAAGAAAACTTTCTCTTTCAGGCAAAGTCTTGTGACACAAGAACTTTGGCTCTCAGTGGAGGAAAAACTTCCAGATTTTGACACAATCCTTCCCATTATTTCTCCACATGGCTTTAATTCAGCCTTGCTAAAAAGCCAAAACTGATTTCTGCCCAAGAGAACCATGACTAAATGTCATTTAATTTGAACCTGTGTGAAAAGAGGTGTTGGATGGTCACCACAAACACAAGGTTGTGAGCTCAGAGCTCTGCTCTTCATGTGCTTTGTGTGAAGCTTGGTTTATTTTTCCTGTCTCCCAGTGAGGTTGGTGATTCAGGTCCTTACATGGAAGTCACTCCTTATGGTATATAGTGTGTTTAGGCACCATTTAAAATGAACAAACCAAAAAACCACACACACACACACAGGAAAACCCCAAACTCACACCAGAAAAAATAACAAATTCCCCATGTAAATCTAGGAATACTGTTTCACACTAGGAGTAGTGTGAATAGCTTGTGTCCTAGACTGTAGTGGGACTGACTCTTTTCGATTGGATTTTTTTCTTCACTGACCTCACCAATGGAATTTGGTCACGTCCTGTGAATGGTGTCTGATGTCCCTATGATCAAGCTCTTAATCATTTAGTGCTCATAAAAATATTACATGTCTGCAGAATGCTGTAGAAATGGAAAACTGCAGCAGAGTATGGAAATAAGTATTGTAAGCACGGACGGCATCTGAGGCAAGAACTTTTTGGCAACCATGACTAGCTCCAGTAAAATGAGTCCTGTTCAGAATACAATAACTCTCTAACAATTCATTGTTGAATCCCTCGTTTCCTTTGTAGACCTAATTTTTGCTTAAATTAATTTTTATGCTGATGTGTATATGCTCTGATTCCACCACGTGATCTTATTAAACCTACAGTGGTGCATTTTTTATCACTTCTGCTAGTTGATTTTTCTGCAATTTTAGGCAAAATAACACAATTCCAAAAATACTTGAAAGCTCATGAATGACTCATACTGTAGTTCATTGAATACCATAAAATATTCAGTGACTCAGAGTCCTAGCACAAACCAAATGTCCAAAAAAGACACTATTGTTCCCAATACAGAGGTACAAAATCTGAAGACTTATAAATCAGGCATTAGCAGCTATTCCTGCTTTTGGGGTTGACACTTGTCAAAATTCTAGCTAATCCCTCTGTGGATTTTTAAAACAGTGTAATGGAACCTAATAATTTTTTAATGAGAAACAGTGTGTTTGCTAGATTAATTTCAATTTGTAATGTTGATTAGTTTCATGTGAAAGTGTAATGATCTGGAGGAATATATGACACTGGAACACTGGAAACAGTTTTCAAAGCATAAAGCAGTTGTGTTACATGGTTCCTCTACTCAGAATTACAGTAGCAGTGTAGCTCACCTTCTGAATGATTCAGCTGTCATGTTTTTAACACCAAAAGCTTTTATTCTCTAGGGCAAACTGATCCCTACATAGTCCAATGATCATGTCTCTGGCTGAGTGGATTAAGTAGGAAATGACTTAGAATACCCTGATCCAGAACTGAGAATATTTGAGGAATGAAGTTCACTCAAGCTTGATTCCCATCTGAAAACAACACTTCTCTATGGGTTATGCACCGTCAGTTACATATATGGGTATCTTTATTCAGTTTCATCATTCCTGACCTTTTACTCCAGTATCACTTTGAACTAGCATACATCCACTGATGTGACCAGACCAACAGCCATACAAGGATGCCATAAAGCGAAGGAAAACCAGTGTGCCATCTTTATAAATGGTGTATTTACTTTTGAACACAGTGGCACTTTGAGGTGTGGCCATTCATACAGACAGCTTTGATGGGTAACACACTTGCTGAAATAACATTAACGTGCTGCTTAGTAAGTCCAGAGACAATTAATTCAGGTGGTGTTTTGGTGGTGATAACATTTGGTTTGAGCTGAGGTTTTGATAATGAAACAAAAATGGCATTGAGAACCATGTGGCTTCCTTGGAAGTACCTTTGGAGAAGAACAGGTGCATCAAAGTACCTGTTTAAGAGAACTGATCATAACTGGGATTTGAGGATTTCATTGGAAGACTCCGGTTCTGTTTAAATGTAGTCTCTGGAGCAGATAGAAAATGGTAGATACGAGACTAAGTGGGTATCACAGGAAATTGTAGAACTGTAATACTGTGTTACTGCACCCAGAAGAGTTAGAAACGTCATTCTGATAGAGCAGTCGTATTTCTTATGCAGAGATTTTTAAAATAAAAAATCGGCAGCCTTGTGCAGATGACTTTTAAATGAATCCATAAGCATTGATACATTCCCTTGCCAAGGTGCAATATCATTGATCACAACTGGGACTCATTGTTATTAAGGTTTCAACAACATTTGTATTAACAAGTCACCTTTGTATCGTAAAAAGGGAGAGGGTTGATAGGCATTAAGAAAACAGCTGCATCGTAGCGAGCAGCCAAGAGCACAATGGGTGTCAATAGGAGGTAAAACTACTCCCGCTGAGACAAGTGAAGAAGAAAAATGAAACAGGAGGATTTGTTCCAGCAGCCCTGTCTAATTGTTTATTCCTTTCTCATTCCATCCTAGTCACTTAAGGGCTATGGCTTCTGTCATGTAAAAGGAAAAATCAAACCTTGGGCTGCTTGGTGTTTCTCTCACTGTAAATGAGTGGAATTTGGGTGCTGGGAAGCTGTGGGCAGGGTGATGGCATGTTACCTTTTCCTGATTAGCTACAAGGCATTTACTTCAGATAAGTGCTGTGTGAGCGTATGACCTCACAAGTGGCCCCAACCAAACACTAATAGTCTACTTTAGAGAGGAGATTAGGTTCCACTAATGGTGTCACAGCATGAAATAAGATGCAACATATTAACTGGGGGAGAAGGAGCAGGAGCAGAGGGGGGGAAGCTTGGAGTAGAAAAGGACAGCTTAAAGGTAGAAAGAACCCAGGGACAGCATAGGATATCTGTAGCTCCTGAATGTAAGCAGATTTTGCAGGCTTTTTGTGTGGAAAGATAATTTGAGTTCAGGGAGCCCAGTGCACACCTCTGCCATAGCTGGGCTCCCAGAGTGGGGCAGAGTTTGTCCCCAGCAGCAGGTCTCTGCCAGCTGCATGGTGTCCCATGTCCCTCTGAGTGCTGAGGGCAGCAGCGCCTTACTGGATCCATTATCTTGGTTCTGAGAGCTTCTAACAGCAGGAACCCAAAGCATTGTTGCTGGGAGTTTCATTCAGTGCGGGTTGACTTGGACCTACTCCCCTCAGAGGTCTCTGTCTCACTTCTGTGGTTGTATAACCACAGCTTGTATACACAAGCTGTAAAAATGCAAAATTTTTCATCAGTGCTAGCATTGAAGCTGCTGTGCTTCCCAGGAAGAACAAGTCAGGCATTTCCCATAATCTGCAGAGAGATCTCTTATAACTATGACATGAATTTCATAAATAGGGCAAACAAAACAATTAAACTCAAAAGCTTGCTGTCAGGGTAAAAATACCTGGCAAATTATATCATCACTGTTATTTTATCCACCTAAGCTAAAGTTGCTGGAGCAACTTTTAACAAATCACTCAAGCATTTTTTTTGTTCAAGAAGTCTTTCTTGGTTCTAAAACTAGTAAAGTTTGGCAGAAGAATTTCTGCTCTAATTTATAGGATTTCTAAATTTTTGAAGCTTATCTGATTTGTGCTGCCCACATTCCCTAACAGGCTGAAGTTAAATGGTTGGCTCATGCATGTGAAAAATGTTTTCACATTTTCATATGCCCTTTTCATTTCTCAGATTTTGCCATATTTATCAAATGGTTGTACCAAATGAACACAGTGAAACAGTACCTATTTGAGCAGGGATACCTATGGTATCCATGCTCGCTTTCAAGTCCATGATACTCCCACTAGAATCTCCTTTTACATGCTGGGAATCAGGCCATAAACTCTAGATTGCATTTTCTATGTGCGAGTTGTCTTAACCTTACATGCAAATCCAGTGGGAAATAAATACTTGAATTAGAACCTGATTTATTGCAAAGAAATCTTAAAACATTGTAAGGAATTTTTCAACTTGTGCAATGTATGTATGGTTTGCAGTCCAAGCACAGTTTAAAGTCCAGACATAATCTAAGAAACTAGCACGAGAGAATCTTTTTCTGAAGACTGTCTACTGATGTTACTGTTGTTTACAAGCTGAGAGCATGTGATTAACAACACTCTGGCTTTGAATAACAGGGCACTGGACTTCTCACTAGGAGACATGTTCATCTATTGAAGCACTGAGGTGTAACGGTGCAGTGTTGCTGCTGATGTGGAGAAAGATCCAAGAGTGATCTGCTCCTTCAGCAACTTGTATTTTCAGGGAGGTGAAAAGTACAGGTGCTGAACTAAAACACAGCTGTTAATTTCTATTCCCTTCTCTCACACACACATGTATATATGTATGTATGTATATAAACATATATGTAACTATACACACGTTTACAGACACGTACAAAACTGTAAAGTGACAATCACATAACAGATTTTTTTTGAAAGAGCACCTTATAAGCTCTGACTAATTTCAGGGTGGAGTTTGAGGCAGAGCAGATGACCTAAGTGCATCCCATGCCAACACGGATCAGATGAAGACATTCATCTCTTTGGAAAGATGAATAGTTGAATTGTGGTTCTTTGCATGGTGACAAGATTAATTTGGAATATACCCTCTCTGGAGATGATACCAGCCACCCAGATTTGTTATCCCAGAGAATTCACTGTCAATTGAAGCTATCAAATTATTTTCATTAGATAAATGCCTCCTTCTGCAGGATTACACACCCATTCATTTCCATCTCAGTTAAAGACTCTTTGCTTTGCTGTAGCTAATACTATTGAGAAGTTGGATGTTTTTATAGCTGTGCCTGATTGCTGCTAGTAGGACACCAGGCAGTTTCTCATGCCCACAACTGCCAGCTTGGCAGAGCTGTGTGTTTAATGTATCTCACACCTACACTTGGTAGGGTTCAGGGACCAGGAACCCATAGGCTCACATTCCCTGAGGTGCACATGTTGGTAGCTGTACTCAGAGGGCAGAAATAAATGCAGGGCTTCAGTTTCTTCTGTCCTGTTGCACTTCATAATGTGTGAGCAACAAGGAGAATGATCCAATCTTTGTGATAAAAGTGCTGTTGGGAGACAGGCAGCTCTGGATTTGCATGGTCTGGTCCTGCTACCTAGGGACCTGATACACTGCATCTCAGTGGGAAAAGAAAGGGGAAAACAAGGAGCCCACCTAGCTCCTGCTGTCTGGTAGCCAGCCTTCCTCCAAGGGACTCTGAACACCCTCGGCCCAAGCTAGGAAACAATCAGATTTTGCCACTCCAAATGCTCCAGCCTCTGGACTGCAGCATGAACAGAGTCAGGAGCACCAGGTATTCTTGCAGCTCTGGTTGCAGAAGTTGTATTCCACTCTGTTCATAACATTGAGTTTGTGAGAGAGAGAGGGGCTTTCAGACATGTCCTCCTCGTGTCCCTGAGGGGCTTGGTGGCCTGTAGCTCAGGCACTCAAGTGTGATCTGAGCACTCAAGTGTGGCAAAGTGCAGGCTATTTAGGCAGTTTTAGAAGGCAACTGCTACTCAACACCATTTCTCCTCAGAGATTTTTGTGTTAGTTCTGGATGCTTCCATAGGAAAGGATGTTTGTCAAAGTTCTCTGCTACCTTGTATTGCAGTCTAGGCCACAAATAGAGGTGTCTCCTCTGGTGCAGTACCAGTGGTCCCGTACCAGCCTTTTTAACATGGTAGCAGAGCATAGCTAAAGCAGAGACTAGGGCTGGGGGTGAAAAACCAACTCATATTTTATTATCTGAAATGAAGCATAGACAGTGCTTTTTCTACATAATTTTCAGTCTCAGAAAGACAATGCAAGAGCAGTGTGTGGAAACCCACAGCCTACTGCCATAGATGTTTCTCACTTCTGCCTTTCTTTGAGGAACTTGAAAACTCTGTCTTGCTATCATTAAAATACTGATTTGTTTTCTAATCTTCTTCTCAGCAATCCTGCTAAACAAATAAATAAACCAGAGGCATGAGATCTGCTGTTCTAACTTCTGTGCCAGGTGAACGCAGAAGGCTCCCTCCGTGCTGTTTTTAAGGTTCGTGCATTTCTGTGATTGCACCCAACTTCCATAAAGCAACAGGATTAGAGCATCATTCCTGCAGGACACACCACCACTCCTTACTGAAACTCCATTCGCTATTTCTGCTGCAGGTTGAGAACCGATCACTGCTCCCAAGGCTATTTGAAACACTCTGGCCACTGACCTCCGTTGTTACCACCCTCATTTCCCAATATGCCACAGATTTGTAGTTACACCCTCTCTGGGAGCTGTTGAAACTGCAGGGGGCTGGATGTGACATTGGCTCTGATCCCAGTGCCCTCACACATGACCCCAATCAGCTTCGCTACAATTCTCATGATACCCACAGGGTTTCCAGATGGAAAGAGAAAAATAAATGTTATCAGCACAATCCAAATGGAAAAGGGTTATTTTTTTTTCATAGACAATTTCTGATGCTGATACACAGGAGTTATTAATTCATCTTTTTGTATAAGAATGGTTTCATTTGTTAGAACAAGGGAAATATAACAGGCTTACTTTGATTGGCAGGTTCCTTTTCTTCTTTAAAAACGGGAAATAATGCTAAAAGAAATTATCCCTTATTTTTAATGCATTTTCTATTCCTCATCAAATCTCACAGTCTATGACGTGGAAAGAGCTGGTCATTAAATCTGTAGCTAACTTGCACCTAATAATGAATATTAGTTGCAGCTACACTAAAATGAGAGTTGCACTTAGAATTGACTCCAAGTCACAAGTCAAGTAATAACCANAGACAGTGCTTTTTCTACATAATTTTCAGTCTCAGAAAGACAATGCAAGAGCAGTGTGTGGAAACCCACAGCCTACTGCCATAGATGTTTCTCACTTCTGCCTTTCTTTGAGGAACTTGAAAACTCTGTCTTGCTATCATTAAAATACTGATTTGTTTTCTAATCTTCTTCTCAGCAATCCTGCTAAACAAATAAATAAACCAGAGGCATGAGATCTGCTGTTCTAACTTCTGTGCCAGGTGAACGCAGAAGGCTCCCTCCGTGCTGTTTTTAAGGTTCGTGCATTTCTGTGATTGCACCCAACTTCCATAAAGCAACAGGATTAGAGCATCATTCCTGCAGGACACACCACCACTCCTTACTGAAACTCCATTCGCTATTTCTGCTGCAGGTTGAGAACCGATCACTGCTCCCAAGGCTGTTTGAAACACTCTGGCCACTGACCTCCGTTGTTACCACCCTCATTTCCCAATATGCCACAGATTTGTAGTTACACCCTCTCTGGGAGCTGTTGAAACTGCAGGGGGCTGGATGTGACATTGGCTCTGATCCCAGTGCCCTCACACATGACCCCAATCAGCTTCGCTACAATTCTCATGATACCCACAGGGTTTCCAGATGGAAAGAGAAAAATAAATGTTATCAGCACAATCCAAATGGAAAAGGGTTATTTTTTTTTCATAGACAATTTCTGATGCTGATACACAGGAGTTATTAATTCATCTTTTTGTATAAGAATGGTTTAATTTGTTAGAACAAGGGAAATATAACAGGCTTACTTTGATTGGCAGGTTCCTTTTCTTCTTTAAAAACGGGAAATAATGCTAAAAGAAATTATCCCTTATTTTTAATGCATTTTCTATTCCTCATCAAATCTCACAGTCTATGACGTGGAAAGAGCTGGTCATTAAATCTGTAGCTAACTTGCACCTAATAATGAATATTAGTTGCAGCTACACTAAAATGAGAGTTGCACTTAGAATTGACTCCAAGTCACAAGTCAAGTAATAACCAGCAATATTTCTCTCTGAAAACAGCTAGATGAGACTATAGAGGCACCCTTTAAAAACACAGGAAAAGACATTTCACAGTGGTTTTAACTACTTTGCAATGGATTTTTGTGTACTTTAGAAATAAAACTCTGCAGAAACCAATTGGACATATTCTGCATTTGCATTGGTGCTCATGAGTTCTCATCCCGCCTTCAGGGTGTAAATGTGCCTGGATTTATCCTGTAATCTCCCATGACTAAAAGAAAGTTTTGAATAAGTCCATGAAAAAATGTGTTTGACTGTTTTCTCATTAAATAGAGAAGTAATTTTTAGAGCTTTTGAGGAATTTTGATTTCTACTTTTTTCCATATCTAGAGACAGAAGAAAACAAAAGGACAACATAATTAAATTTATTTCTCGTAATTCAATTTTTCGTCTCTTTTGACAAGGAAATACTTATCACTGTAGTTTTGATATTATTTTCAAATAGGCACTTGAAGAAAAAATATCATATGATGTGTCACAGACATGGCTTACCTGCAATTAATAGCTTTTTCCAATGTCTTCTTCTCATGGAAACTTAGAATAAAGTAATTTATGCACATCAAAAAAGTGATTTTACCCTATCTCTTTTCCCCTGTGAAAGACCTACATATTGGGATATCAGATTAAAAGATGAACACTGCTTTATGTCAAACAGGTTGGGGAAAATAAAACCAATATAGCCTTACATTGTTGTTAGGAATAAGTGAACAGAGTTGAACTTCACTCCCTCACTCTGAAAAAGTGTTTGTGTCATGATAGGCTGAAATATTTGGCTAGTGATGTGTTGCACTGGTAGCCTCAACATTTTCATGCACCAGTCTGGTCCTAAGAAGGACAGATTTCCCATGGGCACAGGTCCCATCCCTGATGTGCTGGGGATCATTTGAGGGCTTGATCAGGATCTCTTTCCTCCACACCCATTCAGTATGTGCTGGGATTACCAAGAATGTATTGAATTAGCAAAGTCTGTGATAAATTCTTAATCTAACTAACTACAATTTTTAATCAGCTGAGCTATCAGCAAACATGTTTTACAAATACACTAACAACACCTCCAGAATAAAAAATTGGTTTATGCATTGCAATTAAAATAAATATTTAATCTGTCATTGCACAAAAAGCGGTTGGCTGAGCATAATATAATTATATTATAATCTCCAAACCATGATGTAAGTAACTAATCAGCTCAAAACCAAAAGCTGCTTTGGCTTCCCTATAAATTATGTAGTAGCAATTTCACTAACACCTTTCCAGACTCTTTTCTGTCTTAGTAAATGTTGTGGACTCAATGAGAGATTCACCTTTCAGGATCCTGAGGAGAGCAGGAGCAGGTGAAGTTTTTGTTCGATTCACTGCTTTCAAAGTTCCACTAGAGCTACTGGGTGTTGGAGCTGGGGAAGGAGCAGTGCTTCTGGATAGTCACTCAGTTTGTTGTGTTCAGTCTTGGTGGGAGAAGCAAATAAGGTGTGCAGTAACTGGAGGAAAAAGCTGCTGTATCTCTTCCTTGGCACGACCCAGCATCTTTATTTGCAATTCATTTCTTGTTATACAAGTCCCTTTGTGCCAGATCTTGAAGTATTGGCTGTTTCTTCATTAAAGTAATCTCTGCTAAGGAATCTTTCTTGATTGTAGGAGTTGTCAGTGCAGTTTAGAGGTGCAACTCTGCTATACTGAGTCAAAGCTGTTTGCCTGCTAGGCAGTTTACTGAGTAAATATTTAGTGCCAGAGTTCACACATAGCTGTGCACATGTGTAATTCATACATGCAAGTTCATTTGTTAAGATTAAGGTTTGAAAGTTTTCAGAATCAGGGCCTGAAATGAATGTTTCTGCCCTGCTCCTACTGCTCCATCCCCAAACCAGTGATCCAAAAAATAATCAACACGTTGAACTGCGGAAAACTCTCATCATCACCTTGCTTTTTACATAATACCAACCAGATATTTTTACTGCCAGATACATGCTGAGGTTTTGATGACATGCATATGATATACAATGGCCAGTAAAGTTAATCTCAGATCCGTATTTTTAAAATATATCCATGAGGATGGACTTCTGCACCTCCTGTCTATGCAAAGATGGCTTTCCCAACTGCAACTCACCTCAAGGCATGTTCTTGAAAACCTTTCACTTTTAACATATCTGCCTAATAAAAATGCTTTCACTGACAGTGAAAAATGGAACCCATCAATCTGTTAGCAGCCCACATTTCCATTGCTACCATCTAAACTTCAGAGAGCCGCTGCCCTCAGTGAGAGGCAATGATGCTGTTACAGCCTGACAAGGGCATATTGAGATACTTGGGCATAGATTGCACTATTGCTCTTATAATTTTGTCTTTTAGAGTGGGCCTTGCAGTAGAGATCATTAGAAAGTGCTGGCTAACAGGGCTCAGTCTGAGAGCTCAGAGAGTGAACAGAAATTATGAACAGTAGGTAAATGTATGTATATGTTCCCAGCAAGGGCAAAAGAAGCAACAAGTGAATCCACTACCAAAACCAAGCAGATTACAGTTCAGGCTGTGTTTCTAAAAGATGAAGAAAGGTAAATCAATCTCACCCTCAGAGGCAGCAACTTCTAATAGCTCTGCCAGGGATGTGAACAGTGCTTCTATCTGGCTGCATTGTAGTTATGTGGTTCATTTCAAACACTGCAAGCTGTGAACTGTCCTAGCAAAAACCTCAACAACTGCAATTAAACAGTTTAAAAATCCTAAGTCATAAAGAATAGACAAGTAGTTCTCCTTGCAGTGTCCTGCTTAAGTAGGAGCTGTCTGGTCACTCCTGCAGAAAGAAACAGTGCTCTTACAAGGACACCTTTGGACACTTTTACAGGGAAGCACGCCAGCCTCCTTCATGCTTGTTCATTAGAGATTGAATGTGCTAAGGTGTCCCTAATGATACTTGCATGGAATTCTAGATGTAAACACTGGATATAGTCCCTAGGCACCAGCAGAAGCCCCAGTAAGACAAAGATATCTTCTTGTCCTACTCTCTCAAAAGGGATATTACTTTCTTCCAGTCTAAATTTCAAACATTCAGTTTTGGGAAATCTCTTGCAGGAAAGGTGTTTTTGTTTTAGTGAAGAACGAGACAGGGAGTGGGGAAGTCAGAACAGTGTTAAGTTTTGAAGACCTTCCACTGATAGTAATCCTCTGAACTGCCAGTGGTTTGATTACATTCTTGGCATGCAGGAGATACAAATTCAAAATTTAGCAATACAGGGGACTACAAATGGATCTCCAAATCCATGAACTTTTTTTTTAATCACCAGTCTTGGCTATTGCAGTATAGCCTGACTCTCCTTGTGCCCCAGGAATCAGAATTTCCATCCTTGGCCAGCAGCAGCTTAGAGCCCTGGCCTTGATGCACAGACCTGTGGAGATTGGTTTGCATGGTCCCAACCACATGCCCCAGGATTCAAAAGCTCCGTGGCCTGAAGCACCTGGCCCCAGCACAAAGTAACCTCTGCTCTCACTGCATGGTCTTAAGTTATTATTCGGCCCACAGTAAGCTCTGGTATAGCAGTGATATATTCAGAGCTGGCCTGGCCTTTTGAAATGCAAATTAACAGTCGAGTAATAACTAGGTGCTTTTGACCCTGAGAAAGCCAAATGTTGAGCCTGTTTTTGCAAAGCTGAAATGTGCTGTGTGCATTGCAGCACAGTTTAACAGCTCACACGTCCATCCAGCCCAGCCAGCCCCAGCTCCCAGTCCCCGGTGCCACCAGGCTGCGCTTCCTTTCTCATGGCTCTCTTGCTTTGAAGTCGAGCTGCAGCATGCTCAGCTGTGCTCAGCAGGAGGGCCTAAGGTTTGAATATTCAGATTTCATCTCTGTTTGTAGAGTGGGCTTGTGAGATGTAGGAATTCTGTTACATTGCCCAATGCCTGGGGGAAGGGCTGCTGGGGTTGTTAATAGGTCCCGAGGAGCTCCATCCCTTACACAAACCGCTGTAGGCCCCTTCTGCTCGTGCCAGACATTAATGGCCACATGGACCTAGTGCATAGCATCAGGTACCTTTAACAGAGCTTTTTAATTGTGTCTCTGATTTTATTTCTGGTTGTTTCTTTCTGGCTGTATGCAGGCAATATTTAGTCTATTCCACTTAACTAGTGCTGCTTCAAAGTTGATTTTAATGCATTATTGCTTTCTGCGGTGGCTGACTCACACACACATGAAGTTTCCTTGGTTTCCATAAGGAAAAAATGTATGAAATTTGATAATATAACATGGAAGCTATTGATTTTCTAAAGCCCCTGTGCTGCTTTGGTGTATGCAATACTCTCATGTAGACATGCACATAACAGCCCAATTAATGAGTGCATGCCCAGGAAGGGCAAGCAGAAGAGTATTTGCTTGCTCTGTCCTTTCAGTCCAAATCCAGACAAGCAGAGAAGTGTTATGATATTCCTACTGAACAACTTGGAAAGAATGTGTTTATCCCACAAAGCAGGACTCTGGAAACTTCTGTTTTCCAGGCAGCTCCTGCACCACCCCACAAGATGTGCAGGTATGATAGGATTGAGGCTGCTGCTTCTGATAGAAATGTGGTGTAGCTGCACCACGACAAAGTATGCTGGGATAAAGGAATGAATCCCTGTCCTGTTCATTTTATGGGGGACTCTTTCTCCCATTACAGAAAAATTGGCAGCTTCCAGTTGTGCAGAGCTGTGTGCACAGCCAGGGAAGGGTCAGGCTTGCCAAGGGGTTTGTTGCCTGTCAACAGAGAATGGCACTTTGTGGAGTGTGGCTGGGGTGGACCTGTGACTCCTCTCTGCTGCCAGTCCTTATTACAGGCCATAATCCTCTCCAAAGTTATTCCTGTCCTTTGTCTTTCTCTTGTGGGCAGATGTTCCCTGTTCTTTATCAAGCATTGATAAATGAGTGAGTAGGGACAGAAATATTGAACTGGATGAGCTGTTTTAGCACTGGGTAATTCTGTGGTCCATGCAGCATTATTAAAGGTCAACATGCTCCTTCCTACTTAAGGTCACTTTGTGTATTTGAAGTTTTACCTTAGACTTAAGACTTTCCCTGCACAGGAGGAAGTGTTATAAATGAATGAACTGACCTACTCTGCCTCTTCCTACACTCTGGAAAACCACTATTTTCTGTAAATTGTAGGCACTACCCATTGGGAAGTGCTGCACAGAGCTGCATACAGTTACAGTGCTATATATGGAGCAATTTAATAGGGCATATGCTGGTCTCTGTGCCTTTTTTTACCTTTTCTGGTTTATCCTATACAAAATAATTAAACAGCCTAATGGAGAAGGCACAAGAGAAGTGCCATTTTCTGAACATTGCAGTGATGCAGCTCCAGTGTCTGGCAGAGAGGCTCATATTGAGCCATATCAAGCACCTGCTATTAAAAGTAACACACTAAAGCAGGATTCCATCAATTTGCTGTTTGGGTTTTTTAATATTCATAAAAAGATATTTCTTGAGGCAGCAGGGATAGCAGTGAAAGGAAGGACAGCTAACATCCGCATCTTCTCCATGTGATTAGAGTATTTGCATCAAATACTTTATTATGAAGGCTGGAGAACAAGAAAAGCACATTCAGCATCATATGTTATGGCACAATCCCTCTCTGGTAGAGCAAACAATGGGACCATTATACAAGCTGACATATTTTTTGTTTCTAATATATTCTGCTTCTTTGTGTCTGTGTGTGCTTAAATAGCAGGCACAGATGTACTGTTTCCAAAGGTCTTTGACTTGTCATGAGAATACTGTCTTTACCAGTAAAATAAATTGATTACTAGTGACAATGTTAACTATTATACAAAGAACACAGCTCTGGTGGGCTTTGTTAGATTTTAAAGAAAAGGTGATTATTTCTTCTTTATGACAGTTTGAAAGGTTTGCCATGTGGATATGGAAAGATTTTGCTCATGAATATGCAGAGGAATGGCAACAGGCCGGGGAGCCAGATCTTCACATTGACCGTTGGCTGTGATTGAGATAGAAGAAGAAATAAAACATGAGACAAACACAAAATGTACAAAACCAGCTTGGGAGGTGGTTGTTAGAATATCCAAGTGTGAGGATATTGTGCAATATTGTGTTTGGGGTACAATAGCAAATTGATGACATAGTTACAGGATAAACAGTGCCAATGGGATGATGCACAGGGCACAGGTTCACCGTAAGGCCACCAAATTCCTGAATGCGAGTAGGGATTATTACTTGGTGCTATGATCAAGTGTCCTCTGAGCTGTGACATCAGGAAACTGGCCTATGACACAAGGCAATATACCTTTCTTTTCAAGATGTGTTGCAATTTTTCTGGGAAGCATTCTAATTTGCTGAAGATAAACAACAACTCATTAAGGTACTGCAGTGTGCTACAGAGCAGAGAAACTAATGAATGAACAGACTAAAAAACACAGCCACAAAATACCTACTTGTTATATTACAGTGGTTTTTCAGAGATTTTTCCTTTTATACTGTGAAAAATTATAAAAGGCACACTTAGAGTAAGTCTTTTACTACAAACTTTACATTTGTGCAGGTTTTTGCACTAAAACATATTCAAAAATTTCCCCTTCTACAGGTCTCATGTTAAAATAACTTGGGATCTTTTCCAATCTAATTCAAGATGCTACAAATATTTTGTGTAATGAGATTGGAAATTATCCATTTGCTCCCCCTAGAAAAGGCTATGAGTTCTCCCTTGGCTGCAGTTCAGTTCATGCTGCTAAACACCAGTTCTCTGATCCTCAAGATGCTGCTCTGTGGGCTGTGACCTGGGACTCCCAAAGCCATGGATGCTCAATTTTTATATAGGTTGCATTACTAAAATTAGATCTATCCTATCCAGTCATATTTAAGGATACAGTTCTTACCTGATCCTACAGCAAGCCTCCCCCTTTATATTCCAATGTTTTTCAGTGACTCATCTAGAATTAGTGATAACTATGCATTCCTTTGGCACATGAAATCTGCCTTTCCTTTAAATCATTGACTCTCGTTCAAATATCCATGACATCCTTAATGCATTTAATCTTCCTCCTCTTTAGAAGACTTTCTCTTAGATTAATTCTTTCTGAGGTTACAGAACATTTTTTGATTTTCCTTACTGATCAAAATGCTAATGATTTTCACAATTGGTCTTCGGGTCAGAGTGAAAGAAAGAACAAGACTCCTAAAACCTAGACCACATGGCAACATCTTGCTGATGATGCATCTTTTTTCTGTTCTTGACTGTTAAATCCTTCTTGGTGTTGCATAGCCATTGTGACCCCATTTCACATCATTTGATTCCTGCCCCAGTGCTGTTTTTTACCTGCCTCATGTCCTGTACAGCACCTCCAGCACCAGCATCTCTGCAAACTGGAAGCAGCATTCTGTGTGAGCGCTCTGTAACCTCTCTTTATGGCAGACTCACTTCTGAAAGCAAGCTCATCAGTGAATTCAGCCCCTGTTCCACCACAGAAATCTCTAGGAGAGAGCACGAAATGTTCCTCTATTCATTCTGGGATTGATGATGAAATGTGGTGTAAGACAGAAGCTGCTGCTTGTGGTGGGTTTCTTCTTGTCAAGTGGCCTTTCTACATCTTCACACTTCTCAGCCCCCACTTCCATATTGCTCTTAAAATTTCAAGTGAATTCTGTTGCAGTTTTATGGGCCATAGAGCCACCTCAACATGTTTAGGAAGACTTAGCTTTTGAACTTCTTCCAGTTCTCTGCTTCATCGTCCTGTTCTTATTGTACCTGTCCAGCCTTCCTTAGGTGTTCCTCAGCCTAGTTCTCTCTGATCTTCACACTTAAAGCAGCTAAACTCCATCCCATACTCCTGCCTTATTCCTAATATGACTTCATGTCTGTGTCCATTCTGCTTCTGTTGACTAATGTTCTTAAAAATACAGAATATGTCATAAAGAATAGCACTTTAAAAGAAACAGGTGTCCAGGCACAGCAAGGAAGTACAAAAATGATCTGATCTTTTTTGCAACCTTTCTGCACTGATTAATAAACCTGCTTTACTCTGTATGTTTTCATATTGCTGAGAATCTATTATGCAGCATGTAAAAAAAAAATCGTACTGAAATCCTGCAGAGACTTGGATGGGACAGACTCTAAACTCAATGAAAGATGGAATAAGTTCATAAAGGAGACAGAAACCAAGTTTGCTTTTTCATAGCAATTTCTAATCAATCCTTATGTATCATGTGGTCATATTCATAATGAAAATATTCTCATTAAATAAGAAAAAGCATGAAGTGTTCATTCAAAAGCACCTACCAGCTGCATATCCTGTATTAATAGAGAGACTGATATACCTAATCAGGGGTTCACATTTCAAACCAGGAGGCCTAACAGCTTCTGAGATATAAGTAAATGAAAATTCATGATTCTGTATTGTGCCCAAGAGCCAGCTTTACTGCTATTGCCATATAATTATTTATAGCTGCAAACTATCAAATGGAATTGCTTACCACCACCTTACTACATGTGGTAATTGATGTGAAGTGAGGCATTGCGTCCCCAGCTGACCCCAGCATCCTGAAAGTCAGATGGATCTTATCTAACTCAATTATGATTGATATTATCAAAATCCATGAAGCACGACATGGTATAAGGGGCTTTCTAAGTGTATCTATTGATTGTTTCTCTGTGTCTGTGTGTGTGTGCATGTGTTTCTCAAGGCTGTGGCAATGGAGCTGTGTCTGGGGAGAAGAAGAGCAATATTACTAACAATTTCCACGTGTAAGTATATATTTCTGATGGCTTAACTTGCCCTCATTGCCTCATAGGGATTTCTGAAACTTGTACTACAAAACCCTGGGTTCACTGGCAAAGAATTTTGCTACAGTAAGAAAATTTGCCGGTATGGTTGGGGGGATTGAAAAGCAAAATGTTCTGTGATCTGCTTAGCTGTGACTAGAGCAGGACAAGAATTCCTGTGTTCCAGTTCTGGGCCATTCCTTCACTCCACTGGAGCACAGCAGTGGCTGTGCCCTGTGCAGGCAGCTAGCCCTACACACTGGCTCCTGCAGATGTTTGCAAAAGCAGGTGTAAGGCTGGAGCAATGAAATGAAGGTTTCCCCATGGCAGTCTTACTATTTCCAGCAATCTGGAGTTCAAGGACTCCAGTTTTGGTCTGCATCATTGTGTTTAATAATCTCTGATGGACATTTATTGTCTGAATTCTCTCCAGTCACGTTCTGAACTCACACACTATTTTGACATCCAAATTTAGTACAGAGGTCTGTTGTGATGAAATAGAAAACGTGTAAAGTAACATATATTTCTATATGCCTGCTGTTTTGTAGTTTCCCGGATTGCTCCCTAACTGATGTAGTATTATGAGAAATGGTGACCAAATCACCTTTTCCATGTTAAGGAGTGTTTTATAGCCTCCTCACAAAACCTTCCTCAAGATTTCCTGTCCTAATCAAAGGAATCTTATCTAATTAATTTTTAAAAAACCTTTCGAAAATGTTATTGCCATTATTATTTTTTACTATATTATTCTGTAATACAACGTTTGAGATCAAACACTGAGAAATATTCAAGAATCAAGGGTGCTTTGTATAAATAATGTTTTTTCCATTCCTCACCTAAGCATTGAGTTAATGTTTACTGTCCATAATTACTCTCCCACTTTGCTAAGTGATAATAAATTATTTAGGGTGGCATACTGTGTTTCTGGTTTGGAGTATTGTTTTCTCTTCCCTTCCCCCCATCCATGCAATGTTTGCTTTTGTCAGCATCGTGTCTCTTCAGCCAGTTTATCACCAAGTTGCTCAGAGATTCTTCGCCAAGCCTCAGTCAGTTTATGTTTTCACTGTCCTGATAATGTTCTACTAGATATTAAATTGCCACCAGGATATGCACTGCTCCATTTTTCTGAGTCAGTTATGAATATGCTACAGCCCAGGTCCCACTACAGAGCTCTATAGGGAGATACATACCCTTCACAATGAAAAATCAATTATTTAGTCATCATTTAGTTACCAACATGTAGGATGGATGAATTTATATGCTGGAGAAGAGGTTTCACTGCTCTGCCTGCCCTTTTTTTAATTTAGTTTTTAAGTTTTGTGGTGGCCTGGATGCATCTTAGCTCACTCAATAACAAATTTGAGAATTCAACAAGGCATCTCCCTGGCCTGTTCTGGGGATGCATTTTGCAAGGGACATCTAAAGAGTCAATTCTTGCACCATTATGAAGTTGCAACAAATGAATATCCAATCACTGTGCAGCTGGAACAGGCTGGAACAGGTTGGAACAGGTTGTCCTCCAGGGGTTTGTCAGCTGATAGGAATATCTATTAAAAAGTTTTTTGTGAGGTTATAATGGGAAGTCTGGAGGTCTTCTTAGGAAGTAAGTTATAATGCCAGGATAATGCCAGGTATTGGCGTTCTAGAGCTTTTCATTCACTTAAGTAAAAGTTTTGGTTATTCTTATTAGCAAAGTACACATTTACTTTCTTTACAGAGTTTATGTAGTGTTCGTTCTCTTTTTCACAGCCTCTTGGGACTTTCCCGGTACTGCACAAAGCAGCCATAGGGCTGACCTGACTGCCCTGTTAATTAATCTAAGAGAAAGTCTTCTTTGCCTAAAGACAAGGAAGTTAGTTTAGGAATGTTATCCTCTTCCCTGTAGGAATATAGTAAGGAGATTGCAAATGCATCCATACCCCAGCCATTGCCAGCTGCCAGACAGCCCCTTTGAGTCCTGAGTTACCTGTAGCTGTCACAGTATTAAAGGAAAGTTACATTTGCTCTTCCATGCTACCAGACCAGTCACACACCAGATCTCTTGAACAGATGGGTCACACCATCCTTTAACTAGCATTTATGTGGGAAAATGAAAAACACTGTAAGTGCACTGTAAGCAATGCCTCCTCTTTTTATAGCCATCAACTTTTAGTGAACCAAAGAAATCAGCATCATTATTAGAAGATTCAATATCCATTTCACAGCAAGAAATTCACAGAGATGTGAAGTTTCTTGCTAGCTGTTCGTTCTTAGAGAGAGGTATGTTTTCCTGATACATCTGGAAATGTAAAAGAATACCCACAAGAATACCTATAATGCACTACCCAAGACATGTTGACTTCATTCTTATTTTCAATTTCTCTCCTCAGAAAAGCAATACACTGCTAATTCTATTGCTACTGTTATTTAAACCCAAGTGGACAGTATTTTTTTAGGCTGTATCCTCAATATCTTCCAAGTTTGCTTATCTACTCTATCAAAAGTTATGCATTTTCCTTTTGCAACACTTACTTTTTTTTTCTTTTTTTTCTTTTTTTTTTTCTTTTTTTTTTTCTTTTGCCAACTTTTTTTTTTTTTTTTTTTTTTTTTTTTTTTTTCTTTTTTTTTTTTTTTTTTTAAATCTTAAAGAATACTGCCTAACATAGGAAATGGATGAAGTTGGATGTCCTGACTTTGGTCATTCAGAGGAAACCAGTCCACCTTTGAGTGAGCCATCAAAGGCAAGGTGTTTGTATCACACCTTAATTGTGGCTCCGAGTGTCAGCCAACAAGCAGGCACCTGGCCATGGGATTCTCCAGCACTTTAGCCCAGGTAACTTTCATGCTTCTACAGCATCTGACATGGAGTTCACCTGCTAGTGACTGACCTAGTGTTTAACAGCAATTCACCACTGGAAATAGTCTTTGAAATTCATAAATTCAAGGCAAGCCTGGTTTATGGGGACTGATAATGCTGTATTAGTTGCTGGAAGTTAATGAGGTCCTGTGTTTGAGTACAACCAGATTAAAATGAAAAACGAACCACATTACATTCTGTTTCGACAATTATTATCAGTTGGTTGTAATATAAATATGCAAATTTCTCAGCTTGAACTTTAACATCCTCTGTAGAGACCATTCATCTCTTTAAAGTATTAATTTAAGTTGTAAAAGGATCCATACATCATTGCATGTCATTTTGAAAACAAATATTAATCAATTTTACACTCTGAATTGCCACTGTGCAAGTGTAATGTCCATTATTTTAGAGCAAGTCAGTGGCAAGAAATTTACATATTCATTCTTGGCTTAAGAAATCATATGATAATACAAGTACAACACAAGAAATTCAAAAGACTTGAGACCTTATCATCATCTATTCAATGGCAAAAAGCCTGCCTTTGCATTCTCAATGCATTGGTATGCAGATTAGGAATATGTTTCTCATTCCTATCAGTATAACCTTGAAAGCTGGTGACAGCTGAAGTGTAGTCATAAGTTTTCTCTTCTAACAGAAAAAACAGAAAGAAAAAGAGGCAACAAAATGAGTGTAAAGGATACAGCAATTTCAAGTTTTATGATAAGCTTTTTGATAGTGTATCTGACTACTTAGACTGTACTATGTGGGTATGTAGCTTGAAAGTGTGTTATGTCTAGATTTAGCTAGAACTGTAATTGCAAGTACATCTGTGCTACTGAACGAAAGTTGATATTTCTGATATGAGAGTTAAACCTGTCTTTTATTAGCTAACACTATAGGAAATAGTTAAAGGTGTTTGCATGTTAAATATTGTCAAGGACACCAATTTTTATACCAGCTGTCTCCCAAAGAAAGGAGACAGTTTGCAGGTGGAAGGCAAGCAGTGCAAGGCAAACGCTGTGCTGGAAGCCTTGTCCTGCTGAAACAGGAAGCAAAGTCTGCAATCCAGATAGCTTGCCTATTTCTTCTGTGGGAATCATTCTGCTGCTGAGTTCTTGTTTTGCAGTCAGAATTGAAACAGGCAGGGACAGAGGATAGGTGAAATGAAGCTTTGCTAATGCTTTAAGTGTAAGTCCTCACTCAACAGTGGCTGCTCTTTCTCAGGTTCGAGTGTGTCAGTGATGAAGGTGAATCCCAGCTAATGCCAACAAGAATGCTGCTTCCACGTGAGAAAAGCAAATTGCCCTTCTGGATAGAACTGGAGACTCCAAAAATGCCATTCCTGAGCTCCAGGATGACAGGTAGAGAAAAGAACAGCAGTGCAGGTATCCCCCTTATAACTACCTCATCTTTGTTAATTATGCAAAACCAGGTTCTGAGATAATTGGCCTGGCAGAGGTTATACATAAGCTCCCTCTAGTGGATTATTAAGCGGGAATTTATAAAAGCACATCTTTTCTCTGACCATTTTCTGTCACTCCATGTGCACATGAGGCTACCACAGGCACCATGCTGTTCCATGGAGCGAGCTGTTGTTGTCTGTCCCTGCTTGCTGCCTCAGGAAAGTCTGCGAGAAAATGCTGCCCATAAACCTGCAGTTATGACACGAGACAACTGCAGCACTTTTTGTCTGGGTTTGCTGTTCTTCACTCTTTGGCAGGGTCAGTCTGATTGCTGCTTCAGAATACTGATGTTTCTTAATCATCTGCCTTTGTTTTCTGGTTAAGTGAATGGGTGAATACTTTGCCACACATCCTTTGTCAATCCAACTCGTTGGGAAAGGACAGTTGAAGCAATACACGCTCTCTTCGTTTCATAAATTTGTCATTATAGCATAATCAGATCATTTGCACTTACCCTGGTCTTGCACAAGCTCATTCTATATTCCTGAAAAAAGTATATTTGGTTACAGTGCTCTGCCTCTCTGTCCCCCGGGCGTTTACTCAGACCAAAACTGCAAAGGCAATATGCAAGACACTCGTGCTCCTTGTTTGCACAGTTCATGCAGGTCAGAGGAAAATCATAAAGAGGACACGTGCAAGTGGCCAGATTAAAATGCAACAGTGCATCAGACATGTCAACTGGATCTAGGATTATAACAGACATGTAAGCAATTAGGGTATTTGCTGGTTCAAAATACTCACATGAATGAACCCACATTATCTTCTGAAAAGCATAATAATATGTAATTGCAGTAACAATTCCTCTTCCATTATGTCCTAGACATCAACATTCTATAATATCCTGCACAATTGATTGCAGGCAAACCCTCTGTAAGAGAAATACTCCCAGATGTGGTAATGTCCCAACACTGTGGCTGCTACCTAATATTAAAGAATTACAGTAGAAATGTTTCAATAAGAAAGTAGAAGCATTTCGGTTTTTATGTGGCATAGATTGCCACAGACACTGCCAAGCAGCTTTATAGAGTTCTAAATCTTCATTCAATGCCCCTTTACATCATTTGAATGAAGATTTAAGCCTCAATAAAACTTTCTGAGTGCTTGTGGCCATCTTTGCTGTATAGTAATCAAAGTGGGGTACAAGCAGACGAATGCACTGTAGTGCTCCTAATGATCAACACTATATCTAGTGACATTTTCCTTTGTAAGATGAGTTGTCTTAAAGGCTGTTTTCATGGATGGTGCAGCAGTACACATAGAAACAGGCATTTATATCCAGTTTTTATGCAATCCTTTAAAAGATTGCTTTGGGGGTTGTGGGGATTTTTGTTGCTTTTTTTCCCCCCTGTGTAATGTTTATTTCCTCTATAGCTATTTTGAATTAATTTATTATATGGAAGATATTTGGGGAAAAAAAAATAAATAAATGAAAGCTAGAATTGGAAGGGTAACTTTCCACAACACTACAGCTGCATTTCCTTGTTTACTTATCAATCTCCAACTGTAATTAAGATATTGCAGTGCAATGAGTTGTGGCATTGAATTAGAAGCTCAAATGAAAATAAGCTTCTAGTTAAGATATTAGCTGGGAAATTCAACACATGCTTGTGCATAAGCTCAAACACAAGGTATGACTGAGTGGAATTTGAAAGAAACTTTACTGTGAGAAGATGTCATTGATAGAGTACACGTTTTGTTTCAAAAATACGGACACTCATTCAGGAAAAACTGAAAAAGAAATAGCCAGTCAGCGAATTATGGAGAGGAGTTGGTGTTTGGATCCTCCTGCAGAGGAAGGTGTGGGACCATTGTGAGGATCTGAGCATCCACAAACTTTCACAAATGGAAAGGAAAGTACAGCTTCCCTCTTGAAGTTTAGACTCCCACCACAAGGTGTTTATTTTTCATTATGTTTTACTTTACATCAAGGTTTTCTGTTAATGATTAAGTCTCTGAAATTGCTCCCCTTAAGCAGTTACCTTCAAAGAGGGATCTGTCTGGACCCATATGGCTCTGTATTAGAAAGTTAGTGTAGAACTGGCTCTATTACATGCTATTGCGGGATACTTTGGCAACATCATTCTTCCTATTGAAAAATATTGAAATGCAAATCTTTATTGGTAGGTCTACTAAGAACATAGTGTGACAACTACTGTCTGTGAATTATACAATTGTTTCTGTGTAATCCTTAAAAGATACAAAATAAAAAATATGAGAATTGTATCTTACTTAGAGTAACTGAAGCTGCCAGCACCCTGCAAAAGCAGCAGTACCAGTGTGAAAATCGAGCTCCGATTGTTTCCCCTCATTTTTTAACAGGAATTTTAAAGAAGATCAAATGTGGAAATTGCTCAGCCCATCTCCTGTTGGGAGCCAGGCTGTTTCTTGAAAAACACAGCAGCTGACCTGCAGGGGGAATGTATCGGTTACCAAGGCACTCAAAAATGGGCCTCTCACATGCTCATGATGGAGCTCTTCCAGGTTTTGTAAAAGGATTTCAGGTTTTACTAAATCAAATGGAGACAAGCTCTTTCTTTGGCCTTGTTTTGGGGGATATTGTCTCGTTTCCAGTTCCTTTGTCAAGAGATGCAAAACTGGAGGAGCTCCATACAAGAGAGACCGTCCTCAGAGCACCAGGATGGGTACTCCCCATGGACAAGAAGGACCAGCAGTAGCCCATCCTTCCCCTTGCTGATTTCTGGCTCAAAAGGTTGACCTTAAGTCAAACTTACTGTTTCAAGTTAAATTAACTATAGTTTTCAGCACATAAAATAGGCAGGATCTGAACTGTAAGGGCAAATGAAGGCCTTGTTCTCCAAAACATCATTGCCTTATCAAAATTTGCAGAGTTATCTTAACTTTCACCAGCAGAAAACCAGGTCTGAGGGCTCAGGCTAGAGATTTGCAGCTGAAGGATCAGAGTAAAACTCAGAAAAAAAGGTATATTTCCCTTTTGGGTTCAAAATGAGAACTGAGTTTAACATAATTTCCAAATGATTGATCCCAAGCAGCAGGTTAGGAGGGGGATGTTTTGAGCAATATTGTCCCTTCCTTTCCCTTGTATTTCTTTGTAAATAACACATTACCTATATTAAGGTAAACTGAATCTGTTAGACAATTACCTAAGGGGATTGTGAACCTGGGGTCTGCATTATAAAGCAAGTGAAGTTATGACAGCTGTGACCCCAGAGGAATCAAGGCTGAATAAAGACTGTCTCCATTGCAGACAAATGATGATAAAGTGATCCTTTTAGCCAGCAGTCAATGGAACCTGACAAGGCCAAACCTCCAACTAATGAACAGCCCAACCTTTGCTACCAGGGAGATGTACTGAAAGTTTAATCTCAATAAGCATCAAAATACATTTGGCCAAACATTTTTAACAAAAGAGTGGCACATATCATTAAATGGCTGGGAAGTTAGATGAGTAAGGAGGAAAATAGGAGCATGGGGGTGTGTATTCTTACTGTATCACAGGTGCACAAAATTGCCTTGATAGAACAATATCTTATTTTTCTTCTAAAATTGAATTTCAGATGGTACCTACGTCACACAGACCTAATAATACAGAAAGCAATTGTCTCAATGATTCCTATTAAATCTGTGCATTTCCAGATCCTTATAGAGTAATGTCAGTTACAGAACAATGTCAGGCTGACGGACGCAGCACAGCGTTAAAGAAAAAAAATCATGCACACAATAGGCCAGCTGCACATTAATAAATATGTAATGTTTGATTAAAAATATGGATCGTATTTTTCCCCCCAATTGCTGACTACCCCTAAGGCAGAAGATGTGATCTGGCTCCCACTGATGGGTTTATTTCTTGCTTGCTTTGAAAATACAAACTAAAATGTTTTCCTGTCCCAGCTGTTTCCCATTGTTCATGTTTATCAGCTCAAAGGGTGAACGGAGGAATAAAAAATACGCTCGCATTTCAAATGTGCCAGTCAGTCAATCTATTGTTAAAAGAAGAAAGCCTAATTGTCTGTGCTGGCAAACTTCTTTTTGGTGAATGTCCAGTTTTTAAGAAAAGCTATTCAGCTGTGCCATTTGTTTAATACATGCATAAAAAAGCACATAAAATCACAAGTTTTCTGTGGGATGGGATGGGGGGTGGGGAAAATCACATTTCTAAGTTATATCCTTGAAACACTCAAGTGGTGGCCTAAGCAGTAGTCCATGGATTACTTTTCTGGTTATTTATTGATCTGAATTAGTGGCTAGAAGGAATTTTCATGGAATTAGAGCTGATGCCCTAAAACTGAAACTGGCCTCCCTCTCCAAATCTTGCATTTTAGTTCTTTAAGAAGCAGCACTTCTTCCACGTTGCTTCTCCAATGCAGGGGTGAAAGTCTTTCCCAGTCACATTCACAAGAGTTTTATGTTTTAATTTAAGCTACTACTGTTCTTCATTTCTCCAGACCCTCATACTAACACAAAATGAGAATCTGGATGGGGAGAGAGCAGGAACTACCTTTCTGCATAGGAGAATCTTCTGTTTGCCTCCAACTCTTGTGATAATTACACAGCTCTATCCTGTCTTTGACTTGCTCTCCAGCTTGTGCTGGCAGTGCTGCTCTTCCAGCTTTCAAACCAAGCCCAGTTAATCAGAACTGACACTCATTTTATGCCATGCAAATGAGCAAATATTTAACTCACAGACTACTATATTGGCCAGGACTGTATTAGTCCATCATCCTGTGGCTAGTGCAGTTTTCCTTTGAAAGCCTTTTGAGGAAAGGGTCGTCTTAGTTCCTCAGTTGTACAGCACCAAGTGCAAAACATTCTTACAATTTGAAATATTTTAAAAAAATCATTAATATAACAAATTACTGTGATGCTTTGCTAGGAACTTTCCTGTTTTTCTATGTTTTTCTTCTTTTTGATGGGGGAAGAAACAAGTGGCATTATCATCCAGCTATCACCCCCTTGTGACACTGAGATGTCACTCACAGCAAATTGTACAGATCTTTCTTACATGAGGAGTTCAATAACTCCTCGTGACATCTAAATTACCATTCCTGGGTGTCTGGGTTAACACCTCACAGGAATGAATAAGGCAATAAGGTAATTGTCCCAAGTGCTCTGCACATCCAAGTATCTGCTTTGGTCATCCTGGGCTGATTTTTGCCTGGAAGTTTGAGAAACAAATACTTCCTAAAATTGGAAATTGAGCATCTGGGGATGAGCTACCTCACTCACTAAGGTGAGGACTTGGAATTTTTCTAAATCTGCCTTTATTAAACGTTACTGGCACATATGAAGGCACTTCATACTGGAAAGCACTGTGAGCCCCACCCTCGCTGCCCACCATGACCAGCCATTTCAGAAACTTCATTGACTATTAATTAAGTGATTTGGCAGAATACAAATTATACAGAATTGTTCCAGAGACAGTAAAACCAAAAAGGAGAATTACTAAATAAAACAATTAACATGCAGCAGGTGGAAGGGATGCAGTCAGGGAGAAATGGCATGTGGCTGAATTGTGGCAATTTATTTGGAAGATTTTTGTCATTGTCTTAAGGACTTTTTAAGTGAAGTAGCAGGTACACAGCTCTGGAAGGACAGTGCACCCTGTGACAGCAGGCATCAGGTGAAGGTCTCCCAGGGGACAGTTTGGTGGCCAGAGAAGCAAACAGGTGGGAAGGGGTGCAAGAGGGGCCTGCAAACACTCCTGGGGGAGAACAGGGCCTCTGCAGTTCCCCAGGAGCTCCAGAGCTGGAGCTGCTATAGGCAGATTCAGCCTCTTTCTGTTTGTAAAAATTATGGAGAACAGTGTTCTCTTCTGTTAACCATTCATACTGCCACAGCTGGACAGCAAGCAACAGTGAATTCTGGAGATACACAGGGCAATTTCTTTAAACCCACTATTAATAATCTGTAGCTCCACTATGAGATTGAAGCAGACTTCTCCATTAAGGATGAAGAAATATTTGGGTTTAAATTTGTAATCAATGATCTGCTCAGAAGGCTTCAGTTAGCAGATTATGAACTGTTCATCACATCAAATCTACTGGATGTGGGCCAGTTTTGATTTTTTTTTTTTTCCCAAAAAAGAAACTGAATTTAAAAAATAGCAGCCTAGATTCCTATGACTCTGAATTGACACTTAGGGCCTGATCCAACCTTTGCTTACTGGGATTTCTCTGCAATGTTATGGTGATGTAACATTAGGAAATTTCTTGAGATCTGATAAAGCACAAAGCAGTGGCTCTCCTGAAAACGCAAGCTCATAATTACACTGATTTATACAAACTGAAACTCTGGGTGTTGCTGGCTGGTGATGTTCCAGCAACAGAGACCCGGGACAGATGTCCATCATCCTGTGATTTGTGTAATCACTTGCCCCAGTCAGTGCAGACATAAAACAGATCAAAGTGGAACAGGGCTCTTCATGTGTGTTTGGGTCCAGGTCAGAGACGGGCAAATTGTACTCACGTGTCAGTCAGTACCACGAACGGGAATGTGCCTTCCCAAGTCCAGCAGAGACCTCCTGTTTTGTCACATGAAATGGCAAGTCCATGAGCTCAGCAAGGGCTGGAAATTGCCTCTTCTCCAGCACCATTCCGGCACAGGTTCTGCAGGCAGAGACATGAAATGGTGAGCCTACATCACGGGTCACTTAGGAATTCACTGACCTTCCGAAGCAGAGAGGAATTCAGTGTTAGTTACTATTTATTAACTAATTGTTAGCTATTTTATTTTAGACTATTCCAAAGCTGATCCACAGGTCAAAGTCCAGCTCCTGCTAGGAGCACTCCAGGGTAAATCCCTGCCTGAATAACTGGCACCTTATTTTAGCCAGATACCGACTCCTTTCCAGTAGGGGAAAAGAATTCTTTTCCAGCTGATCCTTCCTTGGTTTAAAAGAATATTTATTCAAAACAGTTCTTCCTTAAATTATTTTTTCTTTTTTTTTTTTCTTTTTTTTTTTTTTTTTGTGAAAAGAGGTAATTTTCTCAGTATGAAGCTTTTCTGTATTCTTTGTCCTTTGGGAGATGAAATAATTGGCAAGGCTTGGCAGTATTAGTAATATTCTTGAACTTGTAATTGTCTGATGTCTTAGTGTTCTAGATGGAAAATCAATACATTATGATGTGCCCCAAGCCAAATTAATATAATGTTAAATGGGATGGTTTGAAACTGCTTGAAATGCCTGTTTGAAATGCTGCATATCTACGTCTAGTGATTCAGAAGCTTGTAGCAGAGGGTAGTTGGGTGCTCTATCTCCCCAGATAAATCTGTCTCTTCCTGGCTATTTGCTGTTTTAACTCTGTCAAGCAGGCAAAAACTTCTGCTGTGACTGATTTTCCTTCAGTGGCCCAGAGCTTTTCCAAGAGTTCTGAAGAAGACAAGAAAACACCTTGCACTGATCAACAGATCACATTTAATATACCTTTTTAAAATTATATTTAGCAGTTTCTTGTGTAATATCAACTTCTTTCAAAGATAGTGCCCAGTACAGGATGAGGCATTGGGCTGGACAGTTCAGGCATTATTTTATTACCATAACAATTTTCTGCATCTGACACACTCTCCACTGTACAACCATTTTACACAACAGAATTAACACCCTAGACCAAAACTTTGAATTGGATTGCAATGTACTATAAATAAAACACTGTCACTCCTGTTTAAAATTTAAAATATGAAGTGCAGCATAGCAGGGGACTTTCAAATGTAATTAGCACTAACGCAGCTCTCTTTGAAATCAAGAAATCTGTTTTCCTGTGATTCTGTGTCATCCCCAGTTTGAAAGACAAATTCATAGACTTTTATAAAATGCAGCAAATGAAGCCCATGTCGTGCTTTATATCATTTTCCTACTGCCATCAGGAAGTACAGTTTTCTTATAGGCTTGTGGACCATCTGTTAGATATGAAATGCACTGAGGGCTAAAAAATCACTGCTTTTCTTGGCTTCTGTGCAGCTTTCCTTGTAGATACCAGGCACTGTTTTGCTTTATGCAATATGCTATAGTATCTTGCAGTAAGCAGAACAATTAATTTCCTCCGAAATTGTGGTCATGCACCCAAAGCGGAGACTTTTGACATTCCGTAATAGGTGTTATGTATAGTGGGTGTCAAGAGTTGCCTAGATATGCTGATAATGAGCCATACTTTTGAGGAGTCATAATCAATCATTCTTCATTTAGAAAGTCAGATCCATCAGCCTGTCATCAAAATGTCATAACCCATTGATCTCACATCGCAGTCAAGGAATCTTGACTCTTATTAATGGCATTCAGTTACGCCAGTAACATCAGCAATCATTTTATCATTTATGATAATTTTATCATTTTAATGGTATCATTTAAAACACTGAAGTTAGTGACTAAATCCATTCATCCTCTTCGTAATCCCTATTAATAGTTACCATTAATTCTAACATAGCTGTTTTAAAACTTCAAACAATTTTAGATCCAATATGATCTGTGTATGGAAATAAATAAGAAAAAACACCTGTGACTCAGAAAGACCTGAGCGGATTGGATTCCCTTCTGGGAGTCATTCTACCTCTGCTCTCATAGTTGGTGATGTCAACACAATCTTTTAAAGAAGTTACTTCCTGTTATCTCAGTGCTGCCCATCTGTTATTCCTGTATCTCCCGATGACATGTCACCAGTGGTAGTGACAATTTCTTATCCACTGCTGTCAGAAAAAGAATAGCTTAGGAGCTTGGAAACAAATTTCAAACTAAAAGTTGCTTTGAAGTTTGATCTGCTATTCAGTGAAGCACACTGTAGAAGAAATAGTAAACATGTCAAGATAAAGGGAGGAAAAAAGGGAGTGAGAACAGTGGAGCAGGATAGAGATGAGCTGCATTTGCATACATTTCTAATGTGCCTTTCAGGCACAGATACTTAAGAGATGCATAGCCCTGCTGCCATGTGGGGTTTTAATCTGTGGTTTAGGAGTAGGGAACATATATTGTCTGGTTGAAGTAACTGTTGAAGACAGAGACTAATCTTTTTATTAGTGGGACATTTTCTGCAATACAGGATTTTACAGCAAAACTCTTCCAATACGTGGCAACAGTCAGGACTCCTCTCTTAATGCTAAAAGCATTTGTTCCCATTTTCACTGGAAATTTTACAAATCTAAAATTACAATATGATTCTGTGAAAAAAAAAATGGTAACAGTAAAACACTATACATAAACATGATTATTTTCAAATGCATTATTTTTAATAAATTTAAACATCCCCATAGAAAGCTTCATGCTTGATAAGCAGTTATTTCCTAGTAGGAAAGTATCCAAATGGAAAATTTTACCTGGTCTAATAATTGCAAATTAACTGGGATCGGGTTTGCCAAGTCCTAGGAGCCCACTCTTGGCAGCCAGCTCCCTGCGAGACTCTCCCTCACAGCAACAAGTTTGTGAAATCAAGCCCTTTGTTTGGATCAGTGCTCATCCCTTCAGGCAGAGCTAATTGGCTAATTCAATCACACTGGCTATTTAATTAATAAGGAAGCCCAAAATTCCACATGAGATGAAAGGATGAAGAGCCCAGGAATGACCCTTGATAATAATAAAAGATAATTACAACCAAGAATTGCATTATTCAGACTTTGTTATTGACATAATAAGCACTGCCATATGCCATGCAAGCTGTGATATGCACCCTACTGCTCGGAGGTGCAGCAGAGCTCTGAGGTGTCACTGCTCGCTGGGTTTCCATGCAAATGTGGCTTCAGGTGAAGAACTGAACACTGTGAAACCAGAAAAAAACAAAACTTCCCAGCAGTAATGACAGGAAAGCAGCCTGGCCACTCTGTTACCTGTGTTCAGGGAGAGCAGTAGCACTTGTAAGACTCATTGTTCTGTTTAGAAAGACCAGGGATGTGAAATACCAGATGCATCTTGAGGGCGTCAGGGTGCTGCATGGGGAAAAAGACCCCAAAACTGCCATATTATTATGTTTATTAGGAAAACTAGGTTCCTTATGAAAAAAATGACAGGGTTTTTGCAGGATCTACTGGGAAAGGGATGGGGAGCTACACTGGAGAGCAGATTCCCAAAATATAGAAGTTTCTGCCAGAATGAAAAAATTCCACACAAATTTGGTCCTATTTTTTTTGCACAAAGCAAAGAAGTGTCTGCTGTTCCCAGTGAAGTAGGGGGCGCCGGAAAGACACTGGGCATGAAGGAAAATAACAAGACTACAACACCTGCAAGCACCACTTTCCTCCCAAATCATTATTTTGTGTGCTAGTTCCTAAAGACAACCAAGTTCTTGGGAACTAGAATTAGAAAATGGAGATAAGAGATGGACTTCATTTCTGGCTCCATCTTTCTGTCCTTGTGGACCTGGGGCACACAGAATGCTGCAGTGGGTCCAGTTCTTTCTCCTGTGATTCATCTCTTCAGACTGTGCATTCCTAACATAGAGACCATGTCCTCATCTGGGTATAGCATAAAAAATCCCAAATCTGATCAGTGTTTCTTAGTCAAAATTAAAAGTTTTATAAAATCTTCCCCAGTCCTTAAAGGGTTCTGGAGTTTTATTGCTCAGTAAAAGTCTGAATCTGAGAAGCAAAATGTATTTGATTTGTAATGAATGTAACCCTTCAGTAAGATCACAGCTGTAATGTTACAGAATCAGTCATGTAAAGAGCAGTCACGGGAAGAAAACCTGCCTTCTTTTTTTTCTCTTTAACCTCAATAGAGCAGTTCTTTTGTTAATTACAGTTACTGCACACTGTGATATTGAAGTGCTCTGTTCTCAAACATATTCTTATTTATTTTAGTCCTTTTTTTCCCAGGTAATGAAATGTCAGAACCCTACTTTTTCTGGTTTTGTAGTATGTTGATCAAAGTGACCTTTGCTTTGCGGCAGACACAAATCAATATAGCGCTCTGCGGTATTTGACAGATAAAGGTGCAACATATAATAAATGGCAATCACTGACGAGGAGAGCAAGAAAATACCTGCCAACTTCAGTTCATACCGGCAATTTTCAGACAATGCCACATGTTATGTTCAAAGTAAAATTCATTCGTCCATCTAATAACAGAGGTGGGGGATATTAAAGGACTCGGTTTTGTTAAAGAAATGTTTCAACTCACAGTAATAATTCAGAGTCCAGTCCTGGTCTACAGTGGTTGGTTGCAAGTAAAGTTATTACATTTTGAAGACAGGTTAGAAGAGCAATTTTCCTTGCCATAAAGGAAAGGACACACACACACACACACACGCAGACACACACACACAGCTTTTACCCAAGAAATGAAATAGTCATTATATACACCCATACAAACACAGTCTCTTATTCTTTCTCACACACACACACAAACACACACAAATTGCCTTAATATCCTAAAGCAGCTCTCCAGTGCAGTTTCACAGCCCAGTGTTTGATTTTCTCGTATTCTTCCTAACCTGCTGATAATTTATACGCAAATGGAACCAATTTCTATTTAAATGCTTAATTGCAAGTAGTGTCAGCAAAGTATCTGCCAGAGATTTGAAGTCAATAAAGCATCTGTATTTTATTCTCCTCATAGGAAACTATTTTTATATTGTGACTGAAAAGCCTTTTATCTATCTGTTGCTCACAATATATGTAAGTTTACAACTCGCATTTAGTGTTTATTTTCACAAGTGTTTTGCATGGAGCTGTTGATACACTTAAAGCAAAAAAAGGCCATTTCACAACATATTTGTGACTGTTCAGAGCCATTTGATGTGGTTCAGTGAAGACACACCTAATCTAGGAAGCTCAAGTGTGGACCATGTCCATGCAAGTGCAGTGTGTGCCCGCTAGTGCATGATACCTTACCTGTGCAAAACCTGGGATTGAGACACTGTGTTAACTTTTCATTAATATTGTCAAGATGTGACCATTTATTAGTACTAATGGTCAAATTCAGTGTTCAAGCTTACAGCTGAGCCTGAAATGTAAATCCAGCTGATGTTCCAAAAGCAGAGCAGCCTGCAAGGAAGGGGATTGCAAACATAGGGTCAGTTCAGTGGGTGACCAGAGCACAGCATCTTGTACCAACATGGAAGGGCCAGTTCTAGGGAATAAGTAAAGCAGACCAAAACATTGCAGGAATCTTTTTGATCTGCTCCAGATTCTTTTTAATTTAGGGAACCTTTCATCACTTTTCCTGGTCTTTTTCAATAAAAATATTGTATTACATTAGTTATATTTTTCTATGATAATTCTATAAAAGTGAGAATTTCTCTCCCTCTAGTCACTACTGTGCCATTTTTTTACTGTTTTCTCATCCTTTCTTTATGAAAATTGAGTTTATCTTTGCTCTTTTTTTTGACAAACTATTGAACAGGGAGATGTTTTTTGTCATTTGTCTACAATAATGCCAGACCTTTTCCTAAGCTGCTGAATGCATGATTAACTTTAAACTGATCCTGCTTCTGTGTGTCATTTTTCCTATATCCTGTTGTGTTAAACTGTACCCATCATTACCTGGGATGCATCATGTACCCTAGTTCATATTAACCCATTCTGAATTTCTCACATGCTCAAACTTGTACAAAGCAGTTATTTCTATTATCATGATACATTTTGCCACAGAATATATTTGCTGAATTCAGTCACTTAGTGCTGGTCTGGAAGTAGCTATTAATAGCTGACCTCTCCAGCCTGGGAAATGTAGTTACATAGTGCAACAAAACTTTCTGCTTGTTATTTCAAATGGTGATTCCATACTAAGTTATCACAGTCTGGCATGTTGTCACGTAACAGCTATGAAAATTGACAGCTTTGAAAAGACCACATTCATTCCCCCCAAAGTTGCATGCAGTTGTTCTGCTGCTGTAAAGTGTGGGTTTAACAAGGAAGGAGTCTCTAAACATCATAACCTTGCTGAGGGGGTTGTTACCCCAACTGGCAAATGCTCAACTGTGAGCAACAGATTTATTACCTGACATAATTAATGGCCTAGATAGTGACATTTCCCATATTATAGACAATCATGAATTATGAGCCCAGCTGCTAGCCTTCTCATTCACTGAAATCGGTTGATAAATATGTTTATTCGAGGTCAGCTTGGCCTCATCCATTAGAAATATTGTTTTTCTAAACATTACATTGATTTAATTTAACTCTAATCAATTTAAAATGGTTCTGACAATTAACAAAAGCTTCAAATATGACCTTAAAGTAATAGGATTCATTAGCTATGTTTAGGATTAAACTTATCCTAATAGGGCTATTTTTCTTCTGAGGGCATGTAGTAGGCCGACTGGTGGTCAGTCAAAATGAAATCAATTATTATAAATTATACAGTTTGGGTTGATTATGTCATGCCTGCTAATTTGTATAAATAAGGACCTCAAACAATAGAAGCCATTTATTAATAACTATCTGTGTCCCAACCTGTATCACACTTTATGCTACAGCTGCAGGATCATCTGTTACCCATGAAGTATTATATTCTCTACTGCTAGGCATATATGCTAATTAAACCCATAATTAATTGTAACAGTTATAGTTAAAGTCAAAATGCTGACAGCCTTTTTGGCCTATTATTCATGGTAATCAACTGATTCAAAAGGCAACGTAATCAACGATTCCTGCACTAGCCAGGGGATCATAATACAATGGCAGCACCAGTGACAGCTGGCACCCACAGGTCTTTGGGTACAATAGGAAATACAAACCTCTAGAGCTGAAATGCCTTGGTATGAACAGTGCCCATTGTTTTTCTGAGGGAAAATAGAAGCATAAGTCGTATTTAAGAACTGCCTCCCCAGTGCAATGGTTAACAGAAGGGCACGAGAGCTCAGTGAGCCCGCCCGGCCTCCCTGGGGCACCGGCAGCGCTCGGGGCTTGGCACCATCCCTCCGGCTCCTCTGGTTGTAGCCCCTCACCAAACCCGTCACCTGCAGCAGGGATGGCTTAGATTAGGGATGGGAATTCTGGAGAGTGCTTTGGAATATCGAGAAGAGACTTTATTGTCTCTGTTCTCATTGAACGTGTGCCTGCTGGACAGTGGGCAGTGCCCAAAAGGTGTGTGCTGCCCCTGGGTGTGTTACCTGCAGAAAGAGAGAAAGTTCTCTCAGCCTGAGCAGCAAACATCTCCTTCCCCACATACATCTGTCTGTGTATCAGCCTTTGAACCTGTGGGAAATGCCTTTTATTCTGTTCCCAGGCACAGTGGTGGATTCCAGCAGCCCTGAGAGGACAGGGTGGAGAGAGGAAGGAGAAGGGGACAATTTGACTGTTGTCAGCAGAGATCCACAAGCACTTTTCTAAGACTTGCTCTGGAGAAAGTGTTCTGTGGGGGCACAAATTAGGGTGCCTCCAGAGTGACCTGAGCTCTTCAGGAGGCCACCAAGGGTGGAAGAGGGAGTAAAGGCCAAATTAGTGGCACTTTTAGCAATGACACTTTGCAGCCCAGATGAGGTGCAGTGCCAGATGGACCATCTGAACCTGTTGCACCCACAAGGTACCTGTCTCTGTGGAGGTCTTGCCTCACTTTCCTCCTCAATTTAAAGCCAGTCTAGTTACCCACCCCTGCATGGGGCCTCAGACCACAATCTCTTTCCGAGTCGTTCCTTCCATGGCCAGGCCTGTTTGTGGCCCATAGCACTGTCAGGCCAGCAAGTTTCTACATACACATCTTGAGATGTGCAGCTGCTTAAACAAGGTTAGCCAGAGCCTCATTACTAAGATTTACACTGTCAGTTACAGAGATGCCCATCCAATCCTATAACACATAAATTTATGAGCATCACAGAGAATTTTTTATTGTTAGAGCTCATATACAATGTGTGCCCTTAGTGACACATTTTAAAATAAAATATATTGTACTAGTGATTTCTAATGCTTAAAATAAAATGAAATAATAATCAACTTTTAGCTACAGTTTCCCCCTGGTTATTGAGCTGAACTTAATGACTGGCTGAAAAGTATTTGTCAACACAACAGCTGGAGAGCAACACTTTCTTGTGGCTTTATGTCACAGCATATGCCAGCCACTCAGAACATGTGATAATTCAACTGGAGCTGGTACTACAATAGCAGATGGGTTGAAGCATTGTTATTCTCACTCTAGCTCCCAGCCCTTGAGGGATCACTAAATAAAATCAAAGCAGATGGACCATTACAAGCTCATTTGTGTTCACTACAAGCACCTCAACCTCCAGTTGTGATATACTGCACCTTTGTATAAAATGACATGTATGGTAACATGGCCTAATGAAAATAGCATCAGACTTGGCAAGTGAGGAATGAGACTGGGAAATATGCACAGATCTATTTATCACTGAGTTCTTACCTTGCAGAAAGGGTTCATTCCCATCCCTCTCTCCCCAACCCCCACCCCCAATGTTTAGCATTGTATTTTTCTCCATGTTTATAATTTAATTTCCTTGCACTTGTCACAAGAACTAAGAGGTGGCTGTTAGTTCTGGCTGTAGGAGCCAAGCAGGGCTCCCAGCCTGTGCAAAGACAGGATGAATGCTACTAACCAGGAGTGCAAAACTCATTCCTGCACACCCTTGATGAATATGCTAATCCAGGTGGCCCACAGGGGTCAAGGCTTTAGCACCTACTGGCACCAATACCTGCCGGGACCAGGACACTGTGTACATTTCTCAGCCTGCTCTTGCCATGAGGTGTTCCACGACTCTGCACTTTTGACCTTACGGGGGACTTGGTGCATAGAATCAAATGCTCCACTAAATTCCAACGTTTTTGTCTAAGAGGTCCCAGTCAGCTTCTCTGAGCAAACTCCCAGGGCGTGGGAGGCACTTGCTTCCCCAGGATGAAAGATGCTAAAACTGTCAGTTTCCAGAGGAGAATCCTTTGGGGTCTGATGACAAAGTCAGAATTTGAACTGAAAAAGTCTTCTTGCCATCCTCAGCAGCCCAACATAAAATGAAAGGCACATCCAGTGCCTGCTTAAAAAATATCTTCTGAGCACCTTGTACAGCAATGCACCAGCAATGTCACCTGAAGGCTTTGTCCTACAGTTCCCTCCCTGACCATCCTGCTCCAGGGAGCTCCAGCAAGATGAAATGTGGCAGGAAAGCTCTTGCTTCCCTTTATGACAACTGTGCTTCTCAACCACACAGACACAAAAACACACACACATGTGTGTGCAGTGACAATTCCCAAACTGAACTCCTCTCAAATGTGAGCTTTTTATACCCGCATGTATCTTTTCTTTCTGCCCAGTTTTAAACAGCTTCTGTGCCCTACTGCAGAAACAGCTGCATTCAGTGCTAAATAGAATGTACTGAGAACTTATTCAAGGCTTTGAGAGTTCTGTTTTTTCCTGTATAAACAGGATAAGTGGGAGTACACAGTGTTTGGGGAGAGTTAAATGCTTTTGGTTCTGTCTGCAGGAAAGACCCCTATAAGACTATGAACTTTCAACTAAATCTCCATGGGTCACCTGACTGCCATAGATCCCCTCATCCAGTTGCTGCTGGGCTTTAAAGACCAGAGAGGTGCAGCAGTGGAAAGCCAAAGAAATCACTTCCCTGGAGTTGATAAATACAGATGAACTTCAGTGACTGCAATATGCAGTTGAAAAACTTGTCCAGCTTTTTCTGTGAAACAGCCTATTCCTGGTTGTCTTAATTGTATAAAATGATGAATGGATCAGATGATGTTTCTCACCTCACCCAGAAGCTGCAGGGCAGCTGGACAGTGTCAAGGACAGTGCTTCCAGGGAGCATACTGCGTGCAGCTCGTGGCCACGTCCTGCTTTGTTTGTTCTTCCTGAGCACTTTCTGCTCAGTGTGGTGACACATCCTCAACTGTGAATTGGTGAAACTCTGTCAGAGGCATGTGCAGGTGAGGTCAGGCATCAGCACTGCCCCTTATCTGCTGGCCAGCTTTCCTATCAGCCAAACTAATTTGCTAAGATAATTCTGTTTCCTGCCATCTATTACAATAAATCAACCACTGTAGCTTCATTGAATTCTCTGCCAGCTGCTGCCCTTGAAGTTCTCAAATTGTGTGGGGGGCTGAGAGAAACCTGTACTCTTCTAAATATAAGAAAGTTTTAGATAAACAACTTGATGTTCTGGGCAATGCTGTATCTCCTCAGCCCCACATTAATGGTGTGCCAGAGTCAGCTCAGACTGAGGCAAACCCCAATGCATCAATCATTCCTTTGAAAACAAGTTTTTGAATAATGTGATCTCAGGTGGTAAAGCACATATGGGTAAACACAAACACGGCAAGTGGCACAGAGAGGTGGAGAACACAAGCACACATTCAGGAAAGAGACAGAGTAAAATGACAAGGGATTCACTGTTGGAGAAAGAAATAAAGGTGTTCCAATGAAATGGTAACTCTCTGACAATTCATTTTGAAGAGGAAAAAGATATTGAGGATGGGTGGGAATTGAAGAAACATGAAGTATCCCCAAACATGCCTACTACAGCAACAAGACTTCAGGGGGAAAACTGTATTCTACTTTTTCTTATAGCAATAGCAAATACTGAGAGCAGCAGCGATATTACAATTCACAGCCATATTTAAAATTAGAAGATACACTAGTTTACACCATACTTGTATAGTTTTGTTTAGATTAGATATTTAATAATGCCAATTTGTTAGGGTTTTTTTAAAGGGACCTCTATCCCTCATGAAATTTCAGCACTTTCTTTTGAATTATCCAGAAGATCAACACTGGTTTTGTAATAGCTCTGCTGGGATAAAACTCAGCCTGTACCAGTTAGGTTGCTGAAGGGAGCCAACTCCTTCCTCAGCAACATGGTTGGGTTCATTCAGTCAATCATTTGGCAGGAGGATGTTTAAGCATAATTGCATATCCCCTCCCTGTCTTTAAATATTCAGAGGAAAAGTCACAGAAGAACCGATAATGTAACAATAATAATGGGGCTAAAGAACAGTATTATAGTGTGAACTCATATATCCTTTGGTTTCATTTACGTGTTTAACAGCTGCTTGTTTCTCCATTATAGAAAGATCATTACCTGACTTGTAAGAAGAGAGGGGGAGTCTGTTCACCTTTGGGCAACTAGCTCTGCATTTATTAATAGTTGTTGCCCATCTCATTATACATTTAATTGGTGCATTATAATTTATTTATTCATTGATTTATTGTAATAGATGAGTAGCAACAAAATTACCTTTGCAAATTACTTTGATAGGTGGGAAGTTTGCATGGTTAAAAATACCCCAACATGCAGCGTGGAATGTGAGATGTTACCCAGTGAATAACATCTTCACACATAAGCTCTAGCAAAGTCAAACTGGTCTCATTACAAAGAGAAGGTAAATCCAGCTAATTTATATACTGTTTAAAAAGAAATTACTATGTAACTTCTGCACAATTATCCTTACATTCCCAGATGTCTCTTTGCTTCATGGAACAGGGAATCGGCTGAAAAATGAAGGACAAAGAGGATGGAAAGAAAAGATTTGTCAAAAATTATAAAGCTAAAGGGGCAGGAAGTTTGCAGAGTACAGGGTGAAGCCAGGCCTGCCTTGCTGTCAGTGGGGGTGGGCAGTTCCTGCTGGGGCAGCTCAGCCTCACAGCCCCAGCACAGCACCAGCAACCAAATGGAGCCACGGAGAGTCAGGCAGAGCCAGAGATAGAAAATACACACACAGAATTATTTCCATTTTCAGTTATTAATACATAGAGGGAATAGTTAGACCCAGAAAAACTCCAATTTTTTTCAATTAATTAAAATTAATGATTTGATAAAAGTTGTTAATGAATAACAATATCCACTATCGAATTTCTGTACACACATATCAATTTGTATATACATATCAACCAGTTGCAAAACTTGTCAGTTAGGGCCACAAAATGCAGGTTGGTTTTTGGTGGACGTGGTGCTTTTATTTTTGTCTTTAAAACCGGGAGCCTGCCTCAGCTCCCAGGGGCGGTGGGACTTCTCCAGAGCCCAGTTCCTGAGCTGGCTGGGAGCAGGTTGCTGCTGGAGAGCCTGGAGGGAAGCCAGGGGCTGAGGGAGGCTGAACTGCAGCCACACCACCAGGCTCAGCTCCCATGGCTGGACCTCTTCCCATGGAGTGCCTGGACTCTCTTCTGTGACACTCATTTTGCATGAAAGTTTTTGGTGTGAAAAACTATTACTACATTCATGTTGTTGATAAAGTTTTCATCGGCTTCCACTGAGTGCCGCAACTGCCCTAAGATTTCTTTGCATCTCCCGAGCAGTGTCTGCTTTCATCACTCAGACACAAGCACCATTCGGGTCCAGTTTTCCCTGATGGCCCCAGAGGCGCTGCAGTGAGACCTGGCCAGCATGCCTGGCCTCGGGCTGTGGGTCACACTGCCAGCCCAGCCCCGGGCAGCTCCGGCCCCACGGACTGCCCGCGGGCTCGAGCAGGAGGGAGTTACACCCCTGCCTTACGCTTGAGGTGGGCGTGAGATGCACAAACCTTTACAGCTTTATATGCGCGTCACGGGGTGAGGCCACAGGGAGCTGTAGGAGCAGCAGGACACAGCCGTGCTGACACGGTGGGGACACGGGAGCGTCGCTGCCGGTCGCAGCCGGGGCGGGCACTGCCCCCGTGTGGCCGCGGCCCGGAGGCGCAGCCGCGGACAGCGGGACCGGCGCGCTGGGAGCGGCAGCGGCACGGCCCCGCCCCGGCACGGCTCGTACACAGCCGGGGCAGCCGCTCACTGCTGAGGAAAAGCTCAGCTTAAAGAACAAACCGACCCTTTGCAGTAGCTGTTTCCTAAATATAGCTTGTGCATCTATTTTTACAAGTGTTTAAGAATTTTCAGTAAGATAAAGATTTTAAAATTACTTAAATCGATGGCATTCCTTTTGCACGCCCAGGCAGGACTTTATTCACTATTCTTATCTATTTTTATTTATTTATTGTTACTAAAATACTCAGGAAAATAAATAAATAGAAAGATAAACCTAGAAGTACTGGATAGCAGTTAGTATTTTCTCTAGACAGAAAACACATATGAAGTGGGAGCTACAGCATTATTCCAGGATGAGCTGCTCACTTGGGTTAGTAAGGTGGTGTACAAAGCATTTAAAAATCAAATCATTTTCCCCTCAGAAAAACTTCAGGTAGCTATAGCTGCTTGTCAGTGGTTTTCCCTTACAGCACCAGGTGCTAATCGGTAAGACACAAGAAGTATTCTTAGACTTTATTTTATACAGTACAACAATTCCTGAGTTTCCTAGAAATGTCGAAGGAAGGACTAAAAGAAATGTATAAACATAAATCCTCCTGTAAGTACACAAAAAAAGCTAGTTCACCCTGTATTCATGCTTTTTCATGAAACTCCCAAATTTCCAAGCCCCAAAGAAACAAATAGAGCCATAAGAATAATATTTTTAATTAATATTAATACAGAAAGAGCACATAGTACATTCCTTTCCAGCAGCAGCTCATTCAGCCCTACCATTGGAAAAAAAAATAAATTAAGGCTAGTTGAGGGCAACCTGATCCAATGGTTTGTTTCCCTAATGCCTTCTTGGAGACAGCCTTGTAAGTTTAAGAGACTATTTGTGCACAAAACATGGGATGTTTATTTAGCAAAACATCAAGAACAGATAAAAACATGCTTTGTTACAGTGGTAAAAATACACAGAGCTTTCAAGATGCTTTTTACACCAGCTCAGTTGGGAAACCACTCCAGTCTGGTGTGCAGCACGGTGGTGCCTTGGTATTGTATGGAACAGGCAATTGTCAGAGATCATGGTGACCACGCTCAGCTGCTCAGTGGAGTATAAAGTGCACGAGAAAAATAAGTGCATTGAAATGAACCATTTATGATCAAGAGCAATTCTTGTTACACAGAGTACTTGCCTAAAACGGGAATCTCACAGGCTGTTCAGTACAACACAGTACTACAATTTTCAAGAGCACAGACTCAGTATCACATATTAGAAAGACCTTTACTGAACATAGATACTTTTGTATTTTTTCCTCCAATTATCTCCCCCACCCAAAGACAAGCCTGATGTATCTTACGGTGGGTTTGGTTGGGGTTTTCTTGAAGGATTTTGTTTGCTTGAGTAAATCTGTAAGGCATCACCTTTAACTAATACCTTTTCTTTACCCTCTATGTTCAAAATAAGCAAGAATGTAGTGGCACAGTGATTTGTTCCATTTTGAACCCCTAGTTCTAAAAATGTTTAGCAGAGCAGGCAAGTTGTATGGGGTGAAGGTTTTTTCCCCAGTTAAAAAAGCTTACGTCCTACGAAACTTTACATTTTTACAGGCTGTCAGGAACCATGTTGTCAATGTATTTTCCTACTCCCATGTTAAGGCCATTGTTAGCAGTACTTATGAGCCAAACCATGAAGCAATGATCTAAGTGCTATTAATTTGGGGGGACATTCACCATATTAAAAAAAAAGAGAGAGAAGAACTGATTGGGAGGTTTCCAAATGCATTAAACAACATAAATGTTGGGTGCTTAGTCACTGGAATCTTTGGGCATTACAGTTAACAGCAGTAGATGCTTAAAATGCAGGCTTCAAAATAGCTTATTCAAATCCCCTACAAATATATGCTGAAGGCTAAGAAAAACCACAAAAAACCCCGCTTTTTTTACCCTTGCATATAAGTTATTTTACAAGTTTCCTTTCACAGTGAAATCACCTTTCTGTTTGTATACTCGTTTCTGAGAAAGGAAATAAAATTGGGGTTATTTCTATAACATTTCATTTACATTGCCAGATCACCTCCAATGCAGGGCAGTACAGCACACAGCAATACATTTTAGATTAAAAGAAGACTCCTTGATTGCCAAAACTAATTTTTTTTTTTGCATGCTATAGAAGACATCTCTGCCCTCTTCACAGGTAAACAACAAACTAACCATGTAATCATACACTGCTTGCAAAACTATTTACCATTTTGCAATAATCTGTAGTACAAAATGCAGGCTGTAAAGCACTGCCTGCCTTTCCAAACACAGTATTTGTCACCAAGAAGTGTGCACAGTAAAGAATATTCCCTACCTGTCCTACAGGAAGAGTCCACACTTCTTTTCCTATTCCATTGAAAGGCCAGAAGATTGGAGGCAAGAAGCCAAGCAGCTCATTTACACCCATCTGTATTAATTCATTTCTGCTAATAGAGTATGTATCCTGAAAAGCTGGGTACTTTCCAGCTGTAAAAAAGAGTGGATATTTTGCTACAAGGTTATTCACCTAGGAACTTTAATATGGCTGCCAATTCCAATTCTCTCCTCTGGCCATACCAGGTCCAAGGCTGTTCTCCAAGTTCAGGCAGGAAGAGGTAACTATATGTAATGAGGCTGGGGGTGTTGGAAAGATGACACCAGTGGAAGACATATGAAATTAATACATTGGGGAAAGTCAAAAATAAATCTAGGGCTAGGGAAGAGAAACAACCCAGACATTCAGACTGGTCTCATCAGTACAGGTTTGTGCTTGGGCCTGTGTTTGCTCCTTGTTCAAAGGGGACACTGCTTGCACCTCCTTCCAGGTTGGGACACAGTGGGCCTGGGGCTCAAAGGATCAAACCTTGCAGAGAGCAAGTTGAGTCTGTTCTATTACTATTGTCTTTCTTGGCAGGGCCTCTCAGCCTTTGCTTTGCAAACAGGGCTCTAAAAACATCACCTGAGGAACATGGATGCTGCAGCCAACCCTCCTCTTCAATACACAGACATGGGTGGGCTACTAAACTCTCTGCTCAGATTGCCCACATGGGCTCTGGCCCATGGGAATGAACACAGGCTGCCCCTACTCTTGTTACCTACGAGATGCTTTGGTGGCATCTTTGTCAACACAGCTGAGCTGCTGCCCCAGGGCAGGATGGATGCAGCTGAGGAAGTGGCCATGGATAATAACCAATCCATTGACAGATGGTTATAGAATCCATCACCTAAAACCTCACTGAATTTTTTCAGGAGAGAAAGAGGTCAAGAGCTCATGGTAGTACTGAAACAAAAGAGTTTTGCCAAGGAGCACAGACGAGATAAATAAGGCAAGGGAACATGAAATCCAGAAGACTCTTGGAGGCAAAAGCAACAGTGACACTTCTAATAACCTTGTTGCACTTGTTGCTCTTGAGAGTGAAAGATTAGAACACACTTCATGCAAAGGCTAATGGAACAGATCAACCCCCTCAGCACCCCCTGCTTTACACAGATTAGTCCTTCAAGCAGTTTTCAAACCTCTCTCTACTACCGTTCTATGGTAGAGTGTGTCCCAAAGAAAGATTCTAGGTTTTCCAAGAAAAACAAAAAGTAACCACATTTTCTACAATAAGGGATCCGTCTCCATTGCCTTTAAAACAGCAGCTTTTTCAATGTGGCTTTTCCTCTGTTATATTTTGTTATCTCTTCCCTTCTATAGACTGGATCCCAAAAAGGAAGTTTCCATATAAAACATTTTAAGAGTTGAAAATGTACAGTTCATATATATGCAATTTGTACGACCAGATGTTATTGTATATATATAGTTGCATGTTTGCTAGTCAGTGTAGACAGAAGTAGCTAAAAGGCAACTAAAACAACAGTATTTCATTGCAAACAGGAACCAATAGACTTCAAAGTATAGTATTTTACATTAACACAGGTTTTGCAGCTTTTCAAGTTAGTTTTCATCAGGTACTTGGTATATAGTAAAACTCTGATCTACCTTTATTTATAGTTTCATCTTTCTAGGCAGAGATCTTTAATATTCTCTTTTTAATATTACTAATCCTGAAATGAAGAGTCAGATATATAACATATTCCCAGGCAGTAGCTTAATGTACTGTAGAAAAGTCAGTTTTGTTTACCAAGGACTAGAATTCACTTCAGTAACATTCCCTGAGGCAATCCATGATTTTATTGTTTTGTCCTGGAATAATTTGTGTACAGTTGCTGTTCTGTTCCAGACTGCTTTGTTTCTTTAAAAACAGACACTTAGAAAAAGACATCTGTTAACTTTCATTGCTAATTTTATATTTTAGCAATTATGCATCCCCTTAATACCCTCTTCTTTTCCTCTCTTTCCCCTCCAAAAATTGTAAATTAACAACACAGCAAGTCTGTGTGCTTGGTTTTTGTAAGACAGGGATTCAGATCTTTAAATGAATGTTAATTTCTGGAACTGAAAAGAATGTAGTAGATAACAGAACATAATATGCAAGGAGCAGTCTAAAATTTATCTTACTAAAACTGAAGTTATTCTCTCTTTGAGAGAGAATCTATGGTGCTAAAAAGATCAAGGGTGAGCAGACAGGGTGGGGGTAGAAAAACTCATGATCATCCCTTGTCCACAGAGAAGCACTGAACTAGAACACTGTATCCTTACATTCCCAACAGACTAAGGAGATTTCTTCTAATTTCACCTTTAACATTTCAAAAATGCCTGTGTATCATCAATGCACTTAAAGCTTTTAAGTTTTAGTAACTTAACTTTGTTTATAAAACAAACACACACAAGCACACTTCCTAGAGTGCAAAATGCTTAAATACTTCAGTGACAGAACTCCATATGTAGTTTTTGGAACAGTAAATCCTCCTGATGTCAATAGTCAACTTCTTCCATTGCCAGCAACGGTTGCATTGAACTACCCAAAACTGCAGCAAACCCAAGAGTGGGTAACTCTGAACTGTCTCTTCAGTTCTGCAGAGGTCCTGGTTCATTTGTATAAACTCATTGTTGGACTTTGATACATGCACATGTAAGCATCACAAAACAGTCTTCGTGCACAACCTTGGATTTTTCTGGAATCCAGTGAGTGCAATTCTTCTAGAGACATCTTCAGGTATTCACCAACTTCTGGACACGGGGTTACTTGTGGAATGTTAAAGCCATTCTGACCTCCTTTTAAACCACAAGGAAAGAAGGAGAAACAGATTAGGAGAGCATCTACATGTATTTGCTCTTTATAATGTACTTTTATTATGACAGCATCACCAGTTCTTGAAAATGCCTTCTAAAAAACTTAAATATGCCACACTGGACTGCTGCAGGGTAAACATCTATGAAAAGTGTATTGTTCAAGAAATCACAACTAGAGTCAGAATAGTGTAGTGTTTACCAGCAAAGCACACCCACGTAAACACCACACAAAGCCAGGGAGAACTTTGGGTTTTCATTAATACTAAAAATTCTGTATGACTTTAGGAGAGTGACCTGAATACATAAACCACCTCACATGCACTGAATTTGTTAATAACATGACAATTGGTAGCACATGACGAATTTACAAACCGTGTCTGTACCTGACTTGCAAAACTAAGGCAGGGTTTGCTCCTGGCCATTTTCCACATAAAAATGAGCAAATTCAAACAACACAAGTATGGACATCCTGCTGTTCCCAGCAGACATTTTTAGCTTATGAAGAAAAGCTGAAGAAATATATTTCCAATACAAAAACCCCCCCTAAGATCAGCAGGAGATATTTCCAGCATCTCATGTGATCTAAATTCCTGAAATAAAGTGGTTCTTTACAAACTTCAGTCATACATATTTCAAGCAGTCTGAAACAAAGCTTGATTGTCTTCTGGCTGTTCTAAGAAAGTGACTTTAATTCTGTAGCAGTTTCATTTTCAACAGGAGGCAAGATTCTTCTCTCCCTGCCAACTCACACTGTAACAGAGGGGTTCAAGAATACTTCATGCAAAAATCGTTACTATGTGTCTGACACCTCATCTATTACTGTTTTTCTCAAGCCCCAGGATCAAGAGTCCATATTTAAATGGAATCTGTTTAAACAGCAGTATCTAAGACAACGCTTGTTTTAATGACATTTGTATTATTATAGGGTAACAATTTTCCACTGATAACTCTAAAGGGATTCAAAGGAATAGCATAGATGTTGCAATGTGTGACTATTTCCTTTATTGTAACGACATCTACCATAAATCATTTAAGAAAAAGCAATAAAAAAATTTGCATGCTAACTGATAATCATGTACATCCTTTTAAATACAAATTGAAAGTACATTCCTGAAGCTGATTATTTAAAATTAATTCTTTGCCAAATTTGCAAAGCATAGAAAAATGTGTAAGGAATCCTGCAAGAAAACTTCTGCAGTTACTTCTGTACCATCTACTTACTAAGGTATCCAATTTAGGTGAAATTCAGAAAATGCAAATCAGCAGCTGCCATGAAATCGATGTACTGAGGTAAGGCTGAGTCAAGACCAGTATCCCAGCATTGTGTACATCAAGTTAAACGATACTAATAACCCAAAACTTAAGGAAATAGTCACTGAAATCAAAAATACATGTGTAAGAGAAAATGAAGAGAGTAAATGAGAGGTTACCATCCCGATCTGCCATGCTGTCGAAGAAGAGCCAGGCGGAGTCGTCCCTGCCGTACTTCACGAAGGCTACGTAGTGGCTGGTCTCGATGCACAGAACGGCAAACAGCTCCATCTTCTGCGAGGGGATGCAGCCGTGCCGCCAGTCCCACTCCGGCAGATCCTTCGGAAGTGACAGCGGATTGAATTTATGACTCTGTCTCTTGGGATGAAGATGAACCTACAATTGAAGTGATATTTCAGAAAAGAAAAAACACCCTATAACATTATTTGTTTCAGTGGCAGACAAAGCTAAAAAGAACATTACTGCTGAACAGAAGATTAATGACATTAGAGAAGGAACTGCAATAACAGCAGCTGACTAAACGTTTCTTCTATTTTTCCCCACCAGTGTAACTCAATATTGCCCAGAAAATTCAAATCTAAGGTTAGAAGGGAGGTCAGGTTTAATGCAATGATTTCCTACTACGCTCAGATTTGAAAATAAGCCATAACTGACATCTTCATGCAATTGCCAAACAGCAAAACAAAGTATTTCTGTCAGGAATTTATCAACTCTTACAAGGTAGCAGGTACATAAAATTGGGATTTAAAACACATGGTTACTACTTCTCCACTGTGTCCAGTCCTGGATTTGGCAGTTGCCATGTTGATAAACACATGGCAGGAGTTCCTGATCTGTCACCAAAGGAGATGCTTTATTTGGTGGGTGGCAGCTACACTGGTGCCGGTGAGGAAGTCTCACTATGCTCTTCTGCCTTTCTTTCAATTATCACAGCATTAACCATTTGGGTTAAACCCATGGGAATAATAAAGACAAGCACTTACTTGTGTATTGCACGTTTTGCAGAACTGCTTGATTTTGCCAGCAGAAATATCAGTGTCTTCATAACACTCCCTGCACTCGTACATAGCGAGCCCTCCGCAGATGCGACACTGCCTGGGAGCTGCATTTGCAAGAAAGGCATTAGTCTCCAGGCTGGGGAGGCTTTTTTTTTTTAAGAAAAGGAATATGAAAATGAAGGAGAACTATTACTTTAAATGGAGAAAGACACTACATTTAAAAAAAATTAAAATGAGATTGCTAATCAAAGCAGAAATGTACCGCTCTATTTAACTTCTCTTTGGGGCAATGTGGATTCAGAGAAAAACATTGACACCGGTAAGTTGCAAAACAAAACTATAAAAATCAAGTGCATGAAGCAAAACCAGGCTTTTAAATCATGTTAGCTCTCTCCCATCATGTTGGTAGAGCTAGCTTAGCCCCTATGGCTATCAACACCACCAAAAAAAAAACCAACCAAACAATAAAAGAAAAAAGCATAAGCTGATGGCCAAGACAGTGAAAGAAAAGGCCATGACAATTTCAGAGATTATTATTCTAATGAATTTTGGCAGTTTTATTAATTCTTATCTCAAATTTAAAATGAGGTGTCCTTCCTTAGGTAATGCAATGAAAAATTCAGTGGATGACCAATGTCAGAAACTTAGGTCACAAAAAGAAGTGATATAATTATGGCTGAAAAATGCACAGTCACAATATGCCACAGGTGCATGTCCTCATCTCAGGTTCTCTTCTAGTCTGATCACCTAATGAACAGCCATAGTAATGAACTGCTTTGCTGCTAGTAACTCGATTTTAAAAACACTGTCCTGAAATAAGTTCAGTTGTACAGGTACTCTAGACTTAAACATCATCAAGGAAGTTGTATTCTATACATTCTTCTGAATCAGAGCTTCTAATTGACATGAGGGATAAAAGCCTTCTACCCAGTAAACTTCCATTTCTCCTCAGCCTGAGCATCTCACTATCTTGGTAAATATCTAATAGAAAAAAACCCAACAAACCCACCAGAACTACCATTAGTACTTTCACTGTTAGTCACTCTCAACAACTCTTTCATTATACAATGCAATGTTATATACTTACTGTCTTCAAGTAAGTCCGTTATATTTAATTCCAAGGATGGGAAAATTTTATTGAACATTTTGAAATCTTTTCCAAACCGGGGCATCTGGATAATCAGGCAAGAGGGTGCCTAGGTAAAATGCCAGAATATAATGTAATGAACTTGAGATAAATAATTATCTAACTTTATACACATTCTTCTCATGCCACAAATATATTCATGTTATTTAAACTCACAGCCCATTGACAGAGGTATCTCAAAGCATTAGTCCTTAAAACAACTTACTGGCAGCAGCTAAGAAGTTTTCTTTTAGTAATTCTTTACCTAAATCACTTTGATCTGTTCAGCCAAAGGATACATATCATTAAGTGAACCTTAAAATATTTTTGCTGAGTAGGCATCCTGGATCACTGACACAATATTCCCATTTTCACCATATCTGCATGTTTTTACACCAAATCCTACTTTTGTCCCATTGCTGAATGGACAGGTATTTAGGTATGATCACTTCTAATAAGGCAACAGCTGTCACCAACCTCTGCAAACTTCAAGTTGCTGTTGATGAATGACCACTCTAGTAACTGCTGAATTGTTGGGACTCCAACTTTCTCATTTTTGTCCATAAAAATTTGATAGAAGTAACAGTCTTGTACTTTCTGACCTGCTGATCTAAAAACAGATTTTAAGAAAAAAAAAAACAAACCAACAGATTCTGAAGCTCTACTGTAATGATGACTGTATCTTACTAGGAAAATAACATCTACATGAAAATAGTCTAACAAAACATCCTCTCTGCATTGAAATATATTGCGCTTTTAAAAAACCCAAACAAACAACAAAGCCAAACAATACACAACCCCCTGCCCACAACAACAAAGTGCCAGGCAGTCAAGTATTAAATATGGACTGATTATGGAAACATTTAAAGAAACAAAATCAGTGTGAGTTTCAGAGTATGTTTTAAAAACATATGGCTATGCATGGCTGAACTACCAACTGACAAATACTTCCTAAGCATCTGCATCAAAAACTCCAAGACAATAAAGCAGCTTTCACTGGAGAGACAATTAGGAGTTTCAGTAATAAAATATCAAATGAAACAACAATAATTATCTTCAGTATGATGGGCTTAATGAAACATTTCCTCTAAATCAGGGCGATATTTACACTGCTTCCTGCAGTGGAAGGCTCACACAGATGGCTAATGTTGCTAGACTTGCTCTATAGTTAGCAGAGAACTCTCCAAAAGCATAATCCAAATTCAAGGCTGTCCAGCTCTAATTCTTAAGACTCCTTCCATACCTAGGCAAACTCTGAGGCAGGTTACCACATAAACCAATGCCAGCCATAGTAAATAGTCTGGAAGAACTTCTTCATCCTCACCAAAATAAAAGAGGAAAAAAAAAAAGAAAAGAAAAAAAAAGGAAAAGAAAAGGAAAAAACCTTTTCCACTAAACACACACGTCCCTACCACAAACCAATTATCCCCTTCAAAAACCAAGAACCACAAAACCACAACACATTTTGCATGGATAGGGAGAGGGACACAGGATTAAGCTACCAATTTAAGTATGTTTTTAGGTCAGATGTTCAAAACATAGTCAAGTATCAAATACCAATGTTTTCAGATAGTATTTATGTTAAATAAACATAAATCTGATCTATCTGGGAGGAGATCTTCAGATGAGCAATTCAATCTCTTCTGGAAGTACAAAAGAAAGGATATAGAAGACTGTACTCAGGTTGAAGAAATGGTTTTTGCTACTATAAAGAAAAAGCATATAGGACTAACTAGCCTCTAATAGCAAAAGAAAACAGTTAGGTAGGAGCTGTTCCATCTCAGCATCAAAAGTTCCTGGCATGAAATTCCTGGAAACTTTCATCAAATTTACTGTAAACTGTAACCTCCTCCCATCCCAGGCAGTATTTAAGCCAATGCTGCTTTTTAGAGTACTCAGGTGTTGAGAGGACTCTAAGAGCATGCTGCTCAGTGTTACCACTACTAATCTTAAGCCTTCTTTCTAAGAAGGAAGGAGACTTCTGAATTTTCCTTGAGGAATTCAGGTATGTGCACAATACACACAAATTCTAGTGATAAAAGCAGAATGGTGGAACCTAAGTTTTATTCTCTGTATGGCACAGACACAGCAAAACCCTTGAAGGCCAAAGAAATAAGATTCACCTTATTTTCAACAGTGGCTCAACTCTTAGAATATGGTGAAATAAAATATTCAAAAATTCTTCTGGATCTGGAGAGAAGAGAGAAAAAAGTTTTGTTAACATGCAAAACCAGATACATTATTCAAGACTCATTTAAAGTGAAGGCTTTCAAAATTTTCATAGAAAAAAACTAACAGTTAATTTTTACAGCTTTATTACCACAATAAGATTATGACAAACTATGAACATTTTCATGACAAACTTCTATTTATTCTTTTAGTGTTAAATGGCCCTAATATGAGGTACAGGCTCAACAAGGTAACAAAGCTTTCCAGTAAAATTAAAAGAGATGCTCTGCATTTCAGAGGAATCATTTGGCACCACAAACCTTTCCAGGAAAAATAAAAGCTTTCAAAAGGAAACAGTGAATCTGCAGAGAGCCAGTGAGGAGCAGTGACAGTAACACAAAAACTACACAATAGTCCCAAGTTCATCTAAACTAGAGACTGAGTTCTCTACCAAGAATGCAGCCAACAGCAGCTTCCCAGAGGGCTGTTCTCCCCCATCACAGTTTGCTGCTGTTATTTCTCTCCCTGTCACTAACTGCAGTAAATACTGGTTCCAGCATTCAGTATTTACGAAGAAAGTAGTATTCTCCTGAATAAAAGCAAAACAGCTAGATAATACAATGCCAATTAATCAATATATGCAGCAGAAGATCAAAAAGTTGGGAACTGATTTTTCTAACATGATTTGAACATTTTATTTCTTAAAATACTACAGAACTGTTGTAACAATGAAATGTTGTAGTGCAAAAGTTTATTCCTCAGGGATCAAAGTGACTGTGAAAGAGGACAAACACCCCAGCCTTATCACAGCATTCCCCACTAACTGCTAGAAGGGAGTTACAGAGACACAGGAAGGCACTAAAAGAGATCCAGGCAGTGGCAGACTGCAGAAATTGTTCAGCTAGGGTTCCTTGCATGCCCAAGGAAGCAGAAAAGACCTTTCTAGCAGCCAGTGGTCCCTCAGATCTCTGGTAGAGACACTACTGCCACAGCAAAATATTTGATCGCTTTGTTCTGGTATAATTATATAGCAAGGTTCCACAGTTCCTTCATATTAGATTCGTATAAGTCTCAAAGAAAGGCAAATCTCCCCCATTACCTTTTTCCTCTGAAGTGAATCCTGATGCAGCCTCAACTTTTTCAAGTATTTTCCTCAGTTTCATTATTTTTGTAGCACATACATATCCATATCTAAGAAATGGGTTTAATAAGCTATTAGCTAGTCTGTGATCAAGTCAGAGAAGTACAAAAAAACCCCAAAACCAACCAATCACTTAAATACTGAAATACAGGTTCTTAAATCCTTCTTTAACTGCATACAGTATTTCTTCAAAACTACATACTGGTTTCTCGTATTTAACCTGACTCCCAGTTTTCTTAATGTAGTATAAATTTAATGCAGTGCCCAATGTTCTTTTATAACCTTTAAGAGCATTTTTAATCATTGACTTACCAGGGTAACTGTTTTCGGATTTGTCAGTCAATTACTTTTGATTTGTTTTCACTCTAATTTGCACCTCTTAATACATCATTTCAGAATGTCACATAATAACAGCACTGTGGGAGTTTTTAACAAAAAATAATTTCAATATTTGAGAAAAAGACACAGAGCTGTACTGCTGACCTAAGAAGCTGAGGCTTTGAGCATTCAGTCTTTTCCCCTAAAGTTTTAAGCATGGTAAAAGGACAGTAAGACATTCAGCTATCTCAACCACCTGAGCTTTCTGCTACTCAGTGTGTATCCTGCTATCCTACCTATTCCACACACCCTGGAACACACCAGGCAAAGTGCACACTCCCTGACCAGAGCAAGGTGTCAGGGGCCAATATTTTTATTTATCAAAATAAAAACTTTGTCATAAACTGTTCAGTGACAGCCCACAGATTTTGGACCTACAACTGTATTATCCACGTTTGAAAAAAAGTAAGCTTAAGAACAGTAACATTTCATGGAGATTTTTCTTGCATCTGCTTTGCTCAATGTACCTAAGAAATTACAAAGGTCATATTAAGTTCTTTTAATAAAAGCATTTTGGCCACTTGCAGAGCACACGTAAAAAGTAATGAAACTTCTAAGGCCTGCTAAATCTATCAAATTGTGAAACTCCATGTAAGATAACACAAATAATTTTCTTGTCAACTACAACAGCATTAAAAACATGTCAATATGAATGCTGTGAGCAAACATAACTTGTATTTATCAATACTTCTGTATTCATACTTGTAAGAATTTTACAATGGCTTTGTGCTGATCCATTTGCAAATAAGAAAGTAGTGAAAATATTTTATTACTAAACAATGAATAATTATTTCCAGTTATCACTGATTAAATTTGCCATGAAGGAAAAGTAAAAATACTAAAAAAAAAATACACTGAGTGGCAGCAGATAGCCAAATTTCTCCGATTTGCAGTAGGAATGCAAACACTACAGGATCTCTCTAACTCAGACTAGAGACCAGTTCTTGTCTTTACTTACATTCTCAGAGGATTCACAATCTCTGTCCGCAGCAGCTCCTGAGTCTCACTATAATACTCTACATCATTCATTTCTTTAGGTCTGAGTAGCACAGTGTCCAAAACAGAGCTAAAAGAAAACAGGCTACAAAGAAAAAAGGAAAAGGAAGGTTGTTGTGACAGTTCAGATGCCTGAGCAACATAAGACAAACCAAGCAAAGCCACAGAAGAATTAAAGAACTAAACAAACTCAAAAAGAGGCAATTATGGGCAGGGGACACAGCTGCACTAAATAGCAAAGTCCACTCCAACCCCCTGTCCTTTCTGCAGCAAAGTACAGAACCAGTTGTCCAGGCAGGATTCTGCAAAGAAGCTGCAAGAGGCATTTCCCTCCCTCCACCCCCAGCCTGTGTTCTCCTTATTCTTCAACCATTTACAGGCCAGGGACTCCCTCAGGCTAAACAAGCAGATCTGTAAGGGCTGGTCCAGTTTGGACATGACCAGCACTTCATTGCTCACACTGGGAGAGCACAGGGACGTGTCAGACTGCAGCACAGGACACTGGGAGCTGCACAGTAATACACACAGACAGTCACTCAAGCAAAGATCACAGATTCTGCATTTCTAGCATGGGATGCCACTGTACAAATTATGAACTTACCAGAATAAGGTGGAGTCTAAGTAACAGGAGTTGTAATGACCCTGGATACCTTTCTTCTTTCCAATCATTGTCTCTAAACCTTCTTTTTCCATTTTTGGAGGAGTGTTTTCTTCTACCACTTCACTTAAGTAACCTCCAAAGGCTGAAATTTTTTTTTTCAAAAGACACTTTAAAGCCTCAAATTTTATTCCCCTTGAGATTTTCCTATTAATGTTTTATAGCTAAGTTGCTGCCTTAGTGTAAGCATTCTTTCTCTGGACTAGAATAGCATTTTACTATACCTGAGACTCACTGTCTTCCAGAGAGTGAACAAAGCCTCACATTCCACACTAGAGTGCTTCAGAAAGCCTGCAGCACTGAATTAATTTTATCCAGTAGGAACGAAGTTCTCTTTTCATTACAAATGCCCTGTTCACACTATCTTACAAGTATTAGACTTTTCTTTGCTGTTGTCCCAGGCAATACAACATGACTCAAGAAATCTAAAATACCCGAAGTTAGGGAAAAAAAGTAAGTTTTTCACCACTAACTTCCATCATAAAAATACATACTTTTCTTTGTTAATATTCAGAGAATAAAATAGTTTGATGTTATAGATTATAGAAAAACAACTGCCTTTATTTCTGATAATGCAATCATACAATGCTAGAGTTGCAAATACCATTTTCAGCAAGATTGTTTTACAACTTCTAAAGTAAAAAGCGTACAGGATAAAAAAACCCCATAATTTCATGACATTTCTTTAAATATATGAACATTTTTCTTGTTTTAAAGCATAAAAGAATAATTCAAGAATCACTGTATTCTGTACAGGCTGATCTTCTATTCATTAATCTCAATTAAGTAATACCTGTACAGATTTCCAAGTGTTCAATAGAAAGAACTTATTGCAGGAATGAATGAAACCAAAGCTCTGGCCAGTTCCCAGCTGATAAACAAGAAATAAGCAGAAGGTCAGTACCTAGAGAGTTGCAGCGCTCGATCTGGTTGGAAACGGGCTGGAGTGATGCAAACCTGGAATCTGGCCTGCAGCTTTTGAGTTTAACAAAAAGAGCTTTCTTTGGAGCACAAGTGAAGTATCGAGTTCCTTTAAATGTTCCATCTGTACAGCCTGCACATTCATCTTCCTGAAAATTCAAGTGAGAATTCACTGTTTTTCTTATTTCTACAATTCTGCAGTATGACATTTGATAAAGTATCTACCCACAAGTCACACTTCTGCTACTCTGAAGCGTGATACACACTGTTTCTGCAACTTAGTATCCAAAGCCTCAACTGAGGTGTTGTTTAACTGGATTTATTGAGAAAACTAAGAGTTGCAGGTTTCTTTCTTCAAGGTTAAACTTTCACTCCATCCAAAATAAAACAAGAATTCCATCAGAAGCAGTGTGGGAGAGGTGGGAGACTGTGAATTTAACCTAGTCCAGATTCCTTCTGTAGTTAGAAAGAGCACTTTTTACAACTTAATTAAAATCACTGAGCATGGGGTAGTGTGAACAATTTCAGTGTGACCTGGCTGCACAAGAAAAATGTCTGCTTCAAAACACACAAAATGTACATCAAGGAGAGACAACACAAACTAGGACAACAACAAGCTGTTCTCTTTGAGAACAGGATTTAAGGTATATTGCCTGCTTATTAACAATGGCTAGGCTTTAATGCAGAAATGCATGAGTGGCACCCAGGTTAATGCATGACACCCTAAGGAGCAGCCTCACAATGCCTGTGGCAAACTGTGGCTTCAACTTCGCCCAAAACACCCACAAGGATCAGGACTTTTTTATAACAGCTGGAATTCCAGTAACATTCTCACATACTTTGCTTGTGTTTTACATAATTTTACACTGCTTTATGTAAAATTGTATTGAGCATTATCCCAAAATAAAGACCCTCATCTCCCTAATTGTGTACACATTCATTTAACCCATACCCCATCCCAACCTTGGCAGCAGCTGCCACTGAGGAAATGTCAGTACACAACAGCAATTCATGTTTGAGGCAACTGTGCTTTTTTTTTTTTTACAAAGGGCCCACAGAAACACATAAAGCACATGGCTGTCAAATCAACAATATCACCACTGTCAATTATCAAAACCAGTCCTGTGGCTGACAGTCATCACTCTGACTGCCAGTTTGCTGATATGCAAACAACAACAACAAAAATATATTCAACAAAGACTACTACAGCTAGAGAATTTTATATAAATTTCCATTTCAAAGGACCTTTAAATTTCATTTTTCAGTCTCCATAATGTAAGCAAAGGACACTCCTTTAAAGCAAGGAATTGATCAGTCCTACATATTCCACTGCCCATTGTGATATAAAGACACCTCAGAGCCTATTAACAGGGTTATTGTAGGGCAGCCACAGAAGTCAGAGCTTATCAAAGAATTTAGCTCTAAGGAGATCACATGGTAACCTGTTTGGGCAAATCCCCCAGACTGGCTGCTTTTGCAGCATATACAGGTACCAGCTCTGAGAAACAAAACTAGTAATTAACATTAACATTAATATGAACTAGAATTATATTTACCAGTTCCAGTCCTGCTAATACTTCATTTACTCCAGGGGGCTGGCCAATCCAGCGGATTACTCCATAGAAAGGAGGATTTTCTTTAACTTCCGCCAAGGAACCTGCTTCCAGACCATGTGAGTTTCCAATTGGGCTTGCTGCTGATGGACTCTCCTGGGCAGCTGTAGTATTCACATCACCCATGACTGACTGAACAGATAAAGAGAGAGGACTATGTCCCATAGTACCATTAGTACTTGTTGTTTTTGTCAAGCTAAAGGGGAGGGAGTGAAATCTGTTTTCTGTAGACACAGAGTTTGTTACAGGTGGCTGCAGAGGTGGTGAAGAATGCCCAAATCCAGGAGATGAATCAGTAAGTGATTTTGAAGGGTCTTCAGCAGCTGATAAAATCAAAACCAAGATATTAGTAAGTGTTGGGGGTTTTTTTTCCCTGTATTAAAAAAGGAAAGACTTGGCTATCAAACCAGCCACATCTGATTTAACAGGTGGGAAGCACTAACAGCTGGGGACATTTAGGAAGACTTTTGTCACTTGGCAACACTGGAGACACAGAACTGACTGAGCAGACGTTGCTGCAGTCCCACCACTTTTACCACAAGCAACAGAAAGGAACAGCACAGAGAAAGGAGATGTTAGAAACTACAAGAAGGTTTAGATTGAAATATTTTTTCCTCCTCACACGAGGCTTTCTTTGAACATGAGTTAACAGCCCCAAGGATTATGACTGTAAGGGACAAAACTAGGAAGAGCTCATTGGTCATTGTGACTGAGGAAACTATTTGGTTCACAGCTTATAGAGACATACATAATTGTTTGCAGATATGATTTGCAAATGGAAAAGTGCTTATTCCCCTGGCTCTATCACAATATACTTTGATTTTAATGCAAGGAATCTATCAGTGTCTATAAAGAATAAAGGACTTAAACATGTCATGACCAATGCAGTGCCTGATAAAAGAGATCACAACTCTATGTAACAGCACAAGCACTGTGTCTTCTCTCATCTCTCTACACAGTCATAGAATACCCTGACTTGGAAGGGTCTCTAATACACAATTGGTATTCACAGAACATGACTGTCTTCATCTTCACCTATTCACCCCATGCTGTTTCATTAAATGAAGTTAATGTCTTAAAAAATGTTAAAAAAAAGGACATCGGTTACACAACCAAGAATAATTTTTAACCCATTTTCTTTAGTGGTTCAAGGAATTCAGGGGCTACTGCTGCTATAGGTTTCCATTGCAAATTAAAGTTATTAGTTTAATATTTACCCCTTCAGTCACTAAGCCAGTTAGCCAAATTTTTCTAAAGTTTACCAGGAAAGAAAAAAAAATAGCTCTGGAAACAAATCAAGATATATTGATCCTTAAAGTATGTGCACTCATACTTTTAAAAACCAAAAGAGAGATTTTACAGAAATAACTTAAAAAATACAGAAAAAATCCCCATGTATGCTTAGATAATTTCCCTGTTCCCACTTCCAGACTGATTAGCTGGCATGGCAGAATATTACAGTTCCCTTGGACCTGTAACATTAGCTACAAAGACAGGCAAAATACAATTACTCTGGATACTTGGCTACAAGGAATATCTTTGTGTCTTCCATCCCAGCCTCAGCTTTTATTCTGCCTGCGAGACATGTGCATTCCCACAGAGCTGCACATGAGTTGCCAAGAACATAATCTCCTACATGCAGAATAAAACCACAGGTTACACCAAGACAGAGTACATTTTCACAGGGCTTTCAAGATGCTTTTTATGACATAGTATGTATTCCACTAAGACAACACAGTCCAACTGTTTTACATTTAATCTCATCCTTGTTTTATTTGAAGAACAAAATACACTCTAGTTTTGTTTTGTGGATTTTTAAAATACATGTATAAAAAACTATCCTCTCTCTTTACCTTCATCAATATACCATGGGGGTTTTGTTTTTGTTTGAGGCTGAGAGTCAACTGATGAGCCATTTAATGTGTAGAAGACTTCAGATCTGCTTCTATTTCCAGGTTCAGAGGTAGATCCTAGAAAACAACACATTTTATTGAAGAGATTAATCTCTGTTTACAAAAGGTCATCTACACTCTTATTTCACAGTATAAATTTGTTACTACACTTTAAAGGAGACACAACTGCCTTTTCACAAAGGAGCAAACTCTCCCATCAAGGCTAACACAGTTCTAAGTATACAACAAGGTAGAAGTCTACACTAAGCCAACATACACTCTGAGCTGAAATTTCAAGTCACCAAGCTGAAAAGAAGGCAGAAAATACCTCTCCAGTGCAAATTTTTCATGACTGTAAATTATGGATATAAGAAAGTATTTGCAATACAGTTACAGCAGGTGGGTTTTGGTTTTAAAGCACTAAAATTTCACAGTAGGCAAGTAAATTACTGATCCAATTCCAATTCTGTAACTTGTGCTAACATATAACCACAGCTACTACAGTGAAGACCATCTCTGCCAGCATCCAATGCCAGGTAAAATGACAACTTACAGAATATACTGTCATGAGTATTCTACTACCCAATGCAGACACAGAATTTTGATTTTTACCTTGGGGAAAAAAAAAAAGGATAAATTGCTTCTCTTTCAATTTTGGGTTTTTTTTTTTTACCCTGGCAGGATTTTCAGAGCTGGACAAAAAGTCAAGGAATTTTATATTTTGGGAATTCAATTCTGGTTTTGAATCACAGCAAAATTAATACAGTCACTATTAAGTAGATCTGCTCCTGGGCTAAAAATGTTGAAGCTTCTAGTGCTGCAAGAAGACAACAGCAAACTATATTTATTAAAAAACAAAACAAAATGAAACAATAAACACACACTACACTTCCAGAGAAATAGAATGCAGCCCTGACCTGGTAATACTAGACAGCTAGGTAATATGGTCTGGAATTTTTGCTAAACCTCAAACTGTTTTTCATGAAAATGAAGGCAGTCTGAGCAATCTTAACTTAAATTTTCAACCATCTTTATAATGATTAAATAAATTCATACAAATACTCTACTTCACAGAAATTTAACTTTTAACTACAGTTGGACTTGATCTTAAAGGTCTCTGCCCACCTTGATGATTCTATGAACTTGACACATAACTGCAATAATAAATCAACTGATAGAAAAGACAATATTTTTTTGCAAGCCACAAAATTTTGTAATCTTACATAAGTAAAGAAAAAACCTTGCCATACATACCTATAGCCTTTGGCTTACTATGATTGAACAAGCTTTTGTCACCACTTCTTGAGGTATAGGCAAGCTTGGGAGGTCTCCTGTCCTGTGACACAGTCTCTAAGACATGGTACATGAAGAGAGTATTAGCTTCCCTTTTCTAAAGTTCACCTCAAAACATAACTAAACAAAGTTCTGCCATCACAAGCTTTAAAACTGAGTGGAACAAAGCCTTGTTTGGCACATAACCAACATTTTATGTGTACACAATTTGCTTTTATCACATCAGCAATTGCTCACTGCAAAGTCTACCATTACTTCTTGAACATATTACATAGGTTGACTTCATATCCTTCAACATATGTATCTATTTCCATTACTGGAAACAGATGCAAGAAATTTTAAGGTTTTTATTCTACCAATACATCTACAATAAATGCCCTTTTCAAAAAATGGAGACGTCCCTGTGAATTCTCCAGAGAAGAGCACAAACTTTGTGCAAAAACATGCATCTCAACTAAACTAGCAAGTAGGTCAACAAGAAAAGTCAGTCAAACTGAAGAGTGAGAGCAACACTTACAGATGACAGACTCATTAGAACCTGCCTAGAGACAGTGCCCAAACAAAAGTCTCATATAAACTTTTTTTTTCTTCAGAAAAGGAATCAGGGTACTGTAGTTGTTACAAATTAATACTATTCAGTGAATTACTGCAGTGAATTTTTCCACAGTCTTGACAGGCATTTCCAAGTATTTATTCACAGAATGCATACATAATATTGTCAACACCTTTCAAGCATAGAAAGAACAGCTTTCTGATCAAGATATTTGAACTCCTAGAGTAAACTGAACAACAGCCCATAGAAAAGATTCCCACTACAGACACTCACATATTCATTAATATTATACACTGCATAGTATTGTAAATACTATACGATTTGACAGGAATTGTGTTCAGTATTAAAGCTTTTCTACTAGTGAGACTGTAACCCAAAGGAGGGTGAAACTGAAGAGAAGTGTAACACAGAAGGTAATTCAAGTGAATTTAGGATATTAATTCTGCAGTATTGTTTTAATCATATAACTGTGCCTAGGTGGAGGATGTCCTAGATGTTATCAAAGTCTGCCTTCTGGTTAAGAAAGCAGGGCATACCTGGAATAACATCATTGATATGCAAAAGAAGTGTACTTTCAACACTTGCAAAACTGCACAGCTGTATTCCATTATATCTTCCATCCCAGTTTCCAATCGGATTATCCTAAAAATAGAAAAACACATTACATGTATCCCAAAAGAAGATTTACATCACACTGAGTACACACATATGTCTTTAGGAATATAAAAAGTAGGAAAATGAAAGATTTGACAACATCTACTTCTTCCTGTAACAAATTCTCTATTTAGAATAGGAAAGCATTACAGTCTTTAAAGACAAAAGCTTAAAACCTGCTCTCCTGAGAAATAGTTCCTACTTTAACAAGCATTTCCCTTCTAAAAAACATTATCGATAAACAAGCTAGAACAACTTCAGTGCATTGTTATGGAACAGCTACTGCAACCAAGAAAATGGAAGCATCTAATCTATAAAACCAGAACAATCTTGAACTACCAGAAATTTAAAAGCTGCTTATTTAAAAAAAATCATGTTGCTAGAAATAATTTTTAATGACAAGCTTCACATTTTCTTGAGAGATTAACTTTTGTACTTGAAACTCATACTTTTAAGGTAGAACAAAGTCAAGCAAAACAGTTACATGAAAAAAAGCTTTTAAAAATGGCTAACAAAAGAAAAAGACATCCAGCCTACTTTTTTAACAGGCAGAACAAAGCCAGTCTCACAAGACAAACACTCAACTCCATGACTTCAAGACTGACACCTAATATGGCAAGTAGCTCAGTGGAGGCTCCTCAGAGTAAGCAGAGTATTTCGCCTGAACTGTTTAGCATCAAATAGGAAACCATTTACCTGATGCCAAGAAACAATTACCACCAACGGGCATCTTTGAATACAGAGTTTATTTCCCATTTTAGGTCAGCCTCCGCTGAAGTAGCTTGTGGATAATGTTTCTTCTTCTACGTGCATGTCATTCACTAGCTAACACACATGCAGAAGTTATTAAAGTCAGATTATTTTCTTACCATGTCCACTCCAACAACGTATCCTAAACTTTCGTTTCCTGGTAAGACATCACAGAATATAACTGTCCCATACTCTATACTCTCTCCTATCTTCAGAGAAACCCTGGAGTTGATCTCCAGAGGTGGAAGTTCTACCTGCATTGTGTCAACTGGAGCTGCATAGTCACTTTCCAGTTCATTGTCATCATCTTCCACCAGCTCCAGTTTGTCCAAAGCAACAAAAACCCCACAATCCTCATCACATCTGAAAAGCTGCTTGCCTTGGTACTGTCCATCAGTAAAGCCCTGACCGCGACCTTCTTCCTAAGTGTTGGAGGAAGAAGAAGAGGAAGGAAAAAAAGAAGAAAAGATAAAAAACCAAACCATGTATTTTGTGAAAAAACAGACTACTAAAAAAGCAGCAACACAATCCAGTGTTTTGGACAAACTGCACTAAGAATTTGCCTGATGAACTATCATTGTATTAAGAGAATTCTGTTGTCAGAATCTGTGGCAAATATACAAACTGTATATGTTAGGGGAATAAAGAGCAAGATGTCATTAGATTAGAGAGTAGCTGTAGGCAGAAGCTTTTATACTCAGAGATGCATGTCTTCTTCAGGTGCAAATTTTGCTTCAATTATCAAATTTTTGCCATATCAAGACAAGACTACTTCATCCTAGACATAATGCTAAGCATTCAAAAATTCCACTTATATGCCATATAAAGTGATATGATTTTCAGAAACACTTGGGCCTCATATTCCCTGAGGTTCTCAGTGGGAATTACAAAGAGTTCAGGAAAAGTTTAAAGAGTACTTTGAAAAATATACTCCTACAACAAGAGGAGAACTCTCCCGAACCTAATCCTTCAATAGCTTATGGTTGGCATTAATTTTGCACAAATATCTCACAAGGAACACACAACAGATACATTCTCTATTTTAACTAGTTGGCATTGGACTTTTAGGGATCTACAAAAACAGCAGCCCTAAAATCCAACCCTGCATTTATGGACTGTATCCTGACACCAGAAAACAAAGTACTCAACAGAAATCTGAGAGTCAGATATTCCCCACGATAGGGATGCAAGTATTTTTGCCCAGAGAAGTTATGGATGCCCCACCCATGGCAGTGTTCAAGGCCACGATGGATGGAGCTCTGGGGAACCTGGTCTAGTGGAAGGTGTCCCTGGCCATAGCAAGGGGTTTGGGGCTAGATGATATTTAAGGTCTCTTCCAACCCAAACCATTCCATGATTCTATGAATTAAATTTGTCCGGGCTAGAGGACTCAGATTATGTTCAGGTCTTTCTGCCAGCCCAGGTACCACATCAAGCTTCACTTAACATGGAGATTACAAGGCTGATGCGATATGGCACATTCACATAAAAGTATTTATGAGAATGAAGGTACGGGTTTTAGGGGTAACTATGCTTCTAGATAAAAAAAATATTAGGAGTTCCTTGTTATAGTGAAGACTTATTTAGCTCACCTCATAAAGCATATCTGATACTACCCCTTAGCAAGTAACTTACCAGCAACTCTACTCCAAAGTATATCCCTGTTAGGGACCTGTCTTGCATTAAGGGTCCTCTGAAGCGAACAACTCCAGGATATTTCTCATCCCCTGATCTCAGCTGTACTCTAACAGGTGAGCCAATATCTATCTGGACGCCTTTAGCTAACCTGCTTTTGCTTTTAAACAAACTGTATCTTTCCTCACAGTTAGTAATAGCCAGAAGCAACTCTGCTAGTTTTTCATTTATTTCTATAATATCCTTCTCATCCACAAACAAGATTGCATGAGGCTGTTCCAGAATCTTTAATCCAATCTGCAGTTTCTTGCCTTTACATGGAATATTTCTGGAGTGTGCCACAGAAGAACGGTCTTGAAAAAACTGCCCAATGCTACCTTTGGGCACTTTCAAGAGCTTTTGAGTCTGCTTGTCTATGACACTGCATTCCTGGAGAAGCAAGTAAAAGATCCGCTCTTCCCAATACGATGAACTTGCTTTTTCTTGACTCCATAAGCCTGAATTCATTGTGATTAAAACTTTAAAAGCTGCACAGAAGTCTTCAAGAAAAATAAGCTCTTGATTTATGTTCAGTGATCTTTCAGAATTCTACTGGAGGGTCCAATCTTTGTGAAACAATGCAATATTCATTTTGCAAAGAAACATATTCAGAGCAGGAAGCCTAGAATAAAAAGAGAAGAAAAAAAAATTGAATTGGGTAAGTACAGCTAGTCTTAAGTAAAACATAAAACAATTTAAACCTGTGACGAGACTCATTCCCCATACAGATCAGAGTTCAGCAAAATGCAAGGCAGTGACCACAGTCCCAGAACAGCCACTGTACTGCTGATCATGGACAGACCCATTTACCCATTTCTGCTCCTTACTGCTGTGTATTTCATTTCCTTCTCTAGTTCCTTGAAAAAAGGAGTTGTGGAAAACATAATGAAACGCAGAAAACACACATAAGTGAAAGCAAAAAGAAAACTTAAGTGCAAATGAACATGAATAAACAACCTGCTCTAGTTTACAAACAATATTTTAATGAAACTTTCCACTATAAAGCTCTTTTCCCATGCTTAGTGACTACTTATTTCTGACAAAGTGTACTGCATCTGTCATCCTGCATAACATTTTGATTTAGTGAAGCAGAAAATTGTGTTGACAAAATAGAGCAGCAGAAAATGGGAACTTTAGTAACTTATAACAGCCATTTCTTTAATAGAAATGGACAGTTCCAGTAATATACAATATATGAAAAACAAATTGTGCCAACATTGCAACATGCAATTCTCAGAAAAAAATTGGAGGCTCTTATTTTTATCAGTCTAGAAAGATTATTCACTTCAACAAAGTAAGAAATATCTCACTTTCAGTTATTAAAATACCATGGAAGCAAACACCTTAGTTAAATACCATCTTAAGAACTATAGTTCACAACCAATGAAGTGAAAAAGAACAATTTGAAAATACTTCTTTAAGCAGATGTGTCTATAGTTTTGATCATACTGGAGACATGAAGAAAGATCTGCAGTACCTTAGCAGGGTTTATTCTTCTAAAGATGACAGCAAAGGGCAATATACAAGTTCAGAATGCATTGTCATGTAAATTTTCCTGTTCACAATCTGTGATGCCACAGTTTGCATTCAGTTAAAGGACAATCTCAATGACTATTTATGGATTTAACTTCAGTATCTAAAGGCAAATAATCTTTGTCCTTGTGCCTAGGTGCCCTATTTCTCCACAACTTTTCTCTGATGGCTTTCAAGTGCCACAAAATCTACTGCTATTTTTCCTGCTCTGTTTGAACCCAGTTTCAAAAGCTATTGGAAAGCAATGAAATCCAGTAGTCCTGTAATTATTTTCCTCATCTTTTTAAGCCGACAGGGCATTTAACAAAACTCTTTCCCCAAAGAAAAGTAGTGACTACAGACAACCTGAAATGTGGGCAAAGCCTCATCTTTCAGTCCTTAGGAACTCACACATTCCTGTGCTGCCTTGGTGAGGCTCTTGTACCGTGCAGACACTCAAACCTGCTTCACGTCTGCACAGATGTGACACATGGGTGTCAGTGTCACCACCACACTTCGACACTGCTGCTGCAGCAGCTCACAGGAGTTCTGTGGCTTAATGTGTTTTCATCTGCAAAGTAATTAACATCTGAGGGGCAGGCTCTAGACAGTTTCTGACCTCACTGAAGGAAAGTCTGGTAGACCATCCATATGTTTTCAAGCTAAAAAATAGTCTTCTTCACTTTCATTTGATACACATAAATGGGCTTTGATTAACAAAAAAAGTGGTGTGAGCGTGGGATTGAAATAGTTTATGTGGAAACTGATGAAGAACACAGCAGGATTGCCCCCCTCCTCTCCTGCCCCACATGGAAACATGATTAAACGACCATTAGTTTTTGTAAGTCTACTCAGATGTTAAAATAAGAGTTTCATAGAAGTTCTGACTAGTTCTCTCCCCTTATTTTTTTTCCTGCACAATGGGAAGAAAACCTCTTCTTGTTCCTCATAGTTCCATTTTATGTTCTCAGCTTTCAAAAGCTGACACACTTCACTTTCCTTTTTTTTTTTTTGAGCCATTCCAGTTTCTCAATCCCCAGCAGACTGCAAACAAGTATCTCTGTTTTTATTACATTACAGGGATCCTGATTTTTCCTACTTCATTTACAGAAATAATGCATTTTAATTTTCATAAGTATGTATGGAAATAATATATTAAAAGAGGAAGTGTGTTCAACAGCTTAAAAATGATTAATTGAAAGACTTTATTTAAAATAAGCTTTATCATATCTACTTTTTAATAAGTATATATTGTTTGCAAGTCCGTTGCTGCAATAATGCAATCTTCACATGTTTAGTAGTAAAGAATTCAGTGTGAAAACATGTCAACAGCTGCATTTAGATTATGTAATAATTTTATGTGGTGTGTGGTCAGTCTTTCCACAGAAATGGAAAGACTTTCCAGAGAAATGGCCTGAGTCATCCACAGAAATATTACTAAACCCACTGGATGTAGTACCAAAAGGTTTTCCTTTATTAAAGAGTTCATTATCACTACATAAAAATGCCTTCCTTTAAAAACTTATCTACAACCACTGTCCCCAACAAAGAAAATATACAACTTAAAAAGCCAAATACCCTTCTTTTAGAATAACATAAGTGACAAATTAGTATTTTAAGAGCACTAAAAAGCTTGTTAAAAGGACATTAAGTTTTGGCAAAGTACCAAAAATACATTTACACACACCACTGATTTTAGGATTGTTTTTACAGCCATTTTCCATGGAACTCTGTGAGTAAAATCCCTGCTGAACAAACAGCATAGTCGTATTAGACTATGAGCAGAATAAACTACTAGATGACTGTATGATTAACGTGGGAACCAAACAACTTAATCCTTACCAAAAAGTCATCACTGCACTGCACAACACACCAGCAACTACACCACTTGTGCAAACCCAGGAGTACCTGACCACCAACACGGACAAATAAAGTGTCAGAGCCTGCTCAGCTGCATCCTTCTGTTCCACTTACTACCTCAATTTTTTCATGCTCAAAAGACTTTGGAGAGAAATAGGCAAAACACAGCTATGACTGCAACACTACATACTCTGGAAGAAAAAAACATTTTAAAAATTGTCAGGAGTAGGCTATAATAAGCTACCTAACTTCAAAGCTTCCCTAACTTCCTTTATTCCTCTGTTGTGAGTCACTGTTGCCACTACAGAGACATCTCATCAGAATAACAGTTTGCTCTGAAATTCAAGAACTGTTTCTACCCTGCAGGAGCCTTAGATGAACTATACAGAGATGTGTAAACCCGCTATCATGTTTCAGAATGAACACACGTCTGTGGCTCTGATTCAGAGTATAAAATGAAAGGGTTAAAATAAACGGTACAGTGTCTTAAAAAAATCTTCCACTTTAATACCAAAAATAATTTAACCAGCTGAGATGCAAAGTTCTGGTTTTCAACAGCCCAAAACCAATTTTCATGGGGAGGTTAAAACTAGGAGTGAGGAAATTTAGTTGCAGCTCAATGTGCACAGAATTACATGTTGGCAGTACAAGCCATGAGTGGAAGAAATAGAAACAAAAACAAAACAGCAGTTGAAACAGTGTAATACAAAGATGTTCACACTGGGAACATGATTACTAAAAGAAAATGCACCAGCAGTTGTGTTCGGCGTTAGAAATCTGATACAAATAATCCCCGTGAGAGGAAGAACAGGAATCATTCTCAAGGGCCAGAATGCTGTGGCGTTACGAGATGTGCCAATACGGCCGCTCTGCAGACACTCCGCGGCCAGTCCTCCCCAAAAAAATGAAATACGTGTGCTCAGATTCCGAAATGATACCGAATATCATATTGCACTTGGTTCTCTCATGGAGTGTTTCATGGCAAGACACCATGTGCGTGCGACCCACACGGCTCCGTGCAAGGCTCAGCTTTGGAGAATAATTATCCTCCCCTCCCCAAATGTGAGCGTTTTCTCTCCTCCCCGGGCGGCTCTACGCAGGACGAGGAAGGAAAGTCCCGAAACACTTCTTGAGTCGCCAACGCGTTGCCCGGGGATTGAGGCTGAAGTGTCGGAAAGGCCCAGCAGGGCCCGGCAAGAGCGGAGCCACCGCCACCCNCCCGCTCCTGCTGCCCCGGCAGGCCCGCCCCCTCGGCCCTCCGCCGCGCCCGCAGCCAATCATAGCGCGCCGGCGCCACCGCTGCGCAGCGCTATTGGTGAGAAGTGGCGCCAATCAAGAGCGGATTCGGGGGTTTCCAGCGCATCGCGGTTGTATGAGCCGCAGGGGAGGGGGCGGATGGCCGGACACTCCCCCTGGAGGGCGTTGATTGGTCGCGCAGAGGGAGAGGGCGGGACTTCTGGAGCTCCGGAGGCGTTGATTGGGTGGTGCGCGCGTGCCCCCAGCGGCGGGCGGGCACTGCGCCCCCGGGTCGGTGCCGCTGCCACGCCCCGGTCCCGGCCCTGCGCGGGGGCTGCGCTGCCTGAGGGCTCTGAAACCTGAGGGCTGCCCTGCGCTGGGCTCCGCTGCCCGAGGCCGCTCCGCTCCAGCCCGCCCTGGGAAGGGACACGCCTCCATCTAGCGCCGTGTCCTGAGCCGGAGCCGCTGGTCGCTGTCCCCGGCGCGCGCAGAGCGGCTCCTCGGGAGGTGGCAGAGACGTCCCGGTGCAGTCACGAAGCTCCCCGGGAGCACAGCTCCTGGCGGAATTGATAACAGGCCCTCCGTGTGCGCTCGGGAGGAGGGCAGGAGCGGCTTCAGCCGTGCCGGTGCACAAGGGGCGGCTTCCCCCTGCACAGCCCTGACCTTTCCGCGTGCTGAACTCAGGGCGGTTCCGCGCGTCCCCGGTGCAACAGCGGCCGCAGAGATCCCAGAGCCTGTTCGCGAATGTCAGGCTTCGGTCTGCCTTCAACACCCACTTCTGAAATATTTTTACTCTCAAGAAATTGAAGTAATGCTACTGAATATTTCATTTAATAAAACCCAAATGTAGCTCCTCTTTAACCGACCTACTTTTGATTGTGCCTGTCATCTGAATGCTGCGCTATTTTATCCACTTAGCATCACTGTTGTTTATAGATAGTGAGCTCTGCTTGAGAGAATGAATGAGAGAATGAACTCTGGAATAGAAGGGAGTTGCTCAACAGGACAGATACATTTAAAGACTATTCACGCATTCAGCATTTCCAAAAAACAACACTTATTTTAGAGAAGATTTCTTTTTATTCATGTACTATTCTAAACCAGTGCTTTAAATTTCATTTTTAAAATATTTCTAAAGTTTTGCACTTTTAGAAGTGGACTTCCTACAAAGAAACCTCTTTTAAGGATACAGCATTTGATTCTGTATCTCAGGAGGTTATAGTAATATCAGCACATAAATAAACACTTTCCTGGTTTCTTAGCATCTGTAACATTCCTTTAATATATGTTTTTATGTACTTTAGTAACATGAGCAGTTCGACATTAACTAAAGTAAAGGCTCTTCCAGTTAATCCTGTTCCCTATAGCTCTCCAGAATCCAGAGACAGTCAGTAAGCAGATCCAATGCAACCCCAAATCAGGGCTGAGTGCCCATTTCCAAGCTCTGAAGCAATGTGAGTCACTACCAAGGCTTTTGCTAGGAAGATGGGAAGGCAGGACATGGGGTTTTATTTGCATGGATATGTGCAAGATGGAAAGGACACAGACACCAGCAGGAATTTCCAAAAACTCCTGAGGAAACAATGAGATTCCATCCACTATGGAATGAATGCTCACGCTAATCATTCCACCTAGTCCCTTAAAAGCAAAATTGTATTTCAGTCTCATTTAATTTTTAAACAAGTACCATTGAAAATATACAATATTAAGTAATATACTAAGATTTATGCCTTCCTCATTTTGCAGAAGAGCACACAGTAACCCCAAGTCATGCTCTGCTGATCCTCAAGGTGGCTATCTATACACAGCTGCTGCAGCCTCTACTTGTAGAGCTGCTTTTTATGCTACTGCAAACTGCATTAACATGTCTGCTATAAATCCTGTTATCCCAAATTTCATTATGTTTACATTTTGGGTATAAATAAATCACATGTGGAACGTGACTGTAAGTATTAGCCAAAGTACACCATAATTATATGTGAGAAGAAAAGGGGACAGACACATTATGAGCATAAAATATCAAACTACTTGATAGGAATGACTACATGTAGTGTTCCTAATAACTCACACCCAAATATTTAAAAATATTCCGCATTCCATGTAATTATGCACTTAATCCTCTATGAATTCATCAGGAAAAATGACCAACATGGCCCATTTACAAAGCCTGTCATTCTGCAGACAGAACAGTGCTTGTGACATTTAACCCAAGTTAATATCCCATTGACCCACTGGGCTTGCACACAGCTCCGTGTCACTGACAGACCACAGATGAAAGGCAGGCCAAGACTGGTGTTTACTCTAAAGCTCCTTCATACTCCTTTAGAAGTATGAAGGAGTTATAAAGTGATAACAGGACTTTGGCAGTGTAAAATGGGCCTGTTACGTCTCTTTTATGTTGAAAACCCTGTCAGTAACACCAGCACGAGACATTTGCCATTAAACAGAAAATGATTTCTTTAAACCACACTCTTGTTAAGAGAGACATGTTTTGTAATAATGAAGTATGGTAAACAAATTCCACTTTCAAATGACACAACTCTGTACAATTACATATTATAGCATAGCATGGAACAGAATTTTGTGCTGTGCCAGGGTAGGAGTATGGTATTCATTTATCACAGCATTACCCTAAAAATGAAGAATATTCATCAAAACAGCTGATTTTTTTCTGCTATTTCAAACATGGAAATGGTTGGTATTTATCCACTGCATTTAAAAAAAATAGAGAGGAAAGGTTCTTGTGGAAGCATCAAATACAATACGACTGCACTTTCTAAATGTTAGTTATGTGATAAAAAGGGACTTGCATAAATTGAATCTGTCAGAGTTTGTGTAATCTGTCTGATTGGGAAAATGGGAACTGCCCAGATCAGGATATAAATCAAGGCAGAATGTTTGACACAGTGGCAGCAGTCCCTTTTGGTTCTTTAACTATCAAAAGCACAGTCTTTCAATAGTGGTAGGCATCCTTTCCATGGCATCACAATGCTGGCTCATCTCTTGGCTGGTCACCAAGTTTTGGCCGTAAACTTTTAGGCTATTCTTCTTAAAATGAGTCATTTCCTCTTAAATGGGTATGGAGGACATAAATCATATGTCAGCCACCTTTTATGCACTGCACTGTTATGATTTTAACCTTGCCTCACTCCTGCAGTATTGCAGAGCACACTTTTCCCATATCCCTTGGTAGGTGCATTTTAACACCATCTTTACGTCTGACAAAGTCAGTGCTTTCACAGAATACAAACTGAGTGAACCCTGTATCAGGATCCCTTTTCCATCCCTGACAACAAGAGAAAATGCTTTTCCATTAAAATTTACCACAGTTTTATGAGTATTAAGGTAAATTGATGGTGTAAATGCTCTTGCCCGTCTCTCAGAATGCTTTGCTGCCAGTGTGAAAATTTTCTTTTCTACTGCTTATCCTTTACATAATATTTGACTGTTGGAAGTGTAGCTGAGAATATAAAAAGAAAGGTATTAGTTATGTGTTCTGCTAGCAAACAACACTGTGTACTGCAGTGGGTTTTGCATGTGCTAATCAAGTAGACACTTAGAAAAGTAAAATGCTGCCAGACTAACAACACTGCGTCCCAGTGAAGGGCGAGGCACTGTTTGGACCAAACCTGAGCTCCTGGGAGCAGGATGAAAAGTAGCAGCCTGCTAAACCTGCTGTGGATGTCACAGCTCCTGGGCATGAGGAACATCCTCAGGAATCAGCTCTGACCATAATAGCTGACTCTACTGCAGCAGGCAGAATTCTCGTGGAACACCCTTGATTTGTAAATATAATGACACATTTCATCTCTTTTAATCATCCAGGTTAATTGTACTAGAATTTACTTATTCTGAAATAATTGAAAGTAGAGGTCATACTTAATATACTGAAAAATGTACTTTTTTCTTTTCTTTTAGCTTTATCAAGAGCAGGACAATAGCACTAAGCATCACAAAATAATACATTGCTTTTTGGCAACCCATAAATTAACTGATTCAGAATTCAAAGTTTAGATACATCTGTAAACTGTCAGCATGAGTGAAATACACTGAAATCCCCCTTGGTTTTTGCTGACAATTGTAACCAAACCCATAAATCTAACTTTAAAGGAATGAGGGTAGAGCCAGAAACCCATGCCTTGTCTACACTTAAAAGAGTTGGCTGGTATAGCTACACCTTAGAGCTGAATTGGCAAGCATAGATTTCTTTTCGGGTGTAACTTAAATCACTTTCCTCATGGAATATTCTAAAGTGGCTGAAGGACTCTGCCAATATAACGGCATCTACTCCAGGGCTTTTGCCAATGTGGCTGTAGCTGCATGCAAGGGATTTTTCATCATTCTGACAGCTATTTTGGCAAAACTCCTACATTTAGACCAAGTCCAAGTTAAAGTTGGCATTGTTTTATGTTGCAAATAAAGCAGAAGAGAAGCATTACCAGTTTATGGCCCTGGTTTTACATTTTAAATTGTTTGTTCTAAAGGAATGTGTGGGGCAGGATACATGTGGTCCTTTGGATGGTTGCCTCCCACATTTGTGCTGCATTAAAATTGCTTGGTTTTTCAGTGACTGAACTTTGGCAAAGGAGAAACTTACATTACTAAAAAAAGATAGTGTCCATATTATTTACCCCAGAAATAGCTATCCTGGTGGTTTAAAGCAAATTTCCAAACTGAAGTGAACTCCAAAAGGAAGCATCTGGGCCAAAGGACATGTGTATTAATACAACATTCTTCTTCATTTTGTCCTCAGTTCAACAATGAATTTAAGCACACATAGGATTAATTTTAGGCACATTCATAAGCCCATCTCAAGTTTAGTAATAATGTCAGTTATGATAATGCTCCTATTTGAATTTTAATTGAGCAGATATTTGAAATTAATCACGTTCTGCACTGTGCAGAATCAGGATTTCTGTCAGAAGCGCAAGTTTACGCAGACCAAGGCTGTTTGTTGTGATGCCATCTGCATTTTCTTTCCTGAACTGGATGCTAAGCCTGTATTTTAAAGACATCCTAAGGGGCATTATTTTTCCACATAAGTACATTTTACGTATTTGGCTCTTTTCTCCCCTAATCTCCTTTTGCTAAGAGTGTTTTTTTTTTGTTTCGGAAACCCATGCAGAGAAGTTTGCATGGATTGTGTTGATGGCATGGAAGTCTCTCCCGAGCCCCGTGGAGCTGGCGCTGGGTCCCGGAGCCGCGGGGCTCCGGAGCGGGGCCGGGCCGCGGGGCTGGGGAGGCACGGGAGGGTTCATGCGCGATCGGGCAGCCCCGAGCCAATGGGACGGGGAAGTCTGATTTAACCGAGGCTTCTTCCTTCCTTTTTATAAGACACAGAATGTGCCCGCTAGAAGAAAGCACCGACATCTTTTGCTGCGTTTCGGACACGCGAGGCGGGCTCTGCGGGGCCTCGCACAGAGCTCACCTGTGCCACAACTAAAAGCACTCGGCCATTTCCAGGTGAGTGCTCCGGGCGCTTCGGGGTCTGGGGCTACGTAACACCCAGTGAAGGAGCTGGAGCAGCACTTACCCTGAAACGGAACAGGATGCGTGTCTGCTCGAGATAAAACCATGTAATTTGTTGCAGGGGGGGTTGTGTTGTTTTGGATTTTTTTTTTTTTTTAATATGGAAAAACAAGTAGTAACTTAGTTAAAAGAGCTTGTGATGAGTTTTAGCTGTGAAAATGAAACTGTTTGCCTGAAGTGCAGTTAGTATTCAAGGTACATATATTCAAGGCAGAAAACTTGTGTGTCATAACATCCACTTCTGCAATCTTCTGTTTACAAGTGTGTTATGTATCTCTGGTAAACCATGTTTTAAAGCATTATTATTGTCTATATATATGTATCTGTATACACACATATGTACTCATAAATATATGCTTACGTATATAAAACTGTGCACATACAAATTTTTTTTTCAATGTAAATACAATTTTTCTTATAAAGTTATCCCAACTCATAACCAAGAAAAATGTTGTCATTTAAATTTGTTTGGCCATTTTCAGATTCTTCATTTAATCTACTATATATGCTCTTGGGATAAACTGTTGTGATTTTCAAAAGACTGAGCAGTTAAACAATAAGTAAGTGGCTATCCTTCATGTTCAAAAAGGCAGATCATAAGGAGGACTGAAGAACAGTAAGAACTTCCACTCCAAGAATAAGTGCTTCCATGATGCTTTCATTAAGGAGGATGACAACATCTGTGTACTTGCTTGTGCAAGCCAGCCAAAGGAAAGGTTTCTGTTAGAGGAACGTGGTTTGCACTTCCATTATTTCCAGTGGGGAAAGTAATTTCTTTTCTTTTTATAGCCTTGCAGCTTGCCAGAAATCAATAAGTCTGCTGAACGAGTTTCCTCACCTCTGTATCCAGCATTGCATAAGTGTGTGGTAGACAAGTGGAGGCAAAATGATATGTAGCAACAACCCTGTCCTAAACCCTCCCATTACTTAATAACCACTGCTTGGGCATTATTTTAGCAGGGTTTCTTGTAAAACTGTATTGTTCTGTTACTTGGTTTTCACTTGTTGGCTGAACGGTGAGCAACACTTGGCTCATGCTAAGGGAATACAGCACCCTGGCAAAGGTTTTAGGATGTTCTTAGAACTTCTTCAACTGCTCATATAACACAATGGTGAAACAGGCAGGTTTTGTTTGTTTGTTTAAAAAACAGACAAGCAAAAAAAAAATCCTTAAATTTGGAAGAATGGCCAACCTGGTCTATGGAGTAGGAGTATATGGTTTTAAGCATTTTAGCAGTCCATGGTGAAATAGTGGTCCTAGCAGAACAGATCTAATATAGCACAGTATGTAGGGTAAAAGAGCAAGTAAAAGGAGAATACTTCTGTATAATAATTAGAAAATTCAGATCTCCTTCCACCAAGCCATTGTCAAATTCAGTGGTTTTGTTTTCACAGTACAGAACCAAGTCTTTGGAGGGAACCTAGAACTGTGAAATACGATAAAAGCTTTATACTATTTAGATATCACCTATTTTGTCCTACAGGTTGTGATTAAGAACAGACAATAAGTTTTCAAGTCTTGAATAAAGTAAATTTTAGCAGTGTAAGAGAACCAAGCTGCTGGTTGTACTAATTATCTCCAAGATTTTAGTTCATCTGAACTCATACTTGCAAGCTTGAGGGCAAAATACAAGGAGGAAGAAATCTGCCCACACTGAAGTTCATGACAAAATCCTCATAGGTAAGAACTGAGTTCCCCATCTAATCTTATTCAACATAACTTCTTATGATTTTCTTGTTTGATTTTAAGCTGACAGAAAAACATCCAGACACTCTCAGTGGTAACGGTAATAGGGATGGTTCTGCACTGTGTAGATGTTTCTATTTATTACTTTAGTTTTTATGAAGTTGCACTTGTACAAGTTCACAGAGAACAATGAGTAACTAACAAGATTACCAAACTGGAGCCCCTAAAGGCATGGTACTGAGAAATGTCATGGGGTTTGTAATCTTTCAGTGATAGCAAACAATGGACCAAGACTCGCACCGCACAGCGGAAAGGGAACTGCTGGAAGCTTTAAGCAGAATTACTACATCTTCTACCACAAGTCCGTCTGATGAAGAAGAAAATCAACCCAAAGCTGAAATTTCATGTCAAGTGAGAAAAGAAAACCCTGAAAAAGATGACACACAAGGTTGATGCTATCCTTTAATTTTGTTTCATCTAGCTGTTTATGCAAGTAATCTCTTGTATGAAAAACCTTGCTTATTTATTGCAGCAGTAGTTCAAAACTGTATGGCCACACTCCACTGAAAATAAGCCTTGCCTACACTTGTAGTAATAATGTAGCAATAGTGAAACTGATGCTCATCCTGGTGTGTATATACACACACACAGAGTTTTCCTTCCAAATGCCTCGTGCCTAAAATGTATCAGAGATTTAATTTACACACCAGGAATGAAAGCAGTGATCATCAGATGGCCTGTCTTGGGAGTGCACTTTCTGTGCATTACAAAATCTGAACCTCTTAAGAGTATCAGCAAGGACACCAAATTGAAGCTAGTCTTAAGCAGGCAGCTGTCTCATGCCTTTAAAAAGGCAGCACTGAACATTTACTATGCCTAAGATTGCTCTCATCTGTTATTAAATAAAATGTTATGTATAACCCAAAATATACATAATCTCATCAAGATTTTAAGCCTGGAAGGATGTCATTAAAAACCACCTCTCCTAGGAAATAGATGCTTTGTAGGGATTGAGCCAAACCCCCAAGGCCTTGGTAATTGAAACTGTATGGTCAAATGATTAAGACCATGTAAAAGTGGGGCCACTGAAAGAGTACTGTGGTGCCTTTACAAGTCTATTTCTGCATCAAGCTGTTCTCTTACCCTTCATTTGTTCTCATTCACCTCCATTGGCAGAATGTTAGATACACTGCAGACTGACTTCGGCTGACTGCCTTGACAAAGACATCCTTGATTAGAAACTGAGACTGGTGTGCCCACTGAGATACAAGCATTCCATTTCTTTTATCCACTTTGCTAGCCTAAATGCCACCTGATGAAATCTATTGTCAGTAGATTTCAAAGACAGAGAAATCACCTTTTTAAAATGCTCAAAATTCTCCTGTAAGCAAACTCTTCAACCAGCTGTCCTACGTTTTTATATATGCACATATATATGTGTGTGTGTGTGTATGTATGTGGCTGTGGAAAGAGAGAGAGGGGAAAGGAGGGAGGTATATAAAATATTTGTAGCTGAACTGAGCCATCAGTTCAGCTACACAAAAAAGAGAGGATGTGAGAATTCTTCCTTCAGTTAAGGAGGTTATCCAACTTTGAGGTTAGGATATTCATGTTTTCTCAGCTTTCTCCTATTACTGCACAAACCCTGTATTTGAATAGGGTCAGTTTTTGAATATATGTCTGAATTTGCAGCTGCATTGTATTATCTCCTCCATTTAGCAACAAAGAAGCCTGGAGAAAAATCTGACTCAAAAGACTCAGTCAGTGTTTCTTAGGGCTACTTCTGGGATGGTGAAGCAAATCTCCTGCTCAGATTGTGCTCTAGGTTACAACCTTGACATACAGAATTTTTTGGAACTATTTTCTCTACAGTTTTGTATTCTGCAGATGATATGTTGTCTTTCAAAATTTCAGACCCTAATGGCTTTCCTCAGAGCATCTGCTCCTGTCTTTATTAGCAGTGAAATCACTTATTGTATCAGTCTTTAGGTCTTGCTGTTACAGCAACAGAAAATGTAGGCTGTCCTTTCAAAACAAATGCATAGGAGTTTTCTTTACAAATGCAAAGAATATAACCTGAAATACTAAATATATTGTTTTAGATTCAAGTGCAACCCTAAGTCCCAACTCTTCGATGACCACTAAGGAGCTTCAGGAATATTGGAGGAATGAAAAACGCCAGTGCAAACAAATCAAACTCCTTTTTGAAATCCCATCAACCAGAATTGTAGAGCACCACTTATCTAAATATGTGGTAAGCTAAGAAATGAATATGTAAGAAGATCATTAGTTTTTATTCACTCTACAGCGGTCTGCACAGCACACAGCAGGCCTCACTACGTGAAAGCCTTACCAAGGGCCAAGTTTTGCAAGCCATGTTCACACTGAGTAGAACCTGTTCTCACTGATTGTGTGGGCCTGGCTGGTGGAATCTGCCTCTAAAAAAAGCCCTCTGACAGTCAGTTCACAAAATCTGCTGCAGTGGAAAAGTGTTATCAGATAAATTAGTATCTTGAGTATCACTGAAACACAGAGTTTTGTCAACATTAAGGAAATTCACACAAATATAAAAATATCTGTATATTTACACTTCCACTGAGCTAGCTGGCTGTAGCAGCTGCAGTGCATTTGTATAACTTCCACATCAGAGATTTCTCTTAGCACAAGTGCAGAATTCTTTGATGTTGACGAAGTCTAAGACATCCTCCAGCTAGATCGCTTGGGATCGTTCCCCTTCCCTACTTGGAGCTCCCTTAGGTGGCACATATTTGTCATATTTTTAAGATGAAACATGACTATGAGTAGTGAGAACGACCAAGTAGGTTGGATTTTTTATCTTTATTCACAGTACTGACACTTAGTTTTTATTTCTGTTTCTGCTCCTGGCCTTCAGAAGTGCTGATCTAGAGCGAGTCCCTTTTAGTACTCTTGTGACATTCAGGTAGGGATGATTTCCTTGTTTGCTACAGTCTGTGAGATCTGTAGATGAAAAATGCCAAGATTCAGCATTGCTGATTCTGGGTGATCCAGTTTGGTAGAATTTGAAGCAGATAAATGTTTTGGAGACTGTCCTAAGATCTTGTTGCATGCTGTACACACCTACTTAAGTTTCTGCTTTTCTTGCATACACTCCTGAGTATCCAGCTTGCTGAACAGTTAAAAATTGGTTTTGTGTAACTCTATGAGAGCAAGAGAATCGTATGTGCAATTAAACTTAGTCATAAGTTACATGCCTAAGCAAAAAGATTTACATTACAACAAAACTGAGCTAATTTGAATGACAGTCTAATTAAATGCTACTTCTTACCTTTTTCATGCACACTCCACAAATAAAAAAGGCAAGTACTTGTAAATTATTCACTTAGCTGCCCTTGATAAAATGATAGCTTAAAAAATTCCTCTTAGGATTGTTTTAGAATGCATCAGGCATATATACACTTTTCAGCAGGGAACAGGACAAAGTATAGGAAAATGTCACAGTGCTTACAAATGAAAAGAGATCAGAGAAGTCAGCTCAAATTTAGAAACCTTTCAAGAAGTGCCTGTAAAGATCATTTATGAAGATTAAAAGAGAGAATTTCTCTTTAAGGAAAAACAAGGAAGAGAATCAGACAGGCATTGTGCGAGTACTGGTTTGCACCCTTCAACAGCAGCAAAGAAAATAACTGGCATGAGTAAAACCCCTCCAGCTCCTGTGTGAATCAATGGGAACAGAGTGAAGTTGAGTGTGAACATGGTCATCATCCAAAAGGTTAACAGTCTGTGTCCTCAGCTGGTGTCAGGTGACTCAGTTGAACTGGCCTCCGTGGAGCTACCATGGCTTACACACATCAGAGATTTGGCCCTTCCTCAACACCACTGTGCTTGGATCAGAACCAGAAGAGATTATTTGTACGACACAGCACAGAATTTTGGTTAGGAGCCGTTTGCCTAATATCACATCTATTATAGTCTTTCTGAGGCTAGTGAAGAGCTGAGGAAGACATGCTCTAGAGGACTGTTAATGTGGGGCAGCACAGCTGTTAGCTGCCAGTGAAGGGGTTTGGATAGCAAGCCCTTGTAGAAATGTCGCTTCTTTTGTATTATTTAAATGTGAAGTAAGTTTGAATACAGGGCAATGATTTAGAGGGGAGAAAAGGATTTGGAGTTGCTCCATCTTATTTGTGCACACACCAGATATATTGCCAAATACTCCCTCTTCTTTCACAGCATTACTAACACCCCCAAATCCCTAGGTATGTCTTATACAAAGAACATTTCTGAATATTATGACCAATGTAAAATAGATTACATTCAATATTAAGTCTGGGAAATCCATTCAGTTCACTGAAGATGATTGATTGCAGCAGCCATGGCTGTTATAAACAAAGCACAGCTACAGAAATGCTTTGTAAGTGTTTTTATGTGCTTCAGTCTGCTGCTAGTTTGCTTTCCCAGCACCTTGCAGGGTGGGATCTGTTAGTGCACTCTTTGTGTACAACTTATTTACGTGCTAAGCCTAAGTCTGGTGACAGAAGTACAGAATGGCAATTTTTAGTTTGATGGCTGCGGATCTTTCAGGTCTACACTGAGCATGCACCATAATCCAAGACAGTAACTGATTTAGCTGCACTGCCATAGGAGTACACGAGATTACACACAGAAAATTGGTGCAGGAGTATTTCAGCTGGAGGACTGAACAAGCACAAAGTCTTTTCATAGTCCCTTCTCATGCTTATTTTTTCTCTTTGGTTGTGTTTAGATGTATAAAATCATCATTTTGCAAACAGGGAGTTTTGACAGCAACAAGTCTGTAATTGAACGGCGTTATTCAGATTTTGAGAAACTGCACAGAAATCTGCTGGAGGAATTTAGCGAAGAAATGGAAGATGTGACCTTTCCCAAAAAAACTCTAACAGGGAACTTCACAGAAGAAATAATCAATGAAAGAAAATTAGCCTTCAAGGACTACCTGAGACTCCTATATTCTATGAAATACATCAGAAGATCAAAAAAATTTATTGACTTTTTAACAAGGCCGGAGCTTCAGGAAGCATATGGTTGCCTGCGGGGTGGCCAGTACACCAAAGCTTTGGAAATCCTTTTAGAAGTCATTGGGCTGCAGGAAAGGCTGACGAGAGGGAACCCTGTCTCAGTTGTCCCTACTCTCTGTGCCATCGTGGTGTGCCACAAGGACCTGGAAAACCCAGCAAGTGCCTTTGAATATGGAGAAAAAGCTCTGTCACGCCTTTGTGTGCATACCAGCCACAGGTATTATATTCCACTGTTAGAAACAATGATCACTCTGGCATATGAACTTGGCAAGGATTTCTTGTCTTTGCAAGAAAAACTGGAAGAATGGAAGACAAAGAAAGATCCCATTCGGGTTTTTACCCTGAAAGAACTTGCAGTTCGGGAGTACATACAATGAACACAAGACAAATGTAATGAAAGAGCAAACTCTTTCAAGAGTAAGAACTGGAAATTACCTGTTTAGCTTACATAACATTGTATTAATAGGAAAAAATTAAATTAAATATCTTCTATGTTCAAAAGGGACATTAACATCTATGTTGGAACATACTACATCTACTCTACACGTATGAGGAGTACCTGAGGAGCACCTTAAAGTTTTTTGAAGGAAAATTACAAGAAAATAATCATTTATGATTTGGTTATTTTGAACATAGCTTATTTTGTGTGAAAAGTCAGAATAAAAAAATAAAATCAATAAAGCACTTAAGAATCTGCAGAATCAGAGGCATTACTTGTTCATGTGGAAACCACTTCCTTTCAAGTAGAAAAATATCTTCTTAGTATACTCAATCTAAAGGCTGCATCTTGAGACACTGAATGTAGATTTTTACTTTTCCAGCTGGGGCCCAGTCAAATGGCACTTTGCCATTTCTGAGGATGATGGGTTGGTCCTGTTCCCACTGAATTCAGCTGCTGTGGGCAGGAGGACCTGGGGGGAAGGTTTGCTATCAACTTTGGTAGGAGAAAAAAATACAAGTGATGATCATTCCATCAGAGATGAGGCAATACACTTCATTTCCCTTTCGTAACTAACACAGTTTTATGACTCTGCATTGAAGGCACATTCTTGTTTGTTTGCCTGTCTCTGCAATTTCCCTCAACTCTAAGGTCTCTCCCATACACTTATTTCAACAATCTGGTAAATTAATTCTCATAAATATTGTAATTAGCATGTCATTATCTAGCATGGCTCATTATTCTCTGCTGAACACAGTCCACTGAGTACTTTCAGGCCTGTACTCCTGTTTCAGATACTACCTGCACCACAATGATATTGTCTATAAATTAGAAATAACGGTATTCATTTCCCTCCCAGAGACATGAAAAATTCAGCTAATTGGAAGTGCACTGAAGCCGAAAAACTTTGTTGTGCATTGTTACAAGATGGATGTCTTGGAAAAAAACCAGAATAATAGGACTGTCTAGGGTGGAAAGTTAATATTTTAAGTAGCTATTAACAGCTAGGCATTAAACACAAAATACATGGATTATTTGTTATTTGACAATTAATATTTTTTCTAGTTATACTAGCAGTAATAGAATTAAGAGTAATTAATTAAGAGACTTAAGGACTAATCTTCCCACAACATAGCATATTGCAGGACAGTTAAAACGGATCAAAGGTAACACCTTCTTAGAGGATGTGTGAATCAGTAGCAAAGCAGTGAAGAAAAAAGCCTGTCTGGGGTCTGCATCACACTCAGGCAGTTTCAAGTTCAGGTGGAAGGGAAGCATGGCTTTCACACTGCTCTAACTCCACAACAGACTGTGCTGAAAAACCAGAAGAATAGGAAAAAATTATTTCCTCCCTTTTTCCCCCTCCCATCCTTGTGTGCAGCATCCCAGCTCTGTTGGATTCTCCTCACTTTCTATGGGATGATCCATGAGTATCTGCCTGCAGCCACAGACCCTCACCTTGCAGCTGACCACAAGATTAGAGGGTCCATAAGTACATGTGTCTAGCAAGGACAATTACCAGGAAAGCAGCACATCTGTAAGATCTTACTTAGCCTTTATTTGTGCTAATGTTACAACTTTCCGTCTCTGAAGGAGTAACTGATCTAAAGCTCACCAATTTCTGCTGGCATGTTGTGAGGTGCAATTTGGCTAAGGGAAAAATTTACATAATTCAAAAGTCACTAAAATAAACAGTGCAAAAAACCCTCACTGTTTTGTTGATGTATGCCAATTCTCTTCTGAGAATGTTTTTCCCTGTAATGTACCAACAGAATTTGCCAACAAAATGATCCTAGAATAGGCCACTTTGTGCTGCATTGAGACTTCCAGTCAAGCCATTTCAAAGGGTCAACCATACGTTCATAAAAGGAGCTTGTGATTTCATTACTATTAGAATACAACAAAATTAAAATCTCCCTAGCAATTCGACCTCCCCCAAGCAAATCATGTGTGTGTTTCCTTCCTACAAATACAGAGACCTTTGGATTTATTAATCTCCTCAGAGATTACATTGAAAATCCTTGGATAGAGAAAGCTAGGATGGTTATGGCAACAAAAGGGGATCCACAGTGCCTGGATTTCACCTGGAGCTCTGCCACAGACTTGGTCTGAAGTTAGCACAAGTAACTTAATCTCTGTGCCCCTGTTTCCTCACACACTACTTCCCCATTTAGTTTCCTCATTCAGGTTTTCAGTACTCATAGAGCAGGACAGTTGTGAAACTTGACCAAATAAGTTAACTCCAGCATTTAACTTGGAAATGTGCATGAGGACAGAGGCAATTTTGATTTATACAAACCTATTTCATTTCTCAAGGATATCTTGAACCAGAAGAGAATTTAGAGGTATTGAGTTGCCAAGTCTGTGTGCTTATTGTGGATTGCATAATTTCTTTACCAGTGCAGTCTTATTTTACAATCAGGTGTTACTTCCCTTATAAACTAAAGAAGTTACAAAATTATCTCTGTATTACATTGTACTGTAGTGGCACCATGCTGGCTGATCAGCCCCACAATCAGCCAGTTCTGATTTTTTAGCTGTAAACTCTCAGGGAGTGGTTGGACCTGCCAAAAGAATTCTGCTTCCTTTTACACACATTTCAAGAGTCAACTTCTGCATATTCTTTTTTACTTGATTTTTACAGCAGAGTGAGTATTCAGAAGTTACATGTTGTTAAACTAAAAGGTAATGGCATTCCTGCTCCCATACTGACTCAGCTGTCTTCCACTGGTAAGGACAGCCTGCAAGGACCAGGTTCCCCCTGCCTGTACATGACTTTATCTTCCACAGTCAAGAATGTGTAGCCAGGAAGGACAGATTTCCTGCAGGCAGCCAGACAAGATTAGCATCTTCCCCATTACCTTTGCAGCACCAGAGCAGTGCTACTGTGTTGTCCTGGCTTTTTCATAAGATGTATAACAATGGAATGTTATGGAATGTGGTGCTCTACAGCTGCCACCTCATCTTAGTTTTCCTCTGGATAATGTTTTGAGAATGTCTCAAAAGAGAAATAGCTACCATTTTCATCCACATCTACCTGTCTTGCTTATCTGTTGCCCTTCCCTACCTCCTGTTGAGAGGGCCACTGGAGAAACAGTGGCTGAAATCCTTGTGCAGTCTCCAAGGGGTCCATGTGCTGTCCCCAGAGCACACATCCCACCCCCCCGGGTGCCAGGCCAGCAAAAGGGAACAGGACTGCATCAGTGGAACTATTTTGGAAGAGGGAAACTCTGGTGCTACCACAAATGCAAAAGCATAACATAAATTAACTAAGAAGGTGGTTCCTGCTTCCCCAGAGCCATTTTACTTCCACTCTTTGCTGTTGTACAATATTTGAGTGATAAAAGCCAGTTTTATAAACAAATCCATTTCATCCTTTTCCGGTCTCCCCAGTGTGTCATTTTTACAAAATATTTCTTCAGTTTAATGAAATAAATGGAAACGAGCAGTTGCTGGCATTTGTCCTCTTTGCATTATTGACCTTCATCAGCTGTTTTCCATACCTGGAAGATGGCTGGAGTCTGTCTCCAGCTGAAGGTCTAGAGACCCAAGCTCTGCTCTTGGCAGTGTCACAAGCCCAGTGAGTGACTTTGATCAAGTCTAATCAAATCTCAGATTTCTTTTGAATACCAATATTGCTTTGTCCTCTTCTATGAAGCTATATTTTACTTACATTTTAGCAATACATTCCAACGTATCATTTTCCCCATTTTCCAGCTGGGGGAATTGTGGTACAAGTAAGAGAAGTGATTTTTCCCCAAAGTCTAATACAGTGGTCTGTAGACCCCACTGACTGCCTGGAGGAATACTGAAGCACAACTGGCATCCCAGCTTTGCAGAAAGGGACGTGTCACAGTTGCATGTGCCTAAGTACATCTTGCATGAACACCCACAACACAGCTTCACTTGTGCCTGGTGTCCTACACCTGGGAAAACTGCCTGAGATGTCTATGCAAGAGAAAACATTTCAGCAAGTCTGACTAATTAATATATTTGAAGAACTAATAAGTGGTTGAATAGCACAAATATTTTAATGGCTACTTTACAAAAATAAAAAGCAAAAGTCTCGTCTAAGAGATTTTTAGAATATATGAAAAACCTCCAGACTTCAGTATCATTTTCCACAAGAAGGAACAGAAAAATATTTTCAAATACATTTTTTCCAGTTTTAAGAATTTCTTAGAACTTTGGAATTTCTTTCCAGTGCTCTTGTAGTCTAAACAAGAACAATCACACAACCACTACAGAGTACCATGCACATCAGCAATCTGTTATTATCCACTTTTCTCAACAACAGCACACAATACATCACAGCTTTGCAGTATGATCTTACTTTTTCCAATTGTTATTGACACCTCTGAAGTATACCTACGACAGATAACAATCCAAGTATAAATTCATTTAACTTTTTCCCAGGAAAAAAGGTAAAAAAAAATGCTGTCCAACCAACATCTGCCTAGCATGTCTAACAAACCACAGGCTGCATACAAGTGAGATGAAAATTTAAATAAAATCTGGGCAGATCATCTCCAAGAGTCTATGGAGAGTTGCATTACGATCTATTGAGCTTTGCTCCATTTCCATATCAATTATTATATCATTTGGGGCATTAAGTAGATAATACTGTTTACACAACTTTCTAAAATAACTAAAGAAGCCCATGAGGATGCCTAGTTACTTATGAAACATATGCAGACAAGATGCTCTCTGTGCAATGCAGCATCTTGTTTACAGGGAATCCTGTGATCTTTATCACACACTTGTTATTAACTCCTGTTATCTGCTGCATCACTGGAGGATAATATTTGCTTTCCTGAATCTTAATAAGGCTAAATACATTTATTGAATTCAACAGATTTGTACAATCAGCATGGGAGTCGAGTTCAGGACACAAGATGAAATCTAGGTTTCGTGGCTCAGACAGCAGCTGAGCAAATCAAATCAAGAATGTTTATTTTTTTATTAGATCAAAGGCAGGAGCAAGATGTGTTGAAAAACTAAACACAGTTGTAATGGTGTAAAATACTGAATGTCAATTCCCATCTGGGTGAGGTGAGAACCCCAAAGAACCAACATATTTACATTAAGATCACATTACAACATATGTTCATCACGCTTTGTGAATATATATATGCTCTATAGATGCACAAGACACAAATTTTCATGTCAGACCAGTGAGAGCTGAGAGTAGCTACACTGAAATAAATTAAGTTATAATGTAGTTGAGAGCAGAGTAAGTTCTACTGTCTGTATAAACATGTGCACAACCTCTATACCCAGTGGATGTGTGGATGGACAGATGGTTGATGACGGGAAAGAGCAAACAAATTTGAATGTTTTGATGCTTAATAAATGTTTGCCAAGTATTTAAGGAATTCAGACCAAAGCTACTTTTACAAGTATCACATGGTTTTATATGCATATATGTATAAATAGAGAGAGAGAGAGAGAGAGTGTCATAGTTTTAAATATACAACCCTCTTTTATTAGGAATAGGACTACATTTGTAAGTCTGTGGTTATTCAGAAAAATGCTGCAGAGAAATACACTGGATGAACTTTAATATACTAATCTCTCTAAACTAGTGTAATTTAAATATTTTTAATTCCAGACAGTGCGAGACTCTGTCATAATCGAAAGGAAATCTTAAATAATTTTACTGAAAATACGGATTTAAACCCCACTATTTTTCCTGGTTAGCAGTGATTCTAAAGGCTTCGCATGCCCTGGCAGGGGCTGCAGTGCCACTAGATGGAGCCGCAGCATTTTCAGGAGCTCAGGACCCCGCGAGCTCAAGGGAATGGAACAGAAAACTTTTTTAATGACTTGAATTTTATTTTTTAAAAAAATCTACTCTAAAGTCTAACATTTAAATTTTAATATGATTAAACTAAATATATATCTCTCAACTCCATTGTGGGTTCAGACTGTAGCGCCTTGCTTTCCAGCTGTCCTTCAGGACAATTTACCAGAGCCCTTTATCAGGCAGCTCTAGGAGCCGGCTGGAAAGCTGAAAGAGAAAATGTTCTTGCAGGCTTTTAGACCTGGTGAGTTCAAAGCCAGAGTCACTGCAGCGTCTCAGTTCCTACAGTACCTTTTCCTTCTGATCAAAAGGAACCAAGTAAAACTTACAACTCTTAAAAGAACTATCAAATAATGGGGGGAGGGAAGTAAAAATAAATGGGCCCATAATGCCTTCTGAATAGTGCTGGGGAAAGTTCAATGACTCCATTTTAAAAAGCTGCACTCCCAAGTATGAAAACGAGACCTGATTCTGTTTTGAGTCCAACTGCTATGAAATAAATCTCTTAATTTATGTACAGGCATAAATATACTGCAAACAGTATCCACGGGCATGTTTTGATTTTGAGCTTTGTCCTCTGTTTGATAACACAGAAGGGGAAGATGTGATGACTAACCTGGACCATAGCTCCCAGTCATCTCCTTTACCTGTGCTTTAAGCAGCAAAACGTAGAAATGTTTTTGGAAGCAGCCCCTGAGAAACACAGCGGATCCAGCACAGGCCTGCAGTTCCTTGAGTTGTGCTTGTGATTTTTATCAAGTTGCTGGGATGGCCTGGATTTGGAGACTGGCTTCTCCCCCCATGGAGTGCCAGCTGCAGACCAGAGTCTGAAAGCAGCCTCCTCCTGTATAAAGATTTTTTTTTTTCCAGAAGGTTTCTGCAGAATCTGCTAGCTGTTAGAAACAGCATGAGGGAACTGGGCAGTCCAGAGGCAGTAAAAAGCAGGAAGACTTTGCCAAAGTCTTTGAAAGAGTAGTCTCAGGAGGTGAAATCTTTGAAGGGGTGTCTGCCTTCTTCCTATTCAGTTTCTTTCAGAAATCAAGGAAGGAAAAAAAAAAAAAATAAAATAAAATAAAAGGACAGGAAGAAAGAAAAGAAAGAGACTCACAATCTCAGAAGAAAAGACATGGATTTGGTTGTTTCTGTCACTGCACCTCACCTCCAGAAACAGTACTTTAAATGTGTCCTGAGTTAGCAGGGGGGGCACTTCCATGGACTTAATAATAATATACAGTACTTTTATAGTGCTTCATATGTTCAGAACATTTTACAAATACTGGGCCAGATTAATCCAGGCTTTAAATCTGCATAAACCTTGGCAGAGGGCTCTGGTGCCCATGAGATTATAAAGCCTGCCATGAGACTAAATTGTGATGATCAGAAAAGGAGACTCAAAATGGTGTAGCCAGGAAAAAAAAGTTTGCTATTTGTGAAACAAGAAGACAGAGAAAAAAATCTAGGAAAATAAACAAATGGTTGGTCAGTTGCATAAGGGTATAAGTTTTCACTCATTTCATCTCATTTGGAGAACAAAGGGTCATACAGATCTTTATGGTAAAAACAGAACCTCAGAGACTGACAGGGAAAACTGGTTTTGGTTTACGCATTTATACCTTTCTTGTCCTAAGAAGATAGCAGTGAGGGAACTTGGTTATAAGCAAACATAAACAACAGTATAAATTATATAGTCTTCACAAGCAGCAGGAAGCCCAGCTAACTTATTACTTGATTATTATGCTCTACGTTCATCTGACTGGTCCACATAGCAACTGTAAGAGGCTTGATTTGTACTGCATCAGAATGTATTTTACACATACTTAGATTTGAAATGTATTTAAAATTATGATTTGTCCTGCTGTGCAGTAGCTTAATGATAACTGACCTAATTTGCCATATAAATCTCCTGTATAGGAAAGAAATTCTTTTTCCTTTTGGGAGGCAGAGCACTCTGAAACAACCTTTGTTTGCTGCTGCCACCCCAAGCCCCTTCAAAACCTAAGGTAAGAGGCAGAGCATGAAGGCAGAAGGATATCCTTTATCTCATCTCAGCTTGTTTTCCCTATTTTGGCCACTGATGCTCACAATAGAGAGGATGAGGGAGTAGTAAACACAGCAAAAAGCATCAAGTGGAAAGTTGAGACAAAGCACATTTACACAGCTAACCACTGTCAGAGGAACCATATGGTAGAGCTGGGCAGATTATGTGTCACTCCAGAGGTTCACTCATTCCCCTGGATGTATTTATAGCTGCTATTTTGCATCTGTTTCACAACATCAATATGTGGCTCCAGAGACCTCTGGTCCCTCTTCCCATCCTGTTCTCCCTGCCTCAGACACTGCAATTATGTTTGGAGCAAAATAGATTTACCAGCTATGGAAAGGACCCTAAATCTAGAACATTGACCATCTCTCACCTCATCATTGCCACATTTGACAACTGATTCACTGTGCATAAAGACAGGACTGGCTGCAGCAGGACAAGCTCCAGAGGTGCCTTTAACTTCCCAGCTGACCTGTGCTGTTGGTCTGTCCTCAGGCCCAGATGGGGTTTATTCCCTGAACACTGTAGTCTGAATGCATTCCCTCTCCACAACTTTTCTTCTTGTTTTGCTAAACTTAATTTCACAACAGCACACACAGCCTTAGAAACCTAAAAAGCTCAGCCTCTGAGCTTTTCTCAGACATACATGCTCCCTGCCCATCCTGCAGTACAGCTCAGCTGCACCCTGTAGTAAATGCTCAGCTGCAGTCTGGGCCATCAACTGTTAGAAGGCATATCTCTGCAGAAAATACAACTTGCTTAATCTACTAGCTATTGTTACAGGAGCTTATGCCTCCCTGTACAGCTGCATTTAAAAATCTGACTTTCCTCTACATACTTTTTCATTCTTCTTTGTAACAAATGCCGTACTTCAAATGCTGTCTTTCCTAACAGTGCAGCTTTAAAATTTCTCTTCCTTTTTTTTCACTGCCACTTAAGGTTTTCCTGCCTGTTGAAGATGCCCCTGAAGAATCTGCACTGGTCACACAGGTGCCATGGTCTGAGGTTGCCACTGATATCCTTTGTCTCACTGCTCAGAAAGCAGCAGGGACAAGCTGTGGAGGTGGAATTCCACCAGTCTGACCTTCGGAACAGGCAGAGCTGTTACCAAACATGCAGGACCACTATTAGTAAGAGCACTGAACTAACTACCTCCAGTTCTTTTTGTGTTAGTCTAGACCACCAGCACCTATTTCAGGCACCATCTCTCCTCTATTTTGATGTATCTTCACAGCCTACAAGTTCTCTTCCATGAAGACACAATGGTGATGATCAAATTGCTGCCTTAAAAAAACATTCTATGTATTTAAAAGAAGAGGATCAAAGGAAGTCTTGCAACAATGAAAGAGGTCATATGCTAGTCTGATTTTCATTACGATCTCCAGGTCTAGGAAAAAAAAATGTAACTCTCATCCTCCTTCCTCAGCATGCCACCCTGTCCCTCCTGACAGCTTCTGGCAACAACCTTCTTTTTTCAATCCTGAGAAACCAATTGAAGTTTCCTTTATCTCTAAGCCCCTTGCTCTGCAAAAACATTTGTATCATTTTGGATCCATGAGTCATGTCCCTCAAAGCTATTTGTTTATTTCTCTCACTGTCTTCCTTATGGATGACTGAGGCCATGTATCACAAAGAATTGTGTGGCTTTCCCGTTTCTTATCAGAAGCAGCAAATGTTAGAACAATGTGTACATAAAGGGAGATCTGATAACCCACCCATGTATTGCTTCACCTGCCACCCCCAGGTCATTCACAGCACTCATGCAATTCATTCTGGCCAGCAGTTAGTGCAGGCCAGAATGAATTGCATGAGTGCAGTTATTCTCTGCTTGGAGAATCACCCCCCCGCCAAGCTTGCTAGAAAGCAATACACTGAATTACCTCATCCTCTTACTCTGCCACAAGAGAGAATTTGCCCCTCTGCCTGTTTTAACTTTGAACTGAGTGCATAAACTTCTACATTCTTTACCAGTTGGTGGGGTTTTTTTTAGTTGTTGTTTAGGGGTTTTTTTTAAATGAATCTTTTTGGAATTTGTATGTGTTCAGGGCTGATTTTAGCTTGATCAGAAAGTGCTCTGGGATGCTTGCATTAAAGGTGCTGTAGAAATGAATTGCATTGCATTGTATCCAAATCAAATTCAACATAGTTAAAAATTAGCTATGGTAGTAAAAAATGCTGCGGGGACAAGGCTGGCACAGAGTCCATGCTGGAAAAAAATGCCTAAATAGTTGAGATCTCTGTATTGTCACAGGCTGAGACATGGACCTTCAAGGGCAATTTGAATATGATGCTTTGAGATATGAGCTGATCACCACGTAGAAATTAAGAAGGGATTTTTAATCAGTGGAAAACTGAGCTGCAACCATGCAGAGAAATACCAGTGGATCTGGAGTACCTAATGCTCATTAGCTGTGGGTAGGAGGGTAGATTCACTTGTCTTTGTCCATGCCCTGTTGGTAATGATGTAAGGCCCAAGACAAGGACATCATGGTGGGTGAATCAATACTCAGAACCACTGAAAAAAGTCTTATTTTCTCCATAGAATGAAGAAGCAGCAGCACTCTGAGGTCAGAGCTAGGCAGTCAGGTATACATGGATAATTGCAAGCATTGCAGTTCCTATATGCAGTCTTCACAAACATGCATTGATTCACCACAGAATGCCTCCTAAAGAAAAGGAATTCTTAAGATTTCTTAACATTCTCCCACGAGAGCAAGTTTCTTTTTCAATCCATTGTGCTACCGTTACAACCATATTTTTATTTTCAAGAATTTTCATTGAATCACAGAATTCCTCTCTGACACAGCTCACCTTTTAGAGATACTTTTTTCAATTGATCTAATCCATCCTTTCTACCTAAGAACTCCTTTGCCTGTTGAAAAAAACGACAAACCAAAACAAAAAAAACAAAGACCTAAGGATGCATGTAAAATGTAGCATCATTAACAATTCTTTAATATATACAAGCAAATCTGGCAACTTTAAATCATGTTACTACTTTGAAACATGCCACAGACTGTCTTTTCCACTTTCTACTTAGTGAATCTTCATAGGGTTTTTAATACTCTTTCTACTTTTGCCATGATCAAAGGAATTGCTCTCCGTTTGCTTGTTCCTCTGATAAGTGATAAAAGATGTCAGTGAGACTAATGAGAACTGCCTCCAGCTTCCTTCATAAAGCCCTGTAGAAAAGAAATCACAATGCGTCGTCAAACCTGCTAGTCTTTTAGGAAATAAAGTGTGGAAAAATACTAGGCACAAAGACAACAGGGGGATGGGAGCAGGGGAGGAGGGGCGAAAAAGCTTTTACAAAAGAAACAAGGATATTGGTGTGTAAGCAGAAATGTTACTCCCATCAATAGTCCGTGTTGAGGTAAATCCTGAAACAATTGCATATGCAAATGTGGAACTGCAGTTCTTTCACACACACACACATTGCACATGTTGGAAAAGTCACATAACAGCTTCCCCCCCAGCCCATGATACAGCAGTGTTAAAAATCAGAATCCAAATCCAGATTAGGCCTTTACCCTGCAGCGCTCAATGACAGTTCACTTTACTTTTTTCAGGATCTGCCAGGATCTTTTCAATTCCAAAGTGAATTTTACCTGCTAGTGCAAAGGCTGTCAGTGAGGGCTGAAGGCAGACTGAGCACACCTTCAGGTCCCACAACCATGGACATGTTCCCATTTACTGACACTGAAAACAGCTCAAACTCAATGGATCAAATAAAGTGTGCATGCATCCAGACCAGTCCTAAACAAGTGGCAAGATTTTAATTTGTGCTATGAAGAGCTGCTCAGCCTTCTGAGCAAATTCTTCCTCCCATTTGTGTTTCCTGCAGACTTGCTGACCAATATCTCATCCACAGGGGCTGCTGGGTGTTTTCTCTAGCCCAGACAATGGTCAAATGCACACAGGCAGGTACCTTGCTAAGGAAGGACAGGTAGCCTCACTTCTCGGAATGAAAGAGAAATCAAGGATGTGTGTGAATCAAACAGCAGGCTCTGCCCACACACCATCCTCCTCCATGGCAGATGTCTAGAGAATGGGCTCCTGTTTTTCAAGAGCGACAGAGACATGGCGAAAGGTGGTGGCACTGTCATTTATCCAGTGAATAACCCGTCCCATAACATGTTACTGGTTGATTGCACATTAAATCCTGATGAGCTGGATCTGGGGCTGTTTTAGCAAGTTATATGAAGGTTGAGGACAGAACAGTGTGATAGAGAATCACAACCTTTAAGCCAGCAAACAGAAAACTGGTCTGGTTTTGTCTTGTTTTGCATTGATACTCCCATTATTTTCCTAAAATGACACTGGTTATCTCAGGCTGATCATTTTTAAAGCATGCTGATTTATGACTAAGTATAGCCATTTCATTTTGTCTGAAGACAGGGCTTTCTGACTGTGCACATCTATTAAAGCAACTATACAATATAATAATGCACAAAAACGTGGATTATAATTCAATAGTTATAAATACAAATTAATCCAAGGGGAAAAATATAAAGTCATCAAATGACATCTTCCATTTCAAATTAATTGTTTTAATCAACAAAGGAAGGCTTGATTTGCAATGGTTGTTTCCAGTGATCTCATGGTAAATAAGTATCCTGCTTTTTCAGAGACTCGGTGGCAGACACAGCAAAATGGATATATTTAATTTTGAGACAAAATTTTAATATTATCATCTTTTTTAGGAAGATAACTGAAAAGTACACAATGAAAACATATCTCAGTGTTTTACATGTTGACTTTAATCACTGAATGATATTGAGTAAATGGAATGTAGCAGAACTGTGTGCTCTTCACTGATAATGATGTGAACACCTTGTCAGCAACACATTCTGGGTTTGTTTTTTTTAACTTTGAATGATTTAATATATCAGAATAAATTGGGCTCAATGTGGGTTTAAAACTTAAAGTTTTACTCAAGAAAGACTTTTTAAAACTTAAATTAAAAGCCCAATTTATTTTTAAGTCATTGATTTTTATCCATCCTGCTGTTTCTCTTCATTAAGGGAAGAATGACTCTGATGCCTCAACAGAACAGAAACTCTGATCTTTCTCCTGGGGCTCTGTTTCCCCTTTATACTAATACTAAATATGAAGGGTCTACGGAATCTTAAATGAGGAAAAGAAATGCATTTCTAAGCTGGATAGGGGAGGGATTAAGTCAGGGAAGTAGCCTAGGGGAGAGTGGAGCTACATAAACAGATAGACACCCTGAGGCAGCTTCTATCACCATTAGCTTCACTGGGCTGAACACCAATTAACACCAGCCCCGGGTCTGGGCCACAATCATACCTACTCTTAGGGCTGCATTCTTCTAAAATAGTACAATTACAGTGTTAACCACCAAAACCCAGCAGAAGTTGCTTTTGATTCTGTTAGGATTACTGTTATCTTGTGAGAGAGCCAGTGAGTGCACTAATTAGCATGGGAATAAGCTGATGTTTGAATTCAATTTCCTTCGTGATCATATTCGCTGGAAGAATCATTGGTAGGGGAAGATACACAGTTCTGTGCTTATTACTTAAGCTGACAAATGCTACCCTTGCAGCTTTCCCTCATGCAAACACCTGCAGAGAAACAGTGCCTCTTGTATTCAAAACAAAAGCTCCTTTATGGCTTTTGTCACGTGAACTGTCCATTTCATGCATTTTACTAAAAAAGCAGGACACATTTTTGGCCTATTTTTACAAATCTCAAAGTTAAGTATTGAAAAGGGTGTTTAGCAGTAACTTGCTGGTAGATATTGAAAATAACAAAGAATTTCAGCAGCACAAGGTGATGATAACATCCAGTCCTGCTCCAAACCAGAGCCATTTCTAAGAGATTCCACAGGTGTTTGCCTGTGCAGGAGTCAGTGATGACTTTAAGGTCTGTAGCCTCAAAAACTGACCTGGAAGCTCTAGACTGTTGGAAAAAAAGCCTACTCTTCAATCTTTATTACTATGGGAACAGTACTGATTCTGTTTTAGGGCCACCTCAGAAAGAGCTAAATACCAGGTGAAAAATTGTCTATTTGTCAAAACTTTCCAGAACATTTGAAGAGATACTGTTTGATGAAAATGTATGGATAATTTCAACACCTATACAGCAAAACTCCTTGTCAAATCCGCATTAGGGAGAAAATAAAACCTGCAAATTAGGAAAGGAATTGGCAATATGAAGAGTGTCCTTCAGAGAAGGAAGAAAGGGGGTTATTGAGACATCCAGCTATGCACATTAACCCTGTCCAGCACTCAGCCAGCCAAGTCCTTTTTGTTGTCTACAGGTTGGCTTGCCCCGGAATTCCAGCCCCTCCACATCACTCCAATTCTGCTAGCTACAGGCTGCAGTACTCTGAAATGCACAATTAAATTAAATCGTTTGTACAAAAAGAAAGAACCAAACGCTCAATACCTGAGATAGCTGCTCAGTTTGGCACGGGCTAAACTGCAGCCTGCAGTTTGATGCTCCTGTTCCCATCCCTCAGCACGCCCTTCCCCAAGGGAGCAGGTGCCCACCAGGAATGGTTCATCCCTTCCCACCCCCAGCTGGACAGGGGAGAGGAAATATAACAAAAGGCTTGTGGGTCAATAGTGAAAGTTGAAGACTAAACCTTAAAACACTTTTACCCCACCCTCCCTTCTTCCCAGGGTTAACTTTGCTCTTGAATTCTCTACCTGTTTCCCCACAGCCCTGGCCAGTGGTGGACCTCTCTTGGATCTGGCTGATGTTGCCTCCACTGGACATGGGGGAAGCTTCTGGCAGCTTCTCACAGAAGCCACATCTGGAGACCCCGCACTACCAAAACCCTGCCATGCACACCCGAAATACCTGGGTGACCTACTCAGACAGCAGCAGTCTCTTCCCTGTTTCTCTTCCACTGGGAAAGAAAAGTGTACAAAAAACTGCAGATTTTTTAAAAAAGGAACTTATGCAAAAAAAATTATGAAAGAAGAAATGAAAGAAAGGAAGAGGATAAAGACAGAAAAAATGAAGGAAAGCAGTCAAATAAATCTTGCAAGGTTTAAAATTACAAGGGAAGAAGGAAGGGATTTAAAAGAATAATGAAATACTGACATAGAGATGAAATTTAAAAAATAAAATGCATGGAACAAAAAAAGAAGCTATTGAAATAAAAAAATCCAAGTGAAAAAATAAAAGAAAATAAAGAAGACTAACATAAGATACCCATGTCTCAATTACTGTCACATTATAGGCAGAAATACAGAATGGCTTTCTTAAAGCTGCACTGTGAATCAAAAACTGCATCTCAATCTCTATTCATTTTAGGCAAGAAAATCATTATTCTTTTCATGTTACTTGCCTTCAAAAAATCTGTCTGGAAATTTCCCAGTATCCTACAAACAGCAAGAATTTTCTACTTGAAAATGAAATTTTACAAATGAAAATTGTACTTCAGCTCCACATCAAAATATTTTAGACAGCTCAAAGAACACCATCAACATTCCTTTGGCAAAGGAAAACAAAAAATCTCAAAGGTTGGCTTAGAAAATGCTTGAAATTTATAGGGAAAGCTGGCAGTTTTCCAAAGTTGTTTTTGTTATCCTCACACAGAAAATGTAAAGGCACCTGAATGATCACATTTCAAGTCCTGTAGAAATTAGATCCTAGATGTCTGCACCATCTGCTCAGCATATTTTGCTTATTATTCATTCAGGTAACGTTTCCTTCCTTCAGTGGTTTCTGTGAAAACTATTCCAAAAAGCTATTCCTGAAATTATATTAAACCTACAGAAATATGTTGAAGAATTGCTGCAGTGACATGTATTAGAGTTTTTCCAGGGAAAACAATTGATTTAAATTTTGTTGTATAACTTCTGGGAAACATCTCAGCCAGAGCAACTGTTTTATACTTGTTCATTTATTATGGTATTACTTTCACTTAGTAGGTTTTTCAATATGTGTAAAAGACTAGGGATTTACCTGTGTTATTTTCAGGATATAGAGGCTGGGAGTTCAAGGAAAAATATTGGTGGTGAGGGCTTGTAGCAGGAATGTCATAGAAATGCTCGTTCTTGTGATCAGTTCCATTTCAGGGCTGTTAGCCAGACCTCTTGTAATAAATTTAGGCTTTCCTAAACAGGAAACCTCAGAAAAATTCATTTGAATGAGCTGTAGCTGTGAATTAATGGTCCCAAGTGCCTTTACACAGACATGCACTTAAGGGTTTAACAGACCACAGTGCAGTAGAGTTTGGGGATGTGTCTGATATAGCTGGGAGATACCACAACCTCAGCAGTAATTATTTTTTAACAACATTATTCAAATTTGAAGATACTAAAAGCAGTGTGACTCACACTGCTTTTAGTATCTTCAACACTTCAATTTCACTTAAGTTGTACTTGTTTTTATCCTTGTGAGACCCAAGGTAATGAAGCAGAGAAATGGTTTTTCCTAGTACTGCTGGAAATGAGGAATAAGACTCCATTACCATAAAAACCAACAGTGCAAAACCTGGAAGATGGAATCCTTGTCCCTTAAAGCTCTCTCCAGAATGAAGAGCAGGGAGCATTTCTTTGTTTTAGAGCTGCCTGGACAGACACAGGAACCCCCATGGAAAAAGGCTCTGTGAGGACTCAGGAGCAGTTACAGATCCTGTGGCAGGAGCTCCACTGAGCCTGTGTATGGCCTTGCTATTCAGTGCCTACATTTGACCAAATTTTAGCATAATTTTACAAATCTAATGCTAGAACTGCACACTGCAGTCCTGTGCCCCCTCAGAAGTGCTGAGCACAGAGGTGAGTGCCCTCTCCAGTGGCATTTCCTGCTCACGTTGTGTGCTCAGCTGCTTCCCAACCATGGTACCCACACACGTTTCACAGGATCTGCTTTCACAGCACCACTCAATCACCAGCCCCAGATCGTAATCCCTGCTACTTGATTTGTTACTTTGCTTCTGGTTAAATAGCAAAAGATTTTATTTTTCTGGTTCCAACCCTACTTTGCCACCCAAGTCACCCGGAAGGAGAGGTGACTGGTTGGAATCCTGCCATCAACAGTGTCACAGCAGTGATGTTGCAGTGAAAAATACTGGCCAACAACAGTCTTCACACTGATGTATGCCATTCCTGGAAACTGCTACTTGATGAGAATTTCATTTGACAAGTATTGCAAGATAAATCCATAAGTTCTTAATCATTTCATGTTTTCTATAGATTTACTAGAATATTCTCTATATAATAGTCAACAAATTTACAGAAGCCTAAACAGATTCAATCTTTGTGTAAACAAACATTTTCATTCACTTCACCAGACTGACACATAAAAATCAATAGGTGCAGAAGGCAGCTTGTGGTATATTCTGATTTCAGATACTCAGATTTCAGTTTGAAACATCCTCAAAATGATAATTGCTACAGAATGAAAATATTTGAGACTCTGCTGTAGAAACCAACACTATGGAGCACAGAGGCCAGAGAGTTATTTAGGTCAGCATTTAGTGTAACATTCTGGGGCATACAGTCTGGAAGAACCACTTCCCACTCACAGAACAAGCATGGACCCAGCATTAGCTAAAATTGGGAACTACCATCACAAATCTAGAGAGTGTGCTCTGTCACTTTTTGTGCACACAGGCATTTAGATCCAGTATGTTTTTTCTTATCCATATAATTTATAATCTCATATGTGAAAACAAGACTTTCCTGAAATATTTTAAAAGCTGTTCTTAGCTGAAGTACAGTTTAGATGTGTTTAGTGCTGTTCAGCTCAACAGCAAAATTCGTACTGATGGTGAGGATAATTCTTAGCAAGCTTTTCAGAGGGAAGGGGTTTTTTATGGCTGATAAAGCACTGATCTCAGCTGTGAGAACCAGGGTTTACTTCTCACTCTCCATCATCCTCAGAGCAAAGCAAAAAAGAATTTAGGCCTTTCAAAACATTCACTGCACAGAAGCTCTAGAGAACAGAAACACACACAGAGCAGCAAGGCAAAAGCCTGGTGTGCTAAAACTGTGTCTCGTCCATCTGTACCTTATGCACAAATTCCTCCAGAAAAATTAATACCCTCCATCTGGCAAAGGAGGGTGCTTTGAGCACTTTGGAGCTAAAAGGCCATTATAGCTTTAAGCTCATTATATAAAATAAAACATATTTTTTAAATTTATAAATAAACTTAATATGCTCAGAGAAGAGAGCAAATTATTAAATATTAGGAACAGATGGGGAAATGTCAGACCACAGCTACTTGTATTTCCTGCATTTCACAGCTGGTTTGCAAGTATGAAGCATGCAAAGCCTTAAGCCACTCAGATCAAATGATCACAGTGGACCAAATTCTGTGTCCTTTACTCAGGCTATTTATTCTGCATTTGATTCAAGTGTTGTTTTGCCTGAAAGCTACACCTTCTTCTGCAAAGTGCTTTCACTTAGAACTGATTTTAAACCTCTTTAAGACGGTTCAGCAACTGAACCAAGTTTCCAAACCCCTCCAGACCCTTTGCCTTCAACTGTACATCAAGGAGAGAGGACCATCCAGGGCATTCCCATTCCCACTCAAAAATCCCATATTTTTCCCTAAAGAAAATGGTAGTTACAGCAGATCTCTTCCTCCTTTCCTTCAGTTTATCATGTATTTTAGCCTCTTCAACATCATCAGTCTCAGAAAATATGAAAGGCATCTTTATTTCTTTGGAGAAGAAAAACAAGAGCTGTTTAGTACTAAGAATATTTTCTCCTTTTTTAGGCTGTTGTAAACACAGTTCCTATAAAATAAAAACAAAAAAACCCACAACAAACAAAAAAAAACAACAGCAAAACACAAGTCAAAATCTTCCCCAAGAACAAATCGCTGGTGTCATTATATTTTAAACAAAAACCCCTAGATGATGGATGCAGCCAGACACTGTGTTCCTTTTAACCTGAATCTCTGCCTGTGGGCCATATCATCCTAAAAACTCTTTGATATAAGTTAGGAACTAATGCTAGGGGCGTATCCAGAACTGCACACAGGTACCTGCTGATTTGCCAACTCACAGGTTTCAAAAGTCTCGTAGCCTGCTCCTGGCACCTCTTGTCAGTCACTGACAGGAAGATCTTCCTCTGTGAAGGGCGATTTGCACAGCAGGGGACCTGCAAAGCAGCTGCCGCAGGTACTGAAGAGAAAATATAAGAAGCAAATTATATAAAAATGATCTTTTTTTAAAAGGATCAGGAGAGAGAGGGGAGGAATTTGCTCTCATGAAAAATGGGGCACAGAGCAAAGAAGGCGAAAGAGAAGGCAGACATGAAAATGTCATAAAAACCTCAGAGTGCAATTGATGTAGCCAGTGAAAGATATTAAATGTCCCCTGGTGAGGGATTCGATGGCACACAGAGGCCACGATGTCTCTGTGCATCACATCTGCACACAAAGCACCTGCCTGGGTGTCCTGTCCCTGGCCTCAGTGCAGGAGCAGAGCCTGGGCCACAGCAGCCCCTGCTCTCAATGCTCATCTCACAGAAAAACAGCTCGAGTTTTTGGCAGGATGGCAGAGTCCTGTGCACTGCAGTCATGTCATTTCACAATGCTCTGGAGAACATTTCTATGGCGAGCAGAGGGACCATTTGCACGTCTGCTATATTCCCTTCGGAGACAAGCCTGAATTATTTAAAGGCGTAAGAGGGAATGCTTAGGCTTCAGCTTGTCATATATGGAAAGGAAAAAACCATAAAATAGTGCATTTAGTCTTTACAAGCCACAAATCTAAAACCAAACACAGGATTAATTTAGGTCTTCTGCTTTACAGAGCAGTATTAGAGGTTTGTCCAGAACACAGCTTCTCTCCCATCCCCAAGGCCAGTTTCTAACTGTTCAGTAACAACAATCAATCTCATCAGCACTTATCCCTTTTCCTGCCTCTTTCCTCTTCCCTAAATCCGCTGTCACAAAGAATTCTTCTCACACCCGTAAAAAAGAAGCCTGAAAAACCTATTGTAACAATCATATCTTCATACTTTCTTCCTTAAGGGTTTAAAGATAGAAAAACTGGTTTTGTTATGCCACTGTACAATATAAGCAGAAGATGAACTGAGTAAATTAAATAATAAAAAATACACACGGAGATAAAAAGTTAAGTAACAACTTTTTTTTTTCCTGGTTATTTCAGCCTGCAGGATTGTAAAATGTTTGCCAGCTCCTGCTAGTTGGGGTGCTCATAGCTGTGACTTGTAGGGTACCTAGAAACTCAGTTAAAGCCTATTTTCAGGAGATGAAGCAGTCTCTCAGCAGCAGCTGCTGGTGGGGGCTGTGTGGCTGTGGTACCCTTGGGTGGACTGTTAGCTCAGGCTGACAGCATGGTGGAGATAATTCTGTTTTACAGCGATGGGAAGGAGGAGTGAGATGACACCCCTCAACATGTGCCTGTGGAGGGAAGCAGGGCCTTGGGAGAGACAAGCAAAGGGCCTGCTGCTCTTTCAGAAGGGCCATGAAATGGCATTACATGTCTCAGCCACAGCTACCCCTTCCTGGCTGAAAAAGAACTAAGGATTATTTTATTTCAACCTGCTGAGTAGGAAAAGATATTGTTTTCCTCCCTCCTGAATATCATCAGAAATATGATTATTTACAGGACAATTTTTATCTAAAACCATGACTCCAAGGAGTAGCCAAAGGTAATCCCAGATTTCAAATATAACAACACATGGATTTTGCTATATTTAGGACCTAGATCCAGTCTTGACATTTGCAGTTTTAAAATCTAAATTTCTGGCCAGAAATTTCTAAATTCCAGTCCAGGGCTGCAGCTTCAGGCATGCCAAATGGCAGGCAGATTCAAATGAGTTCATCTTTTGCTAGAAGCTCAAGTAAAAAACTCACAGGAACTCGAGCAGGAATCATACAAATTTGATATTTTAAAGATAAATTAGAGTGCTTGCAGCTTTTTACATGGCTATTCCAAGCTGTCGCCAGCAATGTGTACTAACTGCTTAAACCTGAGACTGTGTAATTTCATACAACTGCAGCTGTGTGCCAGCTCTTTAAACAATTCACCTAAAGAGCTATAGTTAAAAAGACCCAATTTTCTAAATCAGCTGGGAAAGATATTTCATAGCAATACAGAATTAATATTGTCCAACTTGTTAGAATTAGTCATGACTATAATTAAGAGCATACACAGGAGTAGCCATGGGAAAAACAGATCTCTGAAAAGTATTTTTGGAGGTAAAATTACGTATTGATCCCTAGTGATAATGGGATAATGCTTCAAGCTTGCAGCCAGAACGACAGGTCTTTTGAACCATGAAAAATGAACACGCCAGAAGTTAAGTGAGAAAGTTAATAAGTTGCAGGTGAAGCTGAATATTTTTCTAGGTGGTAGAAGGACATCCTCAATGATACAAATTTTTTGTAAAAATAATTTACATTTACTTTGCACTAAATAAGTGTAGCAGGAAAAGTTTATGATATAGGCAATGCTGAGGGATTGGATGGTCTGCTGGTAGGGAGGAGGGTGTTAAAACTAAAATGAGTCATTAAAAATAGGTCATTTGCTGAGCTGTATGAGATGCCTTAAACTAAGCGTTCCAAATGATCAAAAAAGGAAGCAAGAAGTAAAGCAGAGGTGGAACACACATCTGTCACTGGCTGTCATGGTGACAAAAAAAAGGAACAAAAAATCAGGCACGCCAGGAAAGAAAAAAAGGGTCCAGAGTATCGTTAAGTCAACAACCCTCAAAGAGCAGGATTATTTTATAGCAGGAATTCCAGTGCTGCCAGATGCATGTTTTCATTAGGACCAAGAGAGGTCGGCTGCACACATTTCAAACCCACTCAGACTTGTGGGCTTAAAAATGTGCTCTGGTAAGCGAGCCTTCTGCATTCCACAGAGAAGCAGAATTCTCACATTTCCAGAAGCATTAGAGGTTGGAGTTGACCTGGTAAACCTATTTATTGTCATCGTTGCATACCAGAAGCTATGCACGGCAATTCCCAAACCTAACATCACTTGGCACCTCATGGCAGTGTGGAAAAGCATTCAGGAACAAAATATGCTAGTAAAATATTGAAAAGAGGAGGAAGAAGGTAAGGTTGATATAGAAAACTTGTACAATGGCCTTGTTTTTGAAAAGCAGAAAGAGAGAAGATCTGAAATGTACTTGCATTATTTCTTCATTGACCTGCTCTTTACCCAGGTCCCCAGAGAATACATTTCAGCAGCTTGCTTTGTACCAGAAAACTAAAATAATCTTTACTTGCCCTTTTCCTTGCTGACAAAGACTCTCAAAAAGACTTCCCAAAAAGCAGTCCTTTCCAGAGGTAGATACAGCAAATGGGAAAATGAGGATGTTGACCTGTTTGCAGGCCAAATCCTCAGGTGGTGCACATTGATAGAATCACTGATTAAATTGTTTTCAGCTCTTCTCTCACTGAATGAAAGAAGCATTTGATAAGATGCAGGTGGGGCACTGGAACAACAGTTGCTTGCCTGAAACATCAATTAGTATAATTAAAAAAGCAGGATATTCTATAACTGAGAGGAGGAAAGATCAATAAAAACCTATAAAATCTAAAACCTGTGAGAACAGATTTTTTTGTTAATCCTTCAGAACCAGACATGTACTTTCACCAATATTATTATTCCTTATGACATGTTAGAAGAAATTTGTCCATATCAGAATCATACAAGATGCATTTCTGATCTTTGTGTTTCACACAGAAACTCATAGTTTTGTTTCATTTATCTATGAACAGAAATATCATGTCAGCTTTTCAGCGCTGAGAAATCTGCCTTTAGAGATAGCAATTTTCTCCCAAATGTCTCTGTGTCTTGGAGAAGATCTACAAGATAATATGAAACCATTTTTCCTCCCTCTTGGTCATTACATTAGTTCCCGTGTCCTTACTTTAGAAAGGTGGAAGTAACTAATCCTAGTGTATAGTTTTCATATAGATGGTGATCTAGCCAAAATGTCTTTTTCCATAGTTTGTCAGCACTGATTATGAAATGCACAACAGCCTCCACAGAGCCCATTATCCTCCAGCTAAAGTCAAGTATTTCAGCTTGAAGTTCTACAGCATTGTCATGAATCACTGTTACTGCAATAGCAAGACCAAGGCACTTTTCTTTAGCCTTCCTTTCTAAACAGCATATTGACTTCTACACAAGTACAGAAAAAACGTTGCAGAAAGCACTTTCTGAAAGATGTTTTTCATTAGGGTTTCACTGCTGGTAGGCAGCTCACTGGAAGGCAACATCACAGGGATCATTGTGTCTGGCCTCAGTGTCATTGCTGAATTTATGCCTGCTTCCCATGCTCTTCCAGGCATCTGCATTTAGATCATGTGTGCAATCCTGGCCCTCTTGATCCATGCCAAAATTCCCATTGACTTTGATGGGGCCTGGATTTCTCCCTATTAATGCTTGAATCATGGAATCACAGAATGGTTTGGGTTGGAAGGGACCTCGAAGGTCGTCAAGTTCCAATCCCTCCTGAAATCCCTTAATTTCATTCCAAGCTAAAAAATGCATGGAACACAATAATTCTCTGCTAATTAACAAATACATCTCTGGAAGAAGGCTCCTGTAGAATTCTGTCCCTATTTCTGTCCTTAATATATCGGTTAAATTGTACATTATTTTAACCTCCAGTGCTTTCAGCTCAGGTAACTCAACTAGCTCCAGTTTGCAGCCTGTGGGACTACTCATGCCTAAGAGTTAAATGCAAGTTTAGGTGATGAAATGTCAGGTTAGCTTTTTCATTAGAGTGTATTTGATAGCCTTCTGTTGAATCAATCTAGAATGCTGTTGCCATGAATAACTTCTGCTATGAATTGACAGAAATCAATAAAAATAATGAGAGGAGCAACCTTTGTGAGATAATTCATCGTTCAACTGCTACAAGTGAAAAATTTTTTTAAAAAATTAAAATAAAAGAGAGTGAATAGGCCTGAACAGGCACATGAAAAATAAACCAGCATGAAGGCAGGTACAGGAGACAGGGAGGCAGCATAAATACAGGAAACCACTCAGAGGGGGACCATGACAGAAGACCCCCTACCAACTTTCAATGCTCTCATAAATGTCCAACTCAAGATTAAAAAAGGTGTCATGGACTTTCAAGGGACCATTTCCTTTGTATACAAAAATCCATGAAGATCCGCATTTCTTTCACAAGTCTTTTGGGAGATATGTCTCTAAAGCATCTCATTTGAACAACCCCAAAAAGCATTACCTGTCCCCACTGCCATACTATATGGAAGAGTCAGATGTCACCATTTACAGCTTCTGCTCCTTCTTTTCTGCAGGTATCATAAAGATAATTTTTAAAATCACAAAGTAAAGGTTAAAACAGTTATGTGTAAAACATTATTCTTCTGCTCTGTGTTAGTTTATACAGATTATAAATTCTTTCAAGGAGACTCTGTCTGTTTTTGACCATCTGTCCAGAGCCTATAAAGCCATAGCTCTGATGCTTCTGCTCATCCTAACCAAATAGATGTACTGCAGCTGAATATTGCAAGTATGATTTAAGCTGAAAATCTGAGGACATGTGCTAAAAAAGTAGAAATGTTGCTTATTCTTCCTTTTCTTTTTGCCAGGTCAAAGTATGAGGACATAGACTCTAAAAAGAAGACATTTTTTTAAGATTGCTCCTGTGCAGAGCTGAATTGTCCAAATCATAACTAATACTGATTAATTCAAAACTCACAGTACTGTAACAAAATCAAAATGGGAAATTGCTTCCCCCAAACATTATCAAAGTAGGGCTCTTCCAAGTTCTTGAATGATTCCTTCTTCGTCCCACAGCACACATTCACCAGGCACAGCCTGCACCGGACATACTGCTGTCCAAGCTAGGAGTTAGACACTTGGGACTGTTCTCAAAAAAATCTCTCATCTCTTTGAGACCTTTAAATTCTTGTTTTGAAGTAAAAATTCACTCTTAAAGCAGGGAAAGAGACTGAACTACAACAGGTACCCTAAGGGCTCCTCTGTGCCTCTCTGACCGTGGACTGTCAATAACCACAGCACTGCAAAACAAGCAAAAACACTTGACACTCCTATAACATCATTTGGTTTCCCTTTGTATCACTGACCACAGGAAAGAATGGAAATTATTTGATGGATCTTTCCCCACCATTCAATATGGGTTTGGATGTGCAAAACACAATCTGGCCCTAATTTTAAAAAATTTTTTTTCAAAAAATAGGGAGATGTCTGTATAAAACAATAGCAAGCTTGTTTGACTATGTTGTCATGTCCAAATAGTTCAGTGCTTGTCCTATGACATTTTAGTTATTTAAAGCTTTAGTTCTTTGCTTATTTATCTCAGCTTTCAGTGAAAAAAACAAAAAAGGAAAAGGGTTCATTTAAATTCCTCCTGCTTGCGAGGCAGAACATAAACTCCAGAAAAAACTCATGGGGAGCCCAATAACACTCTTCTAGATCTCCTGATACAAAACCTCACGATTTTTGTGGCCTACCCAGTTTTGATTCCTCAGGCTTACTGAAAATTTAAATTCTCTCAGAGATTTTCAGTAACACATACAAGGTGTAAGGTGTTATGACTGATGGCTGACTCTGTGACATCTGTTCAAGCATCTTGTGCAATATACCAATAGTGACGCAAAATAAAACTTAGATTAATACACTGTATTTCACACAATAAGCAAGAAAGACAGACATTCAACCAATTCTATAACCAAGTTTTCAGGCAGAAAATTCTCATCCCATAATTGTATTTTTGTTTGTCAGGCTGCCAGGAAATGCCTTACAGGTACTATGATTAGCTCTACCTGTCTATACAGATTTTAATATTTTTTTTAAAGCTTAGTATCACTTGTAGCTGAAAGACTTGAATTCATTCATACAGATTTGCAAACATTTGTCCAAAGTGCTCAGAAACATTCTCTTTTTGAGTGTAGTGTGGTGCTAGACTGTATCCATAGGTCAGGATAATCTGAATGACCAACATTGGGATTACATTATTTTCACTGTAGCTCACAGAAATAGAGATCCTTTGTTACACCTCCTATTTCTGTATGTGAGTAAGACAAGATATGTCAAGAAAAAACCAGGGGGTTAAAATATTTGTGGATGTTTTGCGGGGTGAAGTAAGCAGATATTTGTTCAGTAAGCTCTGAAATATTTCAAGACTGTCTCAAACTGTACCCTCAGGATGAAAAAAAAATTGTTTAAAACTGAGAGTTATTTTTAGTGAAGAAAAACAGAATAGATATGCTTTTACTGCTCTTTCCCTACTGGTAGGCTTGGAAAGACAATAAGGCAATAAATTCAGCATGAACTTCAAATGCACCTGTCTCTTCCAACTGCAAAAGCCTCGTTAATGTCTGTGTAAGACTAATACAGAGGGCCAGATTATGACATTCTGGTGAGCAATACCAGCAAAACAGCAGGGCATTATGTGAAGCATCAATTAAGATGTTGTGTAAGAGACACACTTTTTCAAAGCCCTGGGAAGGAAGGGATAGTGAATAGTCCTTTAACCTCTCAGTGCTATTGTGCCAATCCAGCAAAGACTGAGTATGCACTAAACTTCATGTGCTGAAAATTCAACAGCTGCACAGCATTTTCCTGCATCAGGAGCTCTGCCAGTTTTCATGCCCTTTGCAGTTCACAGAGTGTTATCAGGTGGCAGTTCTAAACTTTCCCAGATCTGCTGGTGGTCACTAAGGTGTGCAAGAAGATGATGTTCAAACACTCCTTAACTTCATTTACTTTTGTCACTTTACCTTTTCATAAATGAAGAGGTTATATGCTGCTCTAGAATGTGTCTGTGTCATGTTGGCCTTTACTTGGCAGTCCTCTGAGGAGAAAATGGAGTGTTCTCTCACGGTTCTTGACAATTCCTACTATTTTCACAGTCATGACTATTAGTGCCCCATTTCCTTTTGTTTTCTAAATCCTTCTACAGTAATTTGAGAAGAGTGCTGATCCAAAAGCAGGAAACACAGAGAAGACTTTTGGGCTCTGGGCCTCGCTCTACAGCTGACACAGCAACAAAGGACCTGCTCCAAAGTGCTGTCCCCCTGACCACATGTGCATGTGCTGTCAGTGTCAGTTTTTCCACCTTGCTTTAAGAGTCTACACAATATATTCTGTAATATACACCAAGTTAATAGAGAAATATTTGGAGGATTACTTAATTTCTAAGACCACCAAGGACCTCAGAGAACAGGCACTAGCTGAGCCCAATGTATTTGCAGGAATCTCTGTGGATTCCATTGCTAACAAAATCTCAGACCAGATAGAGATAATCTTACCTGGCTTTCAGCATCCAGCCTTAAGAGGTGAATGGTGATAATACTATTCCTACTGAGCTTTTGTCTTGCAGAAAGGATATTTAACACCACACAGTGTATCAAGCCTCATATTAATAAATGATGCAATTCATTTCAGTCAAAATTATTGCCACAAGCACCAAGAAATGTAATTAATATTTTCTGGTGTGCCTTGTCTCATAATAGTTTTTATTCAACAGGAAGGATCATTAGGAGTTGCATCATTCTAAACAGAATGCTGCTTCACAAATTCCTTGTGCTAAGCTTTACTTTAAGGATTTTCCACCATAAGAAAATCAGGTGTAAAATACTTATTACAGTGCTTTAAAATATGCTAAAATGAAGGGTGATACTTAACTCAGTATGGCAAACACATTTAAAAAGGTTTTATGTTGCTGAGAGGCAGCTTTCTGAAACTGGTAAATGAGCAGGTAGACACATTTCTTCACCTGCAACACCACTGCCACAGGCTGCCAAGTCATGTCCACCTCTGCATTAATGTAAACCTGCAGGATGAAACTAAATTCTCTGTCATCACATCAAGGCACACACACAAATTCTGAATCTCCTATGTATAACCATTTCCCTGGATATAGTGGTGGAAAATACATAGGTTTTGCTATGCAAGCTGTAACATTAATGTCTGAGGAAGTCAGTGCCAATTGAAATCAATGGAAATTGAATTTACTGTCGAGGATTTTTCCAGTGGGAAGAGCTCGACCTGCCGTGTGGGATTTTCTGAGTTTGGTGTGACACTAGGTGGCAGTAGTTGTTTTAGAAGCCTATTTTCTTTCTTTCTTTTTTAATTTCGATCCATAAATAGAAGTGGTAAAGCATACATAATAAAATCAGTGCTGATTCCACTGCCAGTTGACGAGGTTGGGAAATTCAGAGTCTCGATACCACATAGCAGCACAGCATAGCTGGAGAGACAAGACAAAGGATGCATCCAAAAGAGTGATGGCCAGTCCCAAGATCGTGCTAAGCAACCTCTGGGAAGGGCCACAGAAACCCAAGGAGTCGCAGTCTGCCATGGGAAGGTTTCTTCTAAGGCCTTCCCAGAACAAGACGTGTCATTTCTTTCCCTTCCAGGGCCAGTCACTACATTATCAAGAGACTCTGGGCTCTTTTTTTACATGTGGGAAAAATACTGGAAGTTCACCTTTTATTTTTCCTCTCCTCCTTTGCACATAAGTTATCTTAGGACATGAAGAAGTATGTGCATTAATAAAAAATTAAAAGATCCACTTCCTACATTGCACGCAATCAGGTATTCTCAACTAACTCTCAGAAAAGGAATATGATATATTCCCATCTTGTCACTTATTTATCAAGCAATAAAACAACAATTTATCTTTTTGCAATTCCAGTTCATCAAATTCTTTAATTACAGTGGATTCAAACAGCACTATTACACATGTAATAGTGTACAAAGAAATAATTTTAAATTTCTACACTTTCAATATGCAAAACCAAGAATTAAATACAATTGGGTCAATCTGAAAACTGAGAAGTGTTCTAAAAAACATAATAGATTTCAGTTTCTTCTGAGCCTCATATTTCCTGATCCTATGAAATTATATATAATCAAGTTTTTTTCTCTACATCCATCTTCATAAAATAAGGTGTTTACTTTTATGAAAGGTAAGATTTTCACCTAATCATTCAGTCAAGGAACCAAGGCTTACAAAAAATGTGAGGTTTTCATTTGACTTGCAAGAGTTGTCAATGCTGCATTTCAGGAACTACTGGAATGGTGCTTTTAGAGACCACGTACATCAGCTGTTCAGTGGAACATAACAACCCTCTGTAGCCCTCTTGGGCAGCAAGAGAAGCAAGAAATGGCTGGGTCAGTGAGGGGCGTTTAACGGTGGCACTATCCTTGCTCTAATCTGGTCCAAAAGTCCCTACTTGTTAGAAAGAATATTTTTAATATGTCATCATTGGGAATTTGGTTTTTTTCACCGTATTCTGACACACACTGCGCCATCACCAGCTGAGTTCCCCCTTGGGTTATGTTGGGATGTTGATCTTGAGCAAGAACTAATTTAGAACTGGGTTCTTTCTTAAAGATTATTTGAGCACTGACTAACTAATGTAGTCATGGCACAAAATATTCTGGCTAAAATGGGGCCAATCTCTCCACGAGATTTCACTTTTGAAACCATGTCCTAAGAGAAATGAACAGTCAGCACTGAGGATCACAGCATCCCAGTAGAGAACAGCAGCACTACAGGAGTTCAAGTAAATGTGGAATTTCTGATCAGAGTTCATACGGCATTTTCATTTCTCTGATCCCAACGTAATTTGCCATCAGACCAGATATTTGAACTCATCTATCCTAATCTTGCATTCTTCTCTTCTCAAAGAAAAAAGAAAATACCACGTTGATTTTTTTTGTCTTCAGACTGACAATGACACTGTGCAGACTAATAGTGATACAGTTATGAACTCCAGCTGTCTTTGGTAAGGAAAAGCCATTAACATTGGCTTTCCCTTTATCCTTTTGCTTTTATATCTATTTGCTTGTTAGCTGAACTCTCTTTGTACCTCTTGAAACCCACTGTAATAATTCATACTGATTGCAAAATACATGCTAGAAGAAAAGGCTGCAAAGCCACTTATTTGTAGTTATCTCAGTTGTTGATCTTAGCCAATAAACTGCTGACTGATCACTGCAAATGTTTCTGCTTATAGCAGCTATGCAAGGGGCTGATACTCAATTCATTGTAGCTTCTGTTGCTGCTGGTCTATTGGCATGGCAGCTGGAAGGCTGTGCAGTGCCCCACTCAGGCACAGCACGAGTGGTGGGCTGTGTCTCGGGGGTGCCTGTGCTGCTCTGGAACCCCCCACCCTGGCCTGTCCAGCACGTGCCACCGGTGTCCCCTCAGAAGTGCACTGGGATCTGCACAAGCAGCTGTTTCAGCTGCAGAGGGAAACGTGCAGCCCCACTTTAGGCCTGTCCATCACAGCCAGAGTATTTTAAAGGAGATGGGGAGAGGGAGGAAAGTTACAAGGCTGTGTGCACGTGGTGGGAGGGAAATGGGTATCTTGGGAACTATCCTGAATTCCACTGGCAGCTCCCTACCATCTGCAGTAGTGCCCTGGGCTTCCCCCCTTTCTGTTCTACCTTTATAGTGTCCAGGGTGATGTCCCTTCTCTACCAGGATGACAAGGTACACTGTTCCTGTGCTCCAGGGGTTCAGCTGTCAGCCACAGCACAGAGCTCTTCCTGAACAACCCGTGGTGTGTCACTGCTTCGGGACGTGCTCTGCATTAATCTGTAGGATTCCAACACACAGTGATTTAAAAAGCTGAGAGGGTAGAATTTGATGTTTAAAACACTCAATCTGTGCTTCTCCCTCATGTCTAGACGGGCACTCCTATCTCCCCACAGGCACTTTTATCTCTGAAGCCCAAGTGGGAATTTTATCCTTCATATGCCCTCAGTTTTGAGCCAACTATCCCAGTGCAAAACTGAGCCAGCCTGTGTAAAGATACCCCTGCACAGCCCTCTCACACTGGGAAGGAGACAGCTAAACACAACATGCAGTGGTGTGCACAGTTACACAGATCAATACTGTCCTTCCTTCTCTTTATTCCTTGCCTTTCCCCTTCCATCTGCTTTTTCTTGTCTTAGAATGGCAGATTTTGGCAAATGGACTGGCTTTTTATTCTTGCTTTGAGCTAGATCTGGGGTAACCAAGCCTCAATTAGAGCTCTTACACACTGCAGGACTCCAGGTGATGAACACCAGCCCACAGAAGCACAGACAGACTCACACCGAGCTCCTGCCTCGTGCACAAGGTCCATGCAAGGCCTGTGTGGCACCACAGCTTCAGTGTCCTAGATAAGGGTGCAAGTGATGCAGGTCCAGAGCAAAGGGGTAAATTTCAGACACGTGGAGAATGCCTAATATAAATAAAATAAACTGTATAAATCAAATATTTAGCTTTTGAAATGCTAGCTGTTCCAGATGTAAAAATCTAAACAATTATCCCTGAGATAAGCATCACAAAGTATATTTATATTTCCCCCTAGGTTTTATTTTGTGTTCATTAATATATACAACATTTTCCTTTTTAAAAACACTTTATGAGCCACATGCTCTCTCTGTGTACTTTTATGGAATTGCTGTTGGAGTTGGATGAAGCTGCATTTGCATTCAAGGGACAACTTAACTCACTGTAATCATGCCTAATTTGTTGGAGCACTGAGTATTTAAATCAGATTATTATAATGTTTACAGCTCCCACAACCCCCAAATTGCATGATAATTGTCGTGTCATGCAATTTATAGCTATGCAGGCTCTGCACTAAGACAGACAGGACCATTGTGTATATTATTAGTCAAACATTTGTGAATCTGAAGAAATTATGAGGAATCCAAAAGAAATGTGAGGAGCAGACATTACCACAGGCAAATGCAGTTTAAAGTAAACCTTTTCCATTTCACTACTAAAAATATGCAATCTTTCTGCCCTTTTTGATCCTCGAGGCTTCAGCTGACACATTCAGAGGTTCGGGTCGTAAACAGCCCCCTTCAAGCCCCCAGGTAAACAAAGACTGGCCAAAGTTGAAACTCTCTGAGAGCACATATTCTACCATTAGGCACATTTACTTCCTCAAGTTTATTCCTGATTTCGGACAAATATAAAACCAGGAGTGTGAAGTATTCAGAAAGGAACTACGAAGTACCTGGACAACAATGTGCATGCAGCTTGAGTTTCAGCTCTGCTTGCTCTGTAAAAGCAGCTCTGTGTGGAATTCAGCAGCTGAATTGCAGACTTGTAAGCAAATATGTGACACTGAAAGAAACACACCCTGCTCGTTTGACAGCACCTAGCACAGTGTGGTAATGTTTCATAAGTAAGTTTGTAGATGTCACAATAAAATCACTAAGAATAGGACTTTCTCATTAAGAGGGGGGAGGGAAAGGAAATGACAAGACAATTATGTTTTCTGTCCCCAAAGTATAATTCCCACTGGCAGAAAATATGCACAGCTGCTAGAAACTCAGTGGTGATGCCACTGCTATGGTTCTCTTCCAGAAAGCTGGGAGAAATGTGGTCCCCATTTTCCATTTCTCAGATGCAGATCCCACTCCACGGGGCAGTAGCTGCTGCTCACACCCTGAGATGCGCAGCCAGGGGCAGCTCCATGTTCTCCTCTTTTAACCCAGTAATGCCAAATTAGAGAGGAAGAAAAATGAAGGCAACTGCAAGGATCAAAGAGGAAATGTTGCAAAGAGGCATGTGTGGTTGGTTGCTAACTGAAACACAATGTCAGTGGTTCTTTTGAAGCAGGAAGTCGATTCTCCTGTCACTTATGGGAAGGCTGACGGAAATTTGTGCAGCCTTTGAGGGTGGTTGTTCTGGAACCCCCTCTTGGAGGGACCTCAGGGCAGCTGCTGGCAGTGGGATGGAGCAGTGGCAGAAGGGGCTTCCTCGTGGCTTGTAAGGAAATCGCTCACAACTGAGCCCCGGACAGGGCAGGCTCTGCACCCGCTGCGGGAGGGGGTGGCAGCCATGTGGGCCAAAGGGCTGAGGAACAGGTGCTCAGCAGCCACTGCCAAATCACCATCTTGACCTCATCAATAGCCAATAAAGAAATAGAACAGAAACACATTACAGATGGCAAATAGCTCAATAAAAAGACATAAAACCGCAAAGAGGAGCTCTTCTGGGCATAAACTGGCCCTTACACCACCAATTCTGACTAAGAAAAAGAGATTAAATTGCTTGCCTAATTCACCCTATGTATTCAAGGCATGGTTCATATGCCCTAGCATTTTAAATGGTTTGAAGTATGTAGATGGTCAATGATTATCACAAGGCAAATAATTTTTATAAAGACATAAAAATATTCTCATTCAAGAAAACACAGCTGGGGAGACAGAAAAAGAAATAGATCCTAGAGACCAATTTCTAATAAAAATTGATTCTAAAACAAAATGGAGAGTGGGAAAATGATACATTAAAAATCAGAGTATTAGATTACTTCAAAAATCAAGACTGCAAGTAAGTAAAACAACTGTATTTTTCTTATAATTGAAAAAATTCAAACACACCTGCCAAAGATTCAATATTCAAATTAACCTGTGGGACAGAAGCAGCAGACAAGCATGGCCTTTGGAATGTGCTACCGGAAAAATGTGTAAGATAAATGAAACACAACAGTCAAAACATCCAACTCTCCTGTGAGTCATGAGAGATAATCGTCAGGAACGTGGTGGATGGTGATAGCCAGAGAGCCCAGCAGCTTCAAAAGACAAGGATAAAACATTAGTTTAGTGACAGCTATTTACAAAAAAAGCAGGGACTATTTGTCCAGGCATATAAGAAGTTGTTAGATGAGCATCTTACTACAATGAGGAAAGAAAGATGGGAGCTTATGAAGGAGAAAGTGATGACAATGGAGTTACGATAATCTTGCCTTGCTAAAATGTATTTGTAAGACAGACTTAAGTGTTGCATGCTAGACTTTTCTGATACAGCAACCCAGAGAGAAAAGGGGTGGAGGGCTGTAGGATTTTGTGCATCCTCAGTGCCCTAGGGTAGCTACATCGAAGAGCAAATGGAAGCAGTGTCCAACGGGATTGCCAGGTGCTAAAGCAGAAATACCAGATCTGGGAAAGTGTCCATATGTGTAAACTATTATCACTACAATACACAAGAAAACAACTCTTGAGAAACACCTCATGCTTAGCAAAAGTGATGCTGAAGATCTGCCTGGCCTATCAGCCTTACCAGGGCATTCCTCCCTTGACAACCTCTGAAACAATAACATTTATTAAACTTCTTTTGTTAACACCAGTTTTCTTGCTGTTTTGTGCTTGTTTGTTTGGTTCACCATCCAGCAGAAACAAAAGAAGTTTGGTACCTAAACTGGAGGTCCTGGTTAAATCTGAATGGTACGTGAGAACAAGTCTCCAGAGAAAGAAAGCAAGCCCCAGCAGGCAGGGGAAGTGTGGTGGGGACTGCACTGTGCCCTGAGTGCCTGCCCAGGGCTCTGCTCCTGCCTTACAGCCGAGCTGGGACCGGCACAGTCCCTATGGGAGATGCCAAACTCGAGCAAACCCCACCCCCATCTCCACATATTTCTGTCAGAGAACAGTGCAATCTCCCTCAAATCCCACAGTCGAGACACCCTGTGCTCCCTCCAGCCTGCTGTTGCAGGAGCAGGGGCTTCCACCAGCGAGGAGCCACACCAGGGTGGTTGTGTGAGCTCCCACCCAGCTCTGCCTGCGGCTCTCCCTTGGCATTTCCCTGATGAAGTGACAAATCTACAGCTGAGATTAGCCCTTGGAGGTGGCCATTTCTGCCTGGGCTGTGCCACAGCTGTCAGGTCAGCTTGTGAGCATCGCTGCTGGGCTGGGCTCAGCTCAGAGCAGTGGCCATGCACACAGACTTCATGGTTTATGGACACTCAAAAGCACACAAACCCTTCCCTGCAGCATGTGATCCCTGGTTCCAAGATGTCTCTATGTACCGAATGTTACCAGGCCCAAAAGTTCTCTGATTTTCTTTTAAAAACTGGTAACTACTTATTAAAGGTAATTATTAAACTTTAGGTTTCAGCAAATGTTTTAAATACAGTGTGTTGTAGGAGCTCATATAAACTGCACCTGTAAGTGACATCTTTGCAATACTCTTGTACATAGGAGGCTCAAAGCTATTTCTTGCCAGCAGCAGTGATCCGCAGACTTTAGATGTTGTTAAAAAGCTTACAATATCAGCAGGGCAACTGCTGCCTCCATTAGAAACATGATACTAAGATGCTGATTAATACCAGGAGGGGGCTTTAATCAGCCAAAGCCATATGCTATTTCACTTAAGATGAAAGTGCAAATGATAATCATTATTTCAGAAAGGATGTATTTAAAAGAAGAGCAGAACAGCAAGTGGCATCTTTTTATCATTAGAGCTTCTTCATGCAGCCCCTTTTTTTCCTAAAGCTTTATAAGCTTTTATGAACATCTGGATCATTTCTTCATTATATAGGCTTCCAATATCATTATGTTTGATGTAGTGTTTTTAGTGGAGCTATGCTAAATGTCTAAATATACAATTAATTCCTATTAATTATAGTTTTCAAACTGGTGAAATTATCCACCATTAACTTAATCACTTGTATTTTATCTTAAAATTGTATTCACTCTTTTATAATCCCTACATCTAAAGCCATTTCTTCCCTGGGCTTTGTGTGATGTTTTGCATGCTGTTTGTATAAAGGTTTGCCAGCCATTTTCAAATGCTTGTAGAACTGAGGCTGTCAGCAGCAGACCATTTTAAAATAGAACCTAATTCAGCTTAGTTGTTTTACCAAGAAGTGCTTCAGAGAGAAGGGGGAAAAAAGAGGTGAATTTGGATCTGTAAAGGGCAAGACTTCATTAGACCTGATGAATCTTTAGTTCTGTATTCCTTACACCAAGGCGAGGGGGGTGAGGGAGGCTTAACAAGAGCAGAGTAAGGGGAGAGAGTTATTCACTGGTTTCCACTTCATGTGGCAGTAATTCAGCATGAAAAGAGCCAAATGATTTGGAAGTCTACATTGACTGTACTTGAAGAATTAGGAGCATCTTTAATGTCAAGTTACAACACATCTAAAGAAAAAAACATCTCCAAAGCTTTTTTTGAACACACTGGCCTCATTTTAGGCTTCTTCTGTGGCTTAAACTAGAACTTATATCATGACACATTAGTCAAATGCCTCCACTAGTTTCGAAGCCTCAAGTTGGATGGATATTCCTTTTTCTTTCACATGGCATTTGCAGCATGAAAAGAAAAAGAATCAAAGCATTAAAAACACCAGAACAGACCTGCTTGGCTCTCATCAGTCTCCTTTCAGGCACTGACAGTCAGAAAGAGTGCAGCAAACCAGAGCTGCTCTTAGCACTGATGAGACACAAGTATCAGCTTTGTGGGGTGTGGTATGTCCAGTGTGCAACAACCCAGTTATTGCCATGGTCACTTATTTAGTTCCCAGCTCTCCTCCTCTTGCAGAAACACCTGGAGTGGGCAGTGGTCAAGCTGAAAACAAGCCAGTTTTCCCTCTGGTCAAGATGTTCCTAAGCCCTGATTGCTCTGGGGCTCTCTCCATCCACAGCCATTGACCCTCCACAGAACAGCAGAGCACAGCCATGAGGAGTTACACAGACTCCAACACAGCAGACTCTGTGCCATGTGGCAGTCCATCCTGCCAACCCAAACTTCCCTGACAGCACCTTTTTGATTAGATCTGAGGCCCACACAAAGCTGGCCATCTTCTGGGCTCTTACCCTCCCACAGCCCAGGACGTACCTCAGGTGCCTGGTTTGACACGCCTCAAGGAATGAAGCCATTGAAAAAGACAATTCTCTTAGAGGTTCATCACCCTGAGCAGCTACTTTCTAATCCCATCACTCTTCTCCACTATTGTAGATTCTTCTCTGCTGGACCTGAAGAAGCTTAAATAACATTCATATGCATCTTTTACAAGGAATGTAGTATTATCCTGGTTTTGTACTAAGGGCTCACAGAATGCCTCCTCTGCTTGAATTTACATAAGAACTGCTAAATACATCCAGAGCACAAAGACCTCTAATTCTCACAAATAAAGCTGTCTTCTTGTCTTTGCTTTCACTAGCATTTTGTGGTAGCAAATACTTTCTGCAATTTCAAATCTTTAATTTACATGTCTCCTATAATTTCAGAGAACTCGTCACAGCTCTGGATGTCCCATTCTTCTAGTCAGGTCACTGAGGGTATTCTTCTGTCTACTCATGATATGATGTGATATCAAATGATCATTTGGGGCTCAAGGTTCCTTAAAGTAATACATTTCATTTACAGTTCCAGCTGCCTTGGAGTCACAAAACCACGTGCTCCTGCTCTGCTTGTCTTCCAGGCTCCCATTTTAGGACACTGACATACTTAAAACTACAGTTCCCAGTGCCTCAGATTACAAAGAAGAAGATTCTACATTGCTCCCCCTCTTCCATAACATTTTGGAAAATTCTCACTTCTGTCAAACGAAAGGAACCAGCTTGACTGACACTGAAAATTTTTGTTCCAGGAGAGACACTAAGCAGGAGCTAAAGTTTGTTTTATTCCTTCTGTAGTGAGACAAGGTTGTTGCTGGTTTCGAAAACTTGTGGCAGCATGTGAGACCCAGCAGCTAAATTGTGCCAGCTGGGGGTGGGATCTTTGGTCTGCTTTAATCACTGCTCTATTTCCTTTCAGCTCCTGCCCCTCCTTTGGCTTTGCTCTCATTTTTACTCCCCTCCTCTAAATGGAAAATTTAAAATATAAGACTCAGGCATCCGACCCATGGCTCACCTCCAAGTGTGCCACAATATGCCTGCTCATCATAGGGGCTGCTTTGGCTCCAGAGGGCAAAGCTTTTACCTTTGATCACTCCAGATGTATTTTCTCCTCATAATAAACTGAAAATTATTATCATCCCTTTTGGGTCTCCAACAGCTCATTTGCCCTTTATTTCTTCGGTAAGGCATACAATGAATATAGTGGTAAAAATCTACACAGTCTAATGCACTTTTAAGCCAAAATTCAGAAACAGTAAAAATGAACTGTCTCTCCACAAGTAAATTAGCTGCCAGGTGCTCCAAGATCAAGACTGCAACATCCAGATCCTGCAGGGCTGAAACTTAGGATTTACTTCAGAAGTTTCTAAGTTAGTCTAACAAGGGTGGCCCAAAGTTGACTCTCTGTAGTTCTGCATAATGTACATACCACTCCTTTGCAAATCCCTCCTGACTAAACACAGAGAGGAGAATACTGTCAGTTGCTTCTAGGTAATGTAGAAGACATTCACATGGACACTTTTCAAACTTATTCTGGAAAAGAGATTGTGACTGATTCCAGAACATAAGAAATACTGAACTAGGCCAGTGGTGCACCTAGACCAGTATTCTGTCTCCAGCAATGGAGAAGTGACCTTTAAGCCCAGTCCTTTATTTCCTGTATCTTAGCCAGTTTTCAGTAAAATAACCTGTCCACTAATATTTTTGCAACACAGTTTCTTCAATAGCCTTTTGTGTGTAATGTTCAAAAAGGTTTTCTGAAAAGAGAAGTATTGATGTGCCCATGTTTATTGATATCTCATTGAACTGTAGCAGGTCAGGGGCAGGACTTCCTTTTCCAGAAACTCTTGCTCACTCTGCCCTCACTGTTCTGTTTATCCGAGGATCCCCTCTAAAGCTCTTTTAATCTTTCATTTACTCACCGTTTGAGTAACCTCAGACAGAAGCACTCAGGTGGAGTATGAAATTTCTCATGTTTTTCAGGCATAGTTCACTCCATGAATGCCACAGCTGCAGTGTGAATGGTCTCTGAGCATTGGTACAACCTGCAGCATCCCGTGGGCTCAGTCCATCTGGTGGTGCAATGGGTGACAAAAAGCTTGCAGCTGCACCTAGACATAAGATATAAACACAACACCTTGTACCTTCACTGCTGCCACAAATTAGCCCCTTTTGGAGACCTTATTTTTTCATTTTTTTTCCACAATAAGATTTTTTAGAATGAATACACAGAGCCTTTAAAAGTTTAGGGTGCTTGGCTCCTAATGATCCCTTTGTTTACAGAAAGACCTCGGGGTTACAGCCTAAGGGATCTAAAGGATAGAGGGCAAGAAACAAACCAGTCAATTTAGAAAACAGCAGCAAGGACTGATGACCAAGAGGCTCAGTTTGTATTAAGATGCCTTGAGCTGGAGTCCCAGCTCTGACTCTGGCAGGCAGCAGGACCTTTGAAAATCTTTCTGCAGTATCCACTGCAGTCTGTAATTATCTTGTCTGTTTAGATTGTGATCTCCTCATGTCAGTGATTGACATGGTACATTTGTACAGTGCCAGTAAAACAGGAGTCACAGCACAGCCCAGGTTAGGACCCTGAGGTGCTGTTTCAGCAACAATATCACTCTCCTCCTCTGGCATTGCAGTAATCCATAGCTACATTATCATATCCACCTGCTTTAGGCCATCTGGTATACATAAATGTCCCTGTGTCTTTTTACATGTAAATATAACTCTTTGAAGGCTCTTCTTATTGTTACCAGTCACTGCTTGTTAAGTGCTGTCAAGAGTTTTCTGCCCTGCAGGAGAGAGAGGTGGATCCAAGGAGCCCTACAGTCCAAGGGGAGCAGCAAACAAATATGGGTGAGCCAGGAGCTGGTTCCTGTCCGAGTGTTCCCAGGAGGGGACAGCACTGGAGCTGCTGCAGGTTCAGGGAACTGGGAAAGGGGACAGACTGTACACTCTGTTAACAGCCATGCCTTTGAGAGTGGAGGGAATTTGCAGGTACACAAAAACACACAACACTGCTGAACAAGGAAGGAGATATTAAGACAGAAGAGTGTGAAGCAAGCAAAAGGAACTAGAGGAGGGACAAAACAAAACCATGGCTGTTCTCTAGGGACAAAACAGATCAAAGCTCTTAAGGCTAAAAAATTAAAAAATTGTATAAAAGGGATTAGAGGGATGGAAAGTTTCAAAATTGGGAAGAAGGGAGGCTTTGGTTGTCACAGACCTTCCAGTGTCAGAAAGTGTAAGAAGATCGCCACTTTTGTTGCTACTGCAGTGACATCTGCCTTCCTGTGACAAGGCCCTGAACTGCAGAGCCCGAGTATGACAGAACTCAGATTCTGTAACAGATCTGCTCTACTAAGCAGGGATTATCTTTGCATAAGATTTGTATAAAGTGCCTCACACAACTGAAGCTGAATAGGGCTTTTAGACCTAAGCACAGAACACACGATACAAAAAAATTCATCATCATCACCCCCACTGTAGGCTGCAGCATTGTGCACCCCACTGAAGGATGCTGCAGTCTGACAGAGGGATATACTTTGAACTAATTAATCCACTGCTTCCTCTATCTTTTAAAGATTCAAATGCCAACATCACCCCTTACCTGCCAGTCAGATTTCAATTCCCTTTGTCTGAAGAAATTGAATGGAGAGAGAATCATAACAAAATGAGGTGATTAAGCATCCTAGAACAAATACAGTTCCTCCTGCACAAGTGTTGAGGGGTAAAACTTTCTTACTTCCAAAGTCTTTTGAGAGTCCTGAAATTCTTTTCTTCTGCATTGCATTTTGAAGTTGCTCCCCATGAATATCATTGCCAGACAATAGTAACTCTCCACCTACTGACTGTCAGTAGTTTTCACAGAGATGACATTTAAAAGATTCAGAGTTTGAAAGCCAATCTCTCTTC
>VZTH01008637.1:871107-995940 GCA_013397815.1 Aleadryas rufinucha
CCCACAGGATACAACACATCCCTTTGGCTTAATCCATCAGATTACTGCAAAAACATTTTCTGTAGCTGTGCACCTACACCTGAGAGCATGAGATGTGATTACAGACATTTGTGGGAGCTGGATGAAAGAATGAAGAAGCCACCCTCTATTTTACTGTTCCTATACAAAGATTGGCGTTAGTTCTGGTCCTGTAACCACTGCTGCATAAGGATCTTCTTTCTCGCACCCATGTTCTGTTGAAACCCCAAAACATGGTCCTGAAGCTTTGGCTCAGTGAGGCTCACTCTGTGTGCAATGGCTTTCAGGAGGAATTTTTCCAAGAGCTCTCCAAAGGGTAGTGCAGTTGCACACCATCTGCAAGAAAGCTTTCCCATTCTTGAACTTTCCAAGGTATTTCTTTATTGGACATGAAACCCACAGGTTGATGATAAAACTATGAAAAAAATATCCAAGTTTAGAGGAACTACTTAGCAGTTGAGACTTAAAAGTTGGCCAGATCTCACTTGCTTATATCCATGATCTCTATAATAGCAGGTCCTATAGCCAGCTCATAGAACTCGCAATGAGATGATCTTTGTTCACTTTTGTCCCACCTTAACTGAGAAAAAACATATCTCAGTGTTGACTTTGGACTTTCCCTGAGCCTCTTCCACACCTAATCCTTTCAGTCAAAATAGTCTGAATCTGGCAAGGAGATCTGGAAGGAAGTAAAGGCCCCCTTTTATCCACATTTTCTTTTTCATCTCTACACATTATTTTATTAAAGTAGAATAGAGAGCAAGAGAAATTCAATAAATACAAGAGATGATTCTTAGGAGTGATAGATAGCTTTCCAGAGAAAATGTAGGCATTCTCTTTAATAATATTGTTATCTCCTCACAAGATGTCCCTCATGTAAGAATGAAAACAGATAAGGTGTCAATGTTCCCATGCATTATACCCTCATTTTTCTTTTATAAGTTATCATCCGAAGGCTACAAAATTTCTAGAGAGTTTGGGGCAGCTCTGAATATGTGTTCTTAAACAGAAAAAGTCACTCCATGTTTATGATTGTCTCTCCCCCATATTCAAAGTGCTAGTAAATATTGTTTTCTTATGGTTACTCTCAATGAACAGAAGAAAAGCTGGGTAAGTGCCTTGACTGAAGCTATGGGGTTTTGCCTCTTATTTCCCTGAATTCCTGTGGATATCCATTCCTTAACTATCATACATGAAACATCCAGTCATTTCTATGTTCTGACAGGTATTTCTGATCTTAACGGGCAAGACTCAGTGTCATACAGGTTAATACTCACCTATGTACATTCCTTATTCAGATACACCCCCTACAACAGGCACCCATCGAAAGGTTTCCATGTCCTGTTTGTTAATCTAAACTATTCTGCAATCTCAGTCCAGTTTGCAGCAGACAGATGCTAATATTAAGACATTGCTGTATTTCAGACTCGACCCCTGCAGAGCTGTCTCAGCGAAGCAAAAGCCTGGCTGGCTCAGAGCCCGGCTCCCCTCGCAGCCCCCGTGGGTGCTCCCTTTACCAGGGCAGCGCGCCCAGTGCACTTGCTCTGAGAGTAAATCAAGCAAAGCACACGCAGTTCATCAAACCAACTTTTTACAGCTTCAGAAATAATGAAAAGGAAGCATAAATTCAGTGCTAGCAGCTGGAAGATACAGTAGAAACACCCTCTTCTGCAGGTAAGTTTCTAGTAACGTCACTGGATGTCCTTGTCCTGAAAATTAAGGGGTTTGGGTCCAGAAAGTGCCTTTTCCTTCATCCCAACACTGCTCAGCCTCCCCAAGTGACTACCACTCCATCAGAGTTTCTAGATCCTCGGAACAAACTGAGTTAAATAATTGACGGTTTCCTTTGTTTGATCCAGCATACAATTTTTGCCAGTGTTCAGACACTAGAGACCACAAAGCAGCCACTATAAATTTCCAAAATGCACTGTGCTGGTTTAGACTTTCCTCTCTGATGCTTTTCCCAGTATTAACTCTGTATCTTCTCAAAATTACACATTGTCAAATTAAGCACAGTTGGTGGCACATTTATTATTGTTAAGTAAAACCAATGAAAGAACATTCATTTTTTATAGAACAACAAGGATTTTTACAGAATTCCTGTCTTGGCTCCACACTTTTAAAAAATTCCACTTTTTCTTAATCTCTTAAACTTGGGCTAAGCAGAGTTTTGAGGTTTGCAGAGCTGTTCTCCAGCTGAGTGTTTCCTTTTAGATATGCACACCTCCTTGTTGGACATTCATTATCAAACCTTGTGTTTGCCTTTTATCTACAAGTCCTCTTCAGTGTTCAGCATAAACTACATGGACACCTTGCAGATTGACATTTCTTCATTCATGCTTTACCTTAAACAGCATGCGAAGACATCAAAGAAGAGGAGCCGACTTTGATGTTACAAAATGAAAAACGCCTCATGATTTGCCAAGACCAGGGGAACTTGTAGTTTGCTCTTTTTTTTCCCTTAAAGAAATACTACTGCTTTCCCCACGAATATGTGAAAATTTTTGCCATTTTCACCAAACCTGTATAAACATTTTGCTCCCAGTAAAAAAACAAGCCACATCTCATTGCAGTCTGCTAAATATGGGCCCCAGGGCCTGAACTACAGTGGCTTGAAGGAAGGAACACACACACTTTATTTATTTATTTGTTTCTCACCTGTGACTTTGCACACTACAGTTGTCACGACCCCCAGCATCACCTCACTAATGATGATAATGATAGTGTATGTACTCTGTTTTTAATTCAGAGGTCGCTGAGAGGGATTTAGAAAAACATGGTGATTCCTATGCTATAGATAAAGGAATTGTGCAATGAGAGATGTTATTTGGTTTGGCCATGATAGCAAATAGCCAGCAATAAAACAGAGCTGTCCCAGTTCCTTGTGGACACTTGGCTCGGCAGCTCACTCTGATCATGAAATCAAAGGTGATTTCCTCAGCACCATAACAGACACAAAAAGTGCCAATAACCCTGGGAGGAGGCCAGGCATACCTTGTCAGAAGGTGCACACATCACAAGAGGAAAGACCAGATTTGGTTCAGAACTCATGTTCCTGTTGTTTGGAATACTGGGAAGGGAGGTTTGCTTTGCGTGTTTTCTTTCATTGTTTGAAATGAAGAGCTGCCCTGTCCTTATAAGGACAGAAGGAATGTGCATAATTAGTCCAAGGCTAGAGAACAGAGACATTCAAAATGAACATTTGTTATTGATTTCCCAGGCTGCAGTGGAACTGAGAAGAATATCATGAGAGGAAAAGATATGTAATTAAATGTGATTTGTTCAAATGCTGCCAAGCTAGGTCATTGCATATGTATCATTCAACTGCATTGCTTCAACATAAAGTGCACAGTCCCTCTCCCTGGCACAAAATCCTTTGATTAACCAGCCTCTCTTCACTGGTGGAAGGGGCCAGCCCTTTTGTTGTTTTGCTGCCGGCAGTGCTGCTTGTGCTATTTCTTTAAGACTCTTCATCAGATGTGGTTTGTCAGGAACATGCCTAGACTGTAAGTCAGAACAGAGCTCATTTTCTTTGATGTGCATTTGTAATGTGCCTGCTCCAAAAGGAGGAGAATGAAAACTTTGGTCACACTGTTAATCTGCAGGAACTACATTTTAAGCAACTGGATGTGAATAGATTATGCACAAACTGTAATGTTGGCTACTCCTTTGAAACAGAATTTTATCAATAATTGGTGCCAACATAAGAATATATGTCAAACACTTAACCACAACCAGTTCAGGAGGAATGTGTTTATTCCAGACCTTCTGCTATAGAAAGACTTTTTATTTCCAGTTTAGGACCTGAATTTTTCCAAACAACACAAATAGCTGCTTTAACCTCATTTACTGTTGTATTGTGCTTAAGACCAGCTCAGATCTGATCAGTTTCGTTATTTGGCTCTGGTGTTGTAGGTTTTGTACTCAAGGCTTTTACCCCTGAGCAAGTGTTTTGCATACTAAAAAAATCTGAAAGTGAAAGGGTTACACTTCCTTGAAGGTCCACTTGAATGGCTGTGAGAAGAGAGCCAAAATGGTAATCAGATCCCTATGAGATCATATTGAAAGCAGCCATGCCTACTGCACAGAGTCTTCTGATGTTGCAGGGGTCTGTAAAACATTTAATCACTGGAGTTTCAATAAGTTGAGATTTGTTGTGAGTGCTGTAGAGAGCACTCGTCTTAGATAAAATGCTGCCTGGTAATGCTCTTACAGCTACATGAGCCAGAATGCAATCGAATATCCATGGTGATTTAGCCTTGCACCGTCATCCCAGAGAAGGAGATGCAGGATTTTCACAGCCACGTAGCAGTGGATTAATATAACTGTTCATTACAATTCATGGGAGGCCTGATCCAGCTTCTGTCAGCAGAAGGAAAGATGCCATTTGATTTTACTGCGAGTTTGGATGGGTTTTGTGTGTCTAATCCTGTAACTGCCCTCCACTACTACAGAAGCTTCTCCAGGGCTCTCTATTACTCTGCTGCCCTGGTGGCACCTCTACAGCTGCTGGTCTGCTCTTATTACTCAGTGGAGCCCAGGTGATCCTAATTCTGCCAGGCAGCCGAGCATTGCTACAGAGAGGTTTAATAGCTAAACCTTGTCTACCTTGCTTTTATTTATTCAGGCTTCTGAAGTTCTGACTGACCTAAAATTTAAGTTTGGCATAAACCATGTCAATGCCTGTTGTGGAAAGAAATGAATGATGGGGTTTTGAAGATGGCTCTGCAAAATCTCACAGATGAGACTGTGTGTGGAAGAAACCCAAGTAGCTTCACTCACAACACACCTTCTCCTGTGGCTCAAAGTGTGCAGGGAGCCAAGAGACAATCCTCGTTAGCCGATCTTCATTAAAGAGCCAGAAATCTCTATCCAGTCAAGCTTGCACCGAATAAACCTTTTATTAAGGCTATATTTTGAGGAAGCCCTTCTCCACCAATGGCATGGTTTGAAGCTTACTTTGAAAGATCCAGAAACCAAGCTAAAAGTGGATCAAGATGAAAGAGCAAATCACTCACACAGGTCAATGCAAATGACCCCTTCCAGTTTCTTACAAATGTAAACTGTCAATGGAACTTGAAACACTGAAGAAATCTGAAAGGTAGTTTATGTCTTTCAAGTGGTAAAACAAAACAAAACCTGAGCCCATTTTATGGTACAGGTTCTGTCTTTGCTGCCACTACTGAGCAGCAGAATGAGCAAGTTTGCAGGTACCAAGGGTAAAAGATGGCTCAGTGTATGGTTATATTGTGTCCTTTGTGTCTGTACAAACAAAATACACATTAAATGAAAAAAACCTACCTGGGCTGCTAGAGCCAAACAAATGAAAAGGATGCCTCTGACCAAAGAGCACTGAGTTTTCAGAGATGGCTCCTGAAATATGCCAGGTTTGAGAATGGAAGCCTCAGAGCATCAGTCCTTTCCCCTTGGCTGACAGGCTCTTGCAAAACAACAGAAGAGGTTTTCCAGCAGATATTTTGAGTGTCAGGGGAAAAAAAACCCTCATGAATTAATGTGGATTTTGAGGAGAATGATATTGCCTAAAAATACCATTGTTAGTACAGGCTTTTTTGACAGACTTGGCAGGTTTGTACAGCACCTTCTGACTATATGAAGTTGTGTGTGTGACTTAACCTTTTTATTTCTGCCATTTGGAGTTTAGTCTCTGTCACTGTTGCCCTCTGCATTCCACTCCTCTGAAACCGCAGTGCTCCTGACACTCATTGTTATTCTGCTCTCTGCTTTCAACAATATTCCAGTGAGATTCCCTCCCTGTCAAAGCGCTGACTCAGTCTACCTTAGAAAATTCTCTGTTGATCTTTGAGAGACAAGTGAATATTTCTAGTTTCACTATCGTTATTAGCTGCCCAAAAGTGCCAGGATTAAAATGTTTAACAGAAAAAAAATGTGTCCTCAATGTTATTTATACCGCTCAGCAAAAGAAATTTCGCATCATTTTAGTCTTTTGCTGTGCTTGAAGGGTGAACATTATTAAGAACTGTTTGTCAGCATCACATTCACTTCCCACCTGCTTTGCTGCTACTGCCCGAGTCCCACACCATGGCCCCAATTTCAGGCTGCCTATCAGATGCTGTTGAAAAGAGCTGTTTGGAGGCATAAGGATTAGCCAGGTGAAACCCCTTTGTTTCCCAGGCCAAACACTGAAAAGCACACCATCTATAAGCCATTCTTATCCTCCTTTTTTCTTGAGCCTGAAATAAGGCCTGGTCAAATCACCATAAATATTCTCATTAAACATTAGCTCGTTCTTAAGGAAATAGTTGTCAGTATCAACTCAGTTGTGAGAAGCCCATTTTAGTTTTGTAAAAGCTGTGTAGCAGCAGGCTAGAGATGGGAAGGTAAAGGAAGCAGATTAAGTTCTCAAGCAGTGTTGTGCCAGTTTAGGATGCCCACATCCTGTCACAAACTACACCCTCGCCTATAGCAGCAGCAGTCACTTCTCTACCATTTTTGACATGTTCAGACATCAGGGAAATTCTCCAGTCTGAAAGGGCCTTATTTCTAGGCCTGGTTTCAGCCAGCCCCAGGACTTTCTGAGCTGCAGCCAACAGGGACTGCAGCACCTCGAGGCCAGGCTGCTGCTGCAGCTTCTGCTGCTGCTGCTGCACTCCTTGCAGCCCCCTGGCAGCACTGCCAGGACCCTCTGACACCCCAGTGTCTTGCTTGACACACTCAGTAGCTCCCCAAGAGAAAGAGCCGTGTGCCCCACCCTCTCTGAAATCCCACCCCATACAAGACTAAACAAGCCACAAACAGAAGTAGAGGACTAAATACTCTGCAGTCAATAAGAGCAAAAAGAATCACCAGAATTACGATAGCAAGACCATCACCCAGCACACGGGGCTGGGAGCTTTGGAAAGGACAGGACCCCCTGTTTGCTGCATGCCTCAAGGCAGTCTCTGGCTGCTGAGAAGCCTTGGGAAGTAACTTCTCAACACTCAGGAGTTTATCCCATCCCTTAAACACGAGCAGCACTGGCTGCTGTCAGAACTGTACTGCTATGCTGAAATACCTGCCAGCATGGCCTATTTCGGTAATATTTGGTAGTGCAGATGTGGGACCTTTATGATGCATCATGACCTCTGAAAATGTCATAAATAAACCTGTTCATTACTAGCATAATTAACCAATATCATGTAGCTGTAAACTCTGGTTAAGGAAACTGGTCCATTTCCTCTACACTGGCAGATAACAAGCATTACACAGCAGTGACCCAAACTCTTCTGTTAAATCTTCCAGAAAACAAGGGCTATGTTGTATTTTTCACTTGGCATTACAGCTCTAGGACATAGCACCACTGTAATGTCAGATTCTCATTTATCCTTCCCCAGTTGCACTTCTTCAGTTTAGGGAGAAAACCACTTCCCCTGTCTTTAAAGACCTAAGAAATGCTATTGCACTTTGAATTATTACACACATCAATCTAAAAAGGTAATCTACACACTTGTCTCCTTACCTGAGAAGCTCAGAAGTAGAACTTAGACATGTGAATTCCATCAGCAATAAGCAAACAAGGAAGAGGAAAAAAAAATCAATCTATTGCAAATGGCCAATACAGCAAGTAAGAGCTGACACTCATATTGCTGAGGTACTACAATATCAAACAAAAGGCTAAAGGACTTAGCTGGGTCTAACAAAATACATGAGCAGTTTAGACTCTTACTGTAAAAACACAGCAGTCATTTTATTTGAGTCATCCACAGCAGAGCAGCCTTAGCAGTGTTTGTATGCTCCAGTGAGGCCTGACAGCTTACAGGTCTGCAGTGCATGAAGCTTTGTTCATCCAGAATTCCCTCAAGGAGTCAGTTACTTGTGGGTTGAAGTTAAACAAGTTTGGGTTGAGCACTTAAATCTCAAAGACTGAAAAATGGGACTGTTAAAAGATTAAATCAGGAACACCACAGAAAAAAGGGTCACGATAAAGAAAGTGTGGGTATCTCATCATAACTTGATTGCTGGTGATCAGGCATGAAGTAGCCCTCAATGATACAACCTTCTGAAAACTCAAGGTTTCAGCTGAGAGGTCAAGTCTGGAATTAAAAATAGAGTAAAATTTAAATTCCAGACTTCACTGGATACTGTACTGGAGTAAAAGAAAGTCTGTCCTATGCTTCTTACTGAAGCAGCTTAGCAATGCAAACTTAGAGCTGACTATTACACTTACAAAAAAGAGCATCTCTCCACACTAAGCATTTTCATCCTTCAGTCTCTATTTGAGCATCATTACAAGCAAACAATTCAAACCCGTCACAGCCCCTCAAGACCACACTTGGGCCAAGCCTTTCTTGGAACTTGCTAGAGCAGCTCATGGGATTACTGCCCCAAAGTTTCCCTTCTGCCTCCTGTTGGAACATAAGAGACTTTGAAACACCACAAATTCATTTTCCACATGGAAGATGATTTTCAGATTAATTTTTCTCTTCATGTTTATCCTCAAGGTAGTTTTCCACTCAGAACTCTGAGAAAAAGTAAGGGGGGGTGGGAGGTGGGGGGTGTGCATTCTGGCTCAAACGCAGGCTACATCAAAAGCTACCAGGGCTACAAACCAGTTAGGAAGCAAGCTAACAGACCTAACCAAGAGTCTGCTGTGCCCCCTGAAGGAAAAATGAAATGACTGAAAGACATCAGAGGAGGAAAAATAAAAAATTAAAATCCATCCTGTTGTGCTAAGCTGGTCAGAGCATGCCCACTTCATCCTATTTAGGGTGAAAGTGTCTCATATTATATCTGTCTGGAAAAAAAAAGTAAAGCAAGAAACTTAATTCAAAAGTTCTGAACATTCGTCACGCTTTCCCCCTGACACTCTGAGCTGCTGAGGGCCCCCCTTGCAGACAGGGGCAGCCACAGCCACTCCTGGGTTATGGGATGGCTGCCACGAGGGCAGCACCAGCAGAGCCCGGGCTGTGAGGGATCCCTTGGCAGCCGCAGCCAGCGACAAATCAAGCGGTTATTTTCATCAAAGTGATAGAAACAGAGTTGATCAAAACAAGCAGAAGGCACTGTTCTGTTTGGTCTGTACACTTTGTACACTGCCACTTGGGAACTTAATTAGCCCACATGCTTCATGTTTCTATCTTTAGTCTGATGGCATACAGCTGTTCTTTTCAGCATCGCTGCCTACTGCCCTTTCCCCGCTCTTGGGGTACACTTGGAAATAGAAAAGGCGGGATTGCCTCGAGTTTAACCCTCTGCCAGCCCTTGCTGATGGCCTAAACCAGAACATTTTGGCCCAAATAATGAGAAAAATTGTTTCCTTATCTCATGGGAGTTTTCCCACATGGCCAGGGATGGGGAGGAATCCCACAGTCTCAGAGTGCTCATCCCATCACAGGGCCACCCTTCAGAGCCAAAATGCTGAAAAAAAAAATGAACCGTTTTCAGGGCAATCTTACCTGCTGGGATTAGGGGGAAGAATTTTTGAGTCACTGTCAGCATGAGGTGAGGGGTCAGAGCTGGTTCTGCTTCCAACCTCAGCTGAGGTGGATTTGTGGCAGAAGAACAAGCCCTGGACGTGAAGTATGAAGGGATATAGATAATTTCAGAGACCTGGCACTTTCCCCATGGCCTGCCATGACAGACAGTGACCAAGACTGTGCAAGGACTTAGGAATAAAAAAAAAATACTCCAGGACTGAGGTTGTCATGGTCCATTCATACTGAAATGCAGGAAAAAAAATATCTACTGAAGATGCCCTGCTGGCCAATGAAACCAAAAATGGGGGAAAGACTCAGGGATGAGGCGTGAGCTCCCACTCCTGGTTGCCTCTGTGTCAGCATCAGGTTAAGCCTCATGCACCCCTATTTACAGCACAAGAAGGAGGACAAAGCTGGCTTTATAGTCCGAGTCTGCCCAGGGAGGAAGGGAATGCCCCTATGCACTACATCGAATAAATGAAGGTCTTCAAAATCCCTTCGCTGATGTCATTTCTTGCCCAGGGTGCCACAGCCCCGGCCTTTCAGCTGGGACATTGGTATCTCCCAGCTGGAATGCAGCCGGCATCCCCGAGCCTGGCTGTAACCTCCCAGCTCAGAGAGCAACTCCTTTTTCTGAGCAGTTAAGAAGTTACACATTCATCTATTCCCAAGGTTTAACCGTATCAGTATCCTCCACCTCCTGCCTCCCCCCACTAGTTTTTGTCTCTTGTAAAAATTTTTTTCTCCTATTCTAGAAATCCCTGCTTCACTACCTTGACAGTGAGGTGCTGCATATCATGCCACACTCATGAGTTTTACATTCCTATGACATGGCAGACTTTGATACAATTACAGCTTGGCTACATATCTTAATTTATGTTACAATATTGCTGTAGTGATATCAGAGACAAATGTTTAATTCACAGAAACTCAGTTTCAAACTACAGTCCCTGAATGCAAACAGCAGACTTCAATATTTTTCATCAATTTCTTAGTTCATAAAAATCAATTTTTGTAGAGTTTTTACACTGTACATAAAAGACTGTGGCATCAATTAGCCTTAATTCTTTTTTTTTTTCTTTTTTGGAAACCTCTTTGTAGGAAAATCTCATATTTCAGCAATTTGCATTATCCACACAATCTGCTTTGAAGTTCTAAGTTATGGTAAGAAAAGGATCCACTTATCTGCACATAAAAAATGTTCAAAGCTTATAAATTCCCTGAAACAGATGTACATTATCATTGGATTTGCCTTTCTCTCTTTCTGTTGCATGGCTAATAGAGTTTCATGTGCCCCCTCACATCCTCCCCATTTAGCATCTTTTCTCTACAGAAGCATGCACCCTACTGTGCCAATCCACACTTCAAAGATTTCTGTCTATCTATTAGAAACAAAGCACAAAGTGAGAACATATGGCCCCTTTTAAATTTCCCACATTTAAGTCAATATCGTTTCTTTTCTCCTTTGGCAAAGAAACATAATAAGGTTTATCTTCTCCCTTCCTAAATCTGCTGGCTCTCTCAAACTGCTTGTGCCAATTCAGCAGTTACTTTGCAGTATCAGACTTGGCAGCACATATGAAAACAAAATCTCTAATTTTTAAAATTGCTTTTATTTCTTCAGATCAAGAAGATGCATTTAAATGATGAAAAAGGACAAAATGTAACTGCACACTTTCAGATAAGTGGATTTTAAACCCATGAAAGGGCACAATAGAAAGTCAACAGTGAAAAATTGTCTTGTTCAAGTTCTTTTCGTGGTGACATCTTTCCAAACTGACTAAAGGGATGGAAGAGTATTCTGGAATTTAAGGCCTTACTGCACCTGCTTTTCACACGTGCCAGAGCTGCCACAGAAACCCAGTTCTGGGGCTGAGGAGGGTGATCAGACACTGTGAGACACTGACACCCCTCTTGAGGACAAGGAACAGTTACTTGTCTCAATGACTGTGGCTCCTCAGTTTTCCCTCTTGGTGTTACAGACACAATGAACATACCTCTTGTATGCCAGGAAGAAGAAATTTTGGACCATTCCTTTGGAGAGACTCCATCCTGCACATCCCTGGGGAGGTGAGTAACAGGGCATGCAGGACGCTCATGGTGAGATCTGCTGTTCACTGGATTTCCTTTGCAGTTGTGGGCTACAGAAGCAATATCCAAAGGAACAAAGGCTCCAAGTAAAACAAACTTCATTAACTATTGTTAGAAAGATCAGCAGACACATAATATCCTGTGAATGGCAAATTCCTGATTTAATTATAATGAAAGATGTTGCAGTGATGATGTTTTTAGCAGAGAAAGGAATGCAAGTCTTGCCCTGCTCCTGAAAACACAACTTGCTCCTTTAATTCATAGTTACCAGCTACAATGACTCCGTGTTTCAGACTCGCAAGGTATCAAGACTGTAACCTTTAAATTAATTGATTTTAGCATCCATTTATTAGACCAGGAAAGTTCTAATAAAAACCTGTCCCTAACCAGTGCAAGCTATGAGTGTCCCAGGGTCCTGAGTCCACAAGAGTATAAATTGAGGTACTTCTGTCGATCCAGTAGAGCTGCACAAAATTTCCAGTGAAACCTATGGAAGTCACACGCTCAGACCCGTTGAGGGTTGTGGCCCTAGCAGATGGCACACTCAAACAGCAAGTTGTGATTATAGACATCAAAAGTAAAAAGTATTCCCCGAAAAGGCAGTAAAGAGACCAGAGGAATGTGAGGCCCACAGTGCTGCCTTATTGCTTCCCTTCATACTTCTGCACTTACTGGAAACTCCAAGTCCCTTTAATTGAGCTTTTCCTCCCCTCTACTCCTTGCAGGGTGAGAGGGTTAATTGCTTTGGACTGAAACATTACAGTTTCTGTACTCCTGCTTCCTGCTGGCACGTTGGGTATGCAGAGATGCCGTGTGCACACACCTCACGGGAGTGCCCCAGCACTCGGAGCAGGGATGAGAACAGCTCCAGCCCTCCCCGCCGTGGGTATCTATAGAGCACCCTATCTATGGCTTTGAAAATCAGCACTGGCCAAGTGAGACCTTAATGCTAATTGCCATAGCATTTCAGTGTTTATCTTAGTTGAACTAGCATTACCAGTCATGGCTGTTAACAACCTCAAGTGGCACTTTATTCATCTATCAACAGCCTTACCCTGTGAACAAGCAAGCAAAGAACTATAAACACCCACTCCAAAGTCACTTTGTTGGTTTAAACTGAAGCCCACAGAAAAAAGGCTATTCACAGATCGTCAGTGAGAACAGACAAAATACAACCTCCAAACCAATGTTTTAATCTACAAAGTTTTATTTGTCTTTTTAAACTTGTAAACCATAAAAAGAGCTTATCAAATATCTGAAATTAGTACAAGAAAAAATGATGACTCATAGCAAACTGCATTTGTAAGGTCCAAATTCCAAGACATGCATGGGGCTCTTCTGCTTCCATTTATGAAGCTGAAAACAAATTTGGCCCAGTTTATCAGGTGTTTTATCAGAAAATTCACAAAGCCTCAGCGTGCTGTACTTTGTGAATAGAACAGAATGGGAAGGATTAAGTGCAAGAATAAACACCCAGCACCAGAAGGATCTGAACCCCATATCTTCATCCACAAAATACAACACACCACAGGAGTACATCTCTCAGCTGGTAGTATTTTCAGGCAGCTTTGTCTCTGTGGACTAGGCACTCAAAGGAAGACACATACCCCACCTCACAGACACGTCCTAAAAACCAGAAAGCACAAAGCACGTCGTTATCAGTATCCCTGATATTGTTAATGTTTGCCTATTGCCAAATTTATGAAGCCCCTTAACAATATGTCTCCAACATTCTTAAAAAAACTTCTGGAACTTCCTACACTCAGACCCCTCAGAATACCAGCCTGATGAGACCACCAACAGGCCCAGCCTGCCATTCCTTGTGGTATAAAGATTATCCTTTGTGTCAGTAGATTTCACAGGCATAGTTAGAGTTTAGTGTTTCAAAAAATCAGGACAGATACTGAAGCTTTGGGTAACATTTGACCAACTTACGTGTGTTTGTAACCAAAGAGGAAAAGAACTGATGCCACTATTCAAAATGTGTTCTAAGAAATATTTAGAACATCTGTAGAAACACCTCTGCTTCCAAAAACATTTTCCTCAGCTTGGGCAGGGACTTAGGAAAATGGGGATCCTTCCTTATTCTGCCATAGCCCCAGTGATTATCTGCACCTTTCCTGCCTTGTGCCTCCCCCTGCATGCTGGAGATTTGCCTCTCATTGAAAGTCTTTCAAGTTTTCCCAGTGAAAAGCATTCTACAAGCTACTGCTGCTGTTTTATGAGCAAAAAATGTACCATAAGAGATTCATAAAAGTATTATGAATAAAAACTTCTCCATACAGTATTTTCCTGCCTCTGGTGGGTCTCCCCCAGCCCCTCTGTTGGACAGTTCTATGCTATCCCTACATTTCTCAAATCTTTCCATCCTTCCCCTGCCAGTCTTTCTACACAGCTCTAACCCTCACAGTAATCTGCCTGAATAGTCCTTAAATCCTGCCAGTTTAAAACAAAGAAATCAGAGGACTTCATCTGTGTGATTCCTATCATTTTAGCTCATTTAGGATTGAATTATCTACAAATATATAGAAATGTAAAAGTAAATTAAAGCATCATTGAAAACCTCATTATTTAATAACTATAATTCAAGCTTCAAATAAGATGCATTTCAGTGTATACTGAAAAATTTCATTATAAAGTTGTTTGCTTTTCTATATCTGTTCCTTTTAGACCATTTTGAGCACATTTTAAATGTGCACAGAACAACAAAAAAATCCCAAACCAGACCCTTCCAAATCATATCAACTCAACATCTGTTCAAATATGCAAACAAAATACATTATTATGTCATAAATAGAGGCTGGTTTTGCTGTTAAGTGCATTAGGAAAGAAATCTTCTTCCAGAAGCTATTTAGAAAACACATTAAGTTCAATTTTTAGTTCATGGATTTTCAAACATGTTTCTGCTGGTATATTAAAAAAAAACCAAAAACAAAACTAAAGAAGTCTGACAACTAATAGGATGCTGAATAAGACTTGGTTCCCAGCAAAGCTATGAATAAGTCATGTTTGAAAACGTATTTTCAGATCTTGATGAATTGCATCAAGGTAATTAAAGGTGAGACTTGATTAGCTGACATGTTTCCAAACATGAACATTCTTGCCTGTACTCCAGGCAAAAATTATGGTGAATGTTTTTGCAAATCTTCTAGCATGATGAATTTTTCTCAAGTATAATCTAGGCCCAAAGGGGCCCAACTTTCCTGTTAATTGGAATACAAATGAAATCTGTCATTCAATAATTGAGGTACACGATGACATACAGAGAACAGTATGCATTCATCAGAGCTGTGTGTTTGTGTGGCAACTTGTGACCATCAGCAATACACCACACTCATCTCTTGAGAAAAAATCACCCCTGTCAGAACCCATCTCATTCCACTCACAAACTTCTGCCAGAGGACACACACTCACACACTCACACTCACTCACACACGCATCTTTAAAATACTTCTCCAGCTAGACATTGCTGTTCTATGCTCACGATGACTAGAGGAGAAAGACCATAACAGAGCTCATATATTTGGCTTTTTAATTTGGTACGGCCTCAAGGGGCTGGTCTGCCAATATGCCAGGAGAATCTGTACCTCATCATCCAAGGGCAGAACCAGGTCTCCATTTCTAGCAAGGACTAAATGACACGTGGATGTTTCAAAGACATTTAGAAGTGCCTGGAGGTCCTCCAATGACATCAGTATAAAGACAGTATTTACTGCTAATCTTAATTAATTTACCAGCTTCATCTCTTACAGCAAACCTTCCATTTACTATTAGCAAACCCATCAGCAGTAAGATGCAGAAAAAATAAATACTGAAGTTACTGGCTGCACATTATGTAGACTTCAAACCCACCTTCCTGGAATGAAATTACAGGCTCCCTGCAGCCAGTGGGAACCTGGCAGTCTTGCCAGAGAATTCACTGGGACAGAGATTTTACTTCACAGCCTTAGCTTAGGTTACTTTGTATTGTGGTCATGAAGTTGTGAGAAGGGCTTAGCAATCCTTCTTTTCAAAAAACTGTCCTCCCCAGAACTGCAGCTGGTGAGGTTCAATTTTTCCATTGAATTTTTCAGCAAATAGTGCAAACTTCAGGATTGACTTAATTTTGCTGAACTGCCTTGTGTAAAAACAGAAAAAGTAAGTGAAAAGTCTGGAGTTTTCATCTGAAATTACTTAATGCCACTCCATTTTACTTTTCAATGTCAACAATATACTGAACTCCGATATTTTTTCTTTGGAAATAAAATGTTTTGTTTAATCAAAAACTAAACTCTTTCAAATTTTGCTTCAGCTATGGTTTTGAACAACTTAAAACAATATTTTTTTTTAAGGAAAAGTTTTCAGAATTAATAGCAAGATGAAATATCAGTCACTCAACACAGGTCCAACAGCAGGGGACAAGAAATTTAACTTTGAAACTTGATAGTTTAAATATTAGACCAAAGCATACCCAGTCCATACGTAATTTCCTGATCCTGTTCCCAAAAATGTTAATACACGCTCTTTCATCAGTGGGATCTGCAAGCACTGACAGCAATTGCAATAGGCCCCTGAAATCCACAACAAGAAGAAAGAAATATACTTTCTGAACTAGTAAAACTTTAATTAACAGGGGGTTCTCTTGGCACAGTTTTTGCTGTTAAATAAATAAAGCATTTAGTCAAAACCAACTATATTTACTATACAAAATACTGAAAAGCAAACATATTTAAAAGATACGGAAATTTAAGGTTCTGTGAAAAGAAACTGTGCTACATGTTATTCACACTTATAATGCACATAACACAACTGCAACACAGTATTTAGATACTGTATATTCATACATGGCTGGTGTAAAGTTTTTGTAAGGGGATGCCATGTTATTAAAACGTATTTGTGTTTCACAGACTCTGAGCAAGGCAGAATTTGTCTTTTGAATGTCCAAATATAACAAGCCAAAACAAATCAATGCCAGGCTGTAACCAGTGGCCAGTCGTGTTCCATGTCAGAGTTCACCTGGCACAGCCAGTACTGCACACTTCTCAATCAGATGGGATTTTGGTAGTGGTGCCGTTTTCTTTTCCAGAAAAATATCTTTGGGTGAAGGAGCATTTTTACCCCTTTGCTGCCCTTTCTTAGAAAATCTCACAGTTCTGAAAGCACTCGAGTTTTCCAGAATGTTTTCTACTTTTCAGCAACAAACTGCATTAAAAAAATTGACTAAGAACAATTTCCACCTCTCTGTCTTTCTGGCATATGCCCTACTGAAAAGAGAACAGTTTTAATTACTTCTTCAAAACAAATAGCATGGCATCCCTTCTCAGATGGAATGTACACTGTGTGTTTGCATGCGGTATAATGTAAGTCACTTGAATACATCAGACTTTTTTAACACTATAATATAAATAAGCTTATTCCTTCTACTAGACATATAAATGCCTTTTTTTTTTTTGCAGTCCATAATTATATATACATTGAAAAAGAATGATACACAAGCAGCAAAAAAGGCTTAGACTAGAACAACTCAGTGGTAACTAACCAAATTCGTGGCCTTTTCATATTTTCAACACAGAAAATTCTGCATATAAATATTTTTGGACTTTAGGAATTTTAAAATAAACAGAACAGTATAGTTGTCACACAGATCAAACACATTTTAAAAACATTTTGTTAGATTTTACAGAACACGCTGTTGACAGCTAAAAAAAGTAAAATAAAATAAACCAGATTTTTTAAAGGGGACAATAAGTCTAAACATCTGCTGATCCAGGGAGACAAGAGACGGACCTAATTACCATGAAGCAGTGATTCTATTCCAATTCCACAAGAAGGCAAGGCTTCCCACTGTTCTTTACAAGGTGATGTCTCTGTGTTCTTAGAAAGGACAACATCCCTCTAAAACTGGTCAGCAGTAAGGTAATACCCCATTTTGGACTGATCAAAACTCTAGTCAGAAAACAAAAAACACCCTAATCATAAAGGGCTTATAACAACGTCAGATAGTTACATTTTACAATATATACTATTGACAAAATACCACAACATTAAAAATAATTAAAACCAAAAGCAAATACATTTATAGAACTATTATGTTTTGATGAAGGAGTTCTCTACTTTCATGTTCCAAAAGAAATGTGTTTTCCAGTCACTTTCAACCTGCAAAATGGTGATCTGTACAAACCCCACCTGAATTTATTACAAATCTGGGCTCCACAGAAAGCAAAACATGAATGTACTAACCCTTTTTTTTTTTTTTCCACCTTTCCAATTTTCTTTTGACCTTCAAATTTCTCAGCAGCCATTAAGGTCTCGTGAGTGTGGTCTGATTCTCCTTCATGGAATGGAAGCCCTTTGATACGGAAAAAGTAGAAGAATCCAGAGTGATTGTGAATGATATTTTTTATACACGTCTCTAAAATGGGAGAAGCACAAATTGATAGGTGCTTGGGAAATTTAAATTGGAGGCACCAAGAAAATGCCATGGCATATGTTTCTAAAAAGTCACTGTTGTGGAAAAAACAAATATAATGTTAATATTCAAACCACAGATTTCTAAAACACAACAAAATGTACCTGAGAGTGTGCATATTTATATATATATATTTATATTTATATTTTATATATATTTGCCAACATTTAAAGTGAGAAAGTATATTTTCCTCAATTCTTTCTCAAAACAAAGAACTGTGGATTTAAACAAAACAACCCCCCGCCCCGGTCAACCCCTCTCCTTCTCAAACCCCCATGAATGATACTTATGGCCCAAGCACTAAAGTCTAGTGATGCTTTGGAAAACCCCACTTCACATCCTCCTCTTTTCAAATGGTTACCCTAAACAGAGTGGAGAATAAGCAAGAGAAAAACCAAAAATAAAAGAAGTATATTTAAATAATTACCCAGTATATAACAGACTGTACTTGTGTCAATGAAGAATCTCCAAGAAAATAAAGTGTAAGTTGTACAAATGTAGCCCTGTTGACAAGTTTAGCTAATATTTCCTTGTAATTAAGATGATTTGAAAGGATGTGAACACAAACAGGCTACACAAACACAGTATATTAAATTTCCCCCCTGTAGCACATTACAATCAATAAAAAGAAAATAAAATCTGAATAATACTAGAGGTAGCAGCTGTTTGTATTTTCCATTATCTGAGTATCTCTGGAGTCCAACCCTTCGAACGTTGCTCCCCTGATGAAAGGCTTGTGTGCGATCAGCCGACGTACAGCAGAGTGGAAAGCTAGATGTCTGCAAGAGTGTTTGAAGTATCTTTCCAAGTACAATGGAAGTAGTACTTGTACACAAGTGTGTTGACGACCTGTATTAAATCACAGCTCAAAAAGCTATGGCTGTTTGCTGTTTTACAAGCCACTTTAAAAAAAAAAAATCCACAAGGTGTTTGAGTAAGCTATGCAGTTCCACAACATATAAATAGGGTAAGTTTCAAGAGTTCCATATAACCTCTAAAATATATGCTAGCTGAATATTAATGGAGTAATGGTAATAGCAATCGTAGTAATGCCTTAGCTCTGGTATCACAAGAACGCATTTCCTTCATTTGGGATGATTCTTGGAGGATGTTGGTGGGATCTCTTCTATGTCTGGTAGAAGTGGTGGTAATGGTGGTGGTGCTCGTGGTGGTGGTGGTGCTCATGTCTTTGTATCATTTGTCCCACTTGGCCTTCATATAAAATGACTGTGGGCAGGTCTCTCACATGCTCCTTTTCCACAACTGTCCCTGGAGACTGGAAGGTTTTGCACATTTGGTGATTCTCTTTTGCCCTCTGCTTATGCTTCTTGTGGATCTGTTGGGATTGCAAGGGAAGGTACGGGAGGTTCTGGCCCACCCGTGCACTTGGGGAAGCCATGGGCAAGGGCACCCCTTGAAAAGGTTTATTTCTAACTGCCCTTCCAGGATGCACAGGGGCAACATTTTTGCCCTGGGCTTTGGGAGACCTCACAAAGTGCTTGTTTGAGTCCTGGTTCCGGAGCCTCTGCTGGATTTCTGCAATCTTGGCATATGAACTTTCGGCCAGATTGATGTGGTTTGGATCCACCACTTGAGATTTCCTATGGTGAGCATGGAAAGTCTCAGGCTCATGAGAACGGGATCTAGTTTGATTCACAATTCTGCCTGGTGGGTCATGTTTTTGAGCTGCTGGAGGAGATCCTAGGAAATAACAAGCTGAGTTAGTCATCTAGTATTTCAAAGTTTTAATTAGTAGCATGCAGTTGGCAGGGATAGCATTATCGGCAGAACAAATTTTTCCTAAGGAAGTGAATGCAATTATAGCTGTCTAGTTTAATTACATTTAATAATTCTGGCCAGTAAATAATACACACATAAATATGAATACATATCTAGAGAAGAGTGAATGTGTGTGCGTGTGTGTGTGTGTGTGTATATAAAAATCTTTATGTTCCCAACTCTTCATCATCAAATTAACTGTGAGGGGAATAGTAAAACCCTGGCAGAGGGCAAGGAAATGAAGGAAATCCAAATCTCTTTAATTTAGGGACTGAATCCAAAATTCCAGGTATGAACACACATTCTCCTATTTTTGGGTCAGTAGTGAGTATAAAATATGTGCTGGTATCATCTTGGGAAAAACCTCCAACATCCAAAAGTCAATCCTTGCCTCACCCGTAGACTAAACTTAATAATTTAGATGTAAAGATTGTTCTCCTAGGCTCAGCTCCAAGTTTAGCTACACAAACAAGTACATCAAAGCAGCCTTGCAGCACATTAGCCACTCTGTTGTGATACCACCTTCACCAGTAATTATCTTGCAGTATTCACAGTCGTATTCCTAAGTCACTACAGACAAATCACACAGCTTCACAATACACTGTCCCTGATATGGAACATGCAACTGAAGAAAGAAAAGATTATGAGGTTACAACATAAATTACCTGGCCCAAACTTGGATGTGTAGTTCTCTATTCCTGCAAGATCCAAATAGTGGTTTCTCCTTTCAATGTTCTCATCAACACAATGACGATAGCACCCACTTTGCTCTGGATTGTTCTCACTCTGGTGGTATCTGTCAGCAGGAAGCAAAATTACAATTCAGCAGAACTTCTTTAAAGTTGTTATCACCATCTGCAAACCAACAACTAATGGACCCTTTGAAGTGACAGGAGCTGCTCACAAAGAAACAACAAATGCTTGAAATTCTGGATGACCAGATTTGCTAAATCGATAGGCCTGAATTGACTGTTCCTTCCCCTCATATAAATCAACCACAATGTTGCAAAGCAAAGGAGGCTTTCAAATTGCATCGCACGTGCAAAAGCAAATAAAACCACTTCTACATTTATAACTTTCTGTCTTAGGGACAAATCATTCAACTGATTCTCCAATTTGGACACACCAAAGAAAATCTGCTGTTTGACTCATGACCATTCCCACCGCTGTGAGGAAGTGCTGGGGTAATCCAGATAAATGTTCATGCAATACTGCTTCAGAAAGACAGGCAAGAACACAGATGTAGTAACTAGAGAGAGCCTAGGAAGAGAAGGTGTTGGTAGGACAATCAGAGGTAATTGCTGCTTTCCAAAATATTATTAATAAAGTCAGATCAGATGCTGGCTTTAGAATCTCAACTCCTTTTCCTGCTCAGCTTTGCAATTTTATTTATAGCAGAACTATTTCCTGAGAATGAATATCTGAAATACCATTCATTTATGAGGCAGGAAAAAATCAGGCAGAAGTTTACAGTATTTTAGCCCATAATGCCAAACAATTTAATTCAGCAATTTAAATGGAAGTCTGCAAATATGAACAATATTTTCAATATAACAAACAGGATAAGCAGAAAACTCTTGATTAAGCTGCTGCCTGTCATTCAGACAGTTCAGTCTCCAAGACACGAGATCAGCTTTGCTATTTCTCTGTGCAAGTGCACTGATGTCAACCTAACACCAGAATTTGGCCTTCTATCCTACACCAGTTGCTAAACAGGGGCTCTGTACTGTATGGTGCCCAGTACTCTGCTTTTGGTCTATTAACACATTTCCAAGTTTGCAGAGGCTGCTGATCCCACCCAGCTTTGGCACAAATGGCTTTCCTGGTCTAGCTTGTACTGTTCAGGGACATTACAGAACTGAGTCCCCTTGTGTCTCTGTCAGACACAGGTCTGCAGTTTCTTTGATAAAAGTCACAAGACTTGACCTACCTGGAAGAGCATTTCTGCTCTATTTTGATAGAGGTAGAGTCTCCTGAATGGAGGAGAGTTTGCCTGGAAAGCAGGTAAGGTTTAAAGACTGAGTCAGCTTTGAACTCCAGAGGTACATGAACATGAGGTACTCTCAAAAAAAAAAAAAAAAAGGAATGTCCAGATATTCTTTATTTTTTGGATACCTAGCCCACTCAGCACCTTTCCTATCTCAGACACACCTTTACAGGTTGTTACACTTTAGCATGTCAACATAAAAGATCTCTGGGGCTAGAACTTGCCTAACTGCAGTTGCCAGGCATGAATCACCTGCAGAAACCACTGCGACTTGCACACATGTGCTGAAGACAATGCACAGCTAACCCAGAAAAAACATCATTGAATTCGATCCAACACAATTAAGCAACATTATATACTGCACTGTCTGTTGGAAATGAAGTTAACAGGGAACCTGTTATTTTGTTACTGTAATAAATTCAATCTCTCATCAAGACAGAGAAGAAAAATGATGCCAGTACTGCCACAGCCCTACATTCTAATAACTTTCTTACATGCAAGATGACGTTCAACAATATTCATGCAAATATACACAGTGAAGCAATTATACACTGATGAGAGATGTGCTCCACTGTCAAAGAGAACTTCAAGTACTTCTGAGAACTGAAGTGTCTGGCATCCAGCCCCACAGTGCTGTCCTGCAAACACATGGGAAGACAGGGGCAGGCATCAACCATGCATCAAGGACTGTGTAAAAATATGGTGTTGGTGCTGGGTTTGGGCTTGGTTCAGTTTTGGTTTTAATAAAAATAGCATCTGCTGAAGTGTTTGTGGAGTGCATGGAAGTCCTTTCTAAAATTCCCACGCTGATGTGTCATCCTGATGGCATGAAGCACTCAACAATAAAGCAGGAAAGGGGAATAGAGCAGTGACAGAGAACAGGGCAGAAAAATGCAGGGACATCTCCTGAAAGCCTCACTCACTGAGAACACAGAGTTTAAGTCAGTCAGGGAGAACCAGGCTATCTAGCCATGAATCTAGCTACTTATCTTGATACTCGTATTAGCCCTACAGGTGAAAACTCCTGCCTGTACCTTCCAGCAAATGAAAAATCTAACCCATCTATCTCCTAACCTTCAGGATAAAAACATTTCTACCCATTTTATCTTGAATATTAATCACGTCTTGCCTAGAATTCCTAAGTGACTGAATATGTGAAATGTGTGCATTTCTCTCAAGCCTCATTGCCGCTTTCAAAGGGGAAGCACCTGCATTAATATCGTGAGATTCTGATCTGAGCTTTCCTGAGGGCTGTCAGCTTGGCCAGAGTGCACAAACATCCCTGAAACATACACAGTGTGAACAGCACTCTCTTCATCCTGTCTACATTTAGTGGGATGCAACAAAAACTGATGCTGATCTACTCAGCTCAAGATACAGATTTGTTCTGCCTACGAAGTCGCTCACCAAAAGGATGAGAAGGACAAACATTTTGTTCCAACATTTGATGATTCTATGACTGTGGGTTTAACTGAGAGTGCCTGCTGTTCATAAAAACACTACATTTGCAGAGCCAGGACTTTAAGGTGGGGATTTATGAAAGGGGATTTTTGCACTAGATTATCAAACAAAAACAGTCTACTGAATTCATACAGGGCAAAAGTTTGCTAATGGGCAGAGGGAATCTGCACACCACATCTAGGCCAGCAAGTAAAACCACAGAGTATTCTTCAGTTCATAGAAGATTTTGTACAGAGTTGCTGACACAAGATTAATACTAATTTTATTCTTCTTTTAATCTGAAATTTGATTGTACTGGGATTTGCTCACTGGGATAACTCACTAGCATTTTTTCTCCATCCAAAAAAGGGAGGAACTGTTCTCTTGTCAGTTTTAATGAGACTGAATGCTCCTTGTCCTGATAAATTTGTTATGTATTCAGACAAATATGCCTAAATCCAAAAATTGCTGTTTTTTTCTTTTTTAAATTTGCAGCTGAAGAAACAAACACAACTAATGAGTCATTGTCATGACTGTAACATTTCAGCAAATGCTTCCCTCTGCCTTAGAATGAAACATAAAATGCTAAAATACATCAAATATACACCAAGATAACCTGTTAGCACTCTGGTGGGGTTATGAGCTGGTAACAAAGTCAGACCATATAAAGCTTGGCACTGTTTGAGTTGATGAGTGAAAAAGATGGGCTGGAAAGAGGACAGAGAAAGGCAGGAGCTAGCCACTAAGGTGATGAAAAGGTTTTAGGACACTTTTAGCCAAAAAAGCTGTGCTATTAACCTCCCTTATTTGCAGATGGCATCTAAAAAGACAATTCAGATCCTCCAAAGAGCTCATAGAAGAAGAAAATGTCTGGATTTTTTTCTTTTTTGTTTGTTTTGTTTTAATATAAGTATCCAGCTATGGAATCTGCTCATAAGTCCACAATGAAAACTCCTGTAGTACCTCTATTTAAAAATAATTTTTAAAAATAAAATAACCAAGAAAGAAATCAGTGGTTGAGGTTTCCTCAGAGCTACCCAGTGGCTGCTAGGAGTCAGGGTTCATTCCCCTTACCTGAGAGAAGCCCTCTGCTTCTTCTCAGAGCTTCTTGCTTCTTCATTAGCTTTGTTTTCAGCTCTGTGCCTGGCACTCTGCAAATCTGCCAAGAGAGAGCACATTATTGTCACATTACTGCCCTTGCTGATCAGCATAACTAACATTCTACATTGCAAATAAGTTGGTGTCAGTAGATGAGGATGTGATCTATATCATTTCACGGAACCTTCTCAAACGTGCTTTTGCCCACACGACAGATTTTAGTAAGATGTAACCTGGACTGTAGGACATCGGTCAGGGTCAGGCTGCACTCCATGTGGCAGCCCAGGTGGAGCCTCATTCACACTGACAGGCTCAGTAGTCAGCAATTCACTGCTGTACTAATGCATCACATTCCCAGCAGTGAGAATTTGCTTGTGTCTGCTCTTGAGGGAGTGAGTGTTTTATTAAAACTGAGGTAACCAGGCTCTCCTTTTAGATCTGATGCCTACATTTTCTACTGAAGTATTATTTGAAATACTTTTAAGTACTTCAATGTAGTACTACTCTGCCTACTGAAGTAATTATTCTGATAAAACTATCATTACAGTGAAGATGAGTTGGATAGGCCATCATGGTACAAGCATTTTATAATGCCAGACTCTGCCAGCACAGAAAAATGTGCAATTTTTATGCATAGATTCTTTAAGTTTACTTATGCTTAATTGTTTATTTTTACCCAGCAGCAGTGGTAGCTATGCACTGGCAAGAAACATTTTATACCCTTACATCTGCTTCCACGCAAACCAAGTGCTCTAATATCAGCAAAGTAGTCAAAAAAGCCTTAGATCTGCCTTGCAGTGCACAAAGACAATTACACAACATATAGGTTTTTGATGCTTCCAAAAGAAGCAATCCATCAGGAGAGGGAACCCTCATTCGCTAATGAGACACTGAAAGGAGGGCAGGTAATTTCACAACCAAGATCATAAAGCAGGTTCATGAGGTGTAATATACCCACATAATTATTTGCCTTTAAGTATATATGTATTTGTATACAAAATATAGAGATGAGTTTTCAAGGGACTCTGGAATTTTTTTGTATTTTTTCCAATGGCTAATTGCACATCCTTACCAGTATGATTTAACAAGATACTCTTTTTCTTCTGGCTGCCATCTGGTGCCACAGTAAGTTTCACTCGCAGAGTTTTGCTGGAACTAGGAGAATGGTTTACTGATGCATCAACTACCTCATAGATGGTATGAAGCAAGCTGGTTATATCCTAGAGTTGGATTGAAACACAAAAGAACACAGTGCTGTGAAAATGGCATGAAACCGACAGCTTCGATGCTTACAATTGTTTTGGACTTGGGACTATTAGATGCTGAAGTATCCTCAGAAGTCACTGAATTTAGAAGACTTCAACTTGCACAGAGCGTTACGATCTTCACCAAATGGATTTATGAACTGGGGCAAGGCAGACCAAAACACCAACAACAGCATAAGATACTCAGGTTTCCCAAGCTCTGATTCAGCAAGATGGTGTTCTGCCTTTTCTTTGATTTACACAAAACCCAGGGATAATCATTCATACTGCACTAAAAATTGAGTTCACACGGCCAAAACAAATACAGCAACTGAAGATAATCTTGGACATTATGGTCTTCCTATTTGTTTGGTTGTTTTTCTTTTTCTTCCCTTGGGATAGTTAAATGGTTGATTATCTGGAGGAAAACCAGTAGGAGAAGTGGCAGAACTGTAAACCTCAGGTCTGGAAATAAATGATGTCTGTCTGATTGTCACCCTACCATCTGTGTTTTAGGGTCTAGCTTATTTTGCAAAATTCAACCAGTTCTAAACACACATTTTGAACTGCAAATATTATCCAGACTGTTACAGAATCTTCTTCACAGATCTCATTGAAGGCAATGGGATGTGAACAAAGGCTTTCATGTCTGGCTACATTGGAAAGAACAGCAGCCAATTTTAACAGGCCAATAGATCCAAACAGGAGAAACACTGTTTAGTAGCTGGTGATGCTCAGAGGTCTCCCAGGCTGATTTAATCCAGTCAGGCCCAAATAGGGTACTACCTTAAATTGCCAGGATGAAAAGGGGATCTCACAGCTCTTCCTCAAAGGGATTTTACCAAAACTGATCTTGGGCATCAACCTAAGGCCAAAGCAATCTGATCATTGTAGGCTATAAAGAGCCCACTGAATGCATATCTGAGAATTTCTCCACGCTCGTCTTCCTTTTCCGTGATCTATCCTAGTACCTAAGCTCTTTCCAGATGCCTGCAAGCACAGAGGAAATACCCGAATCATCTTTTGTTGAGTATAACTGGTTCTGAGGATTAAGAGTCAGGTCTATAAAAATTCAAAACCTCTACTACTTTTCTTTTGCTCAGGGGTCACACATGTAACAAGGGCAGCTCAAAGTTTAATATGCCCTAATGGGGCCCAACACAGTCCTCATTATGGAACCAGCTTTAAAGATGACACAAAGATACTAATTTCTACTCACAAAGAATTTCAGGAAATACTGGCCTTATGGCCAGGATCAACGATATTACAGTAGATGATTTTCCAGTTCAATAGGAAGACTGAATAACTAAATCCTAGAGGGTCCAAACTTTATCTTAACATGTAACCTCTCTAACTTTTCTGCACTCAGAGGAATTTCTCCAGACTTGTAAGTTCAAGACAATATATTCATAAAAAGAGAGCAGAATTTGCAGTGTCTCGTTCATTTTTCCACTGATACTTTTTCTCTCATTGCTGCAGGAGTCTATATGGGCTATAACTACCATGCCAGTAGCTGCTTTCCAAGCTCTTGACAGTCACTGTCTAAAGCTTGAGTGTGGGGCAGAATGCTCTGTGTCAACCGGGTGGACACCTCACAGCTCTTTAACACATCTCCCTTCTCACACTTCCACCCTAATTTGAAACCTAGCCAGACCTCTAAACAGATGGAGCCAGATCCAGCAGCCAGCTTGAAGGGCTGTATTTTTATTTCCTCTAAGAGGACAAACCCAAGCAAGCACATAAACAGACAAACGAGCCATATCAGTTGTTTTATACACCCTTCGTAAGTCATGTTCTAGGAGCATTGTGCTATAATCCTACACTTTGATAAGCCAAACCTTCTCCTTCAGCAGAATACTTATGCACAGTATTTATTCTTAACTGGGCTCCATACACTCAGCACTTGGGTGAATGGAGCTTTTCCCATACATTCCTGGACAAGTGTTGGTTAGCCAACATGTCATCTTTCCACACAAGGCTGGTATCAAGAGATTATCAACTCTTTCATTCACAATAATCTGCCCCTCCTTTTTTTCAGCTATGCCAGATATTTGTAAAGCCAGATGTTTGTACGTCTAGTCTATTTCAGCTTCAACAACCAATGACAAAAAATCCCCCACTGTTCTTTGACACGATTTTTTTTCAGGGTTGAGGTCTAACTTGCTAACTGGCTGACAATCTGCGCCTTGTGTTCTGTGAGGGTCTTTCTCAACAAGCTGCTTGACTCAGCAGTTTAAAAAGTACTCCCAAAGGCTGTCAGGGAAGGCCAAACGTGGCATTTGTGTGACACATCCTTGGCAAGTCACAAATATGTGCACACGCATATCACATCAGGACAAGTTACATCTCTCGGCCAAACAGGCCCGAATTAACCCAAATTAATGCCCAGGCTGTGAAATGACTGCATAGAGGACTCAGTACCCTTGTGGACTCACACACTGCTGCCTTTGCATTTTGTTGTGTGCTTAACAGGCAGCTTCCTCCACAGTGCTCTGAACTGCTCTGCATTCTGGCACGGGAGGAACGTGGTCGTCACACTGGATGCGAACCAGCATCGAGGTTAGGGATAGCCATGAGCAACCACTTAGTGCTTATGCTGATCTTTTAAATACTGACAACAACATTTTTATTATAGGATTCATTTACTTGTGGTCCTAATTTGGGGTTGGGAATTTCAGCAAATTGACAGTTCTGATTTGGTCAAACAAGGCTGCTTGGGTCATTCTGTCTCATGCGCCATGGTCCTGGCTGAGCAGGTACAAGCTACAAGGCAGCTTGAGCCCCCTGTTGCTTCACAATTATTCACAATTATAACATATGAATTTCTGAGGCACTGGTCTACTGGGAATGTCTTTGTCAATAAGATTTGAACTGTGACTAAAACTGCCTTCTCACAGCCCTGTTTTGGCAGCAAATATGGTAATGGTTTCTTGTCAAATTGGTAGCAATAGACCATTAAGATAAGTTACACACTCTGTATTTGATAGTTACATGTATATTTACCCTCAAAAGTATCTTCATCTTCCAGTAGCCTGCCAGCAAACATGTTTCCCTTGAAAGCTGTCCCACTGAACATTGTCTGTATTTAAATTCCTTAAAAAACTGCCTAAATCCATTGAGACAGCTTTACCTTCTACAGACCAACTTGTGCATTTCACCACCCTCAAGAAATTTAGCATCAAAGATCAAGAACTAAACCTAGTTAAATTTTCCTCATCTGATACATCAACCAGCACAACTCAGAGCCCGCCCACCAAAGAATCGAACTTTTCTGCACAATGAATTATGAGTTTTAAAGTCATGTGATTTTGCAACTGTTTTGCTTTAGACTGCTTGGCACCTCCCCCACAGAAAGTGGATTTTTAGACTATCTTAAATGGATAAAGGGAAACAAGAACAAACAAACAAAAATATTTCTCTCCTTTATAGCAAATGGATTATATTTAGAGAGGAAGTATGCTGCATGACTCTTAACTTCTGAGGGGCTTCTGATATGCAGAATTTCTGCTGGGATATCTAGTTTAATCAAGTACAAAAACTGAAATTATGATATTTTTCTACAGAGAGGAAAACAAATGCTCATTGAGTAGTATCCAAACAGCCAGCATGTGCCATACCCAGATTTGTCTTTTGCTTATTGAACACCACAGTTGGTTTTTCCAGGGTGAAAACCCCATCCTTTTTTATCAAGCAGCCGATGCAACAAATATATTAAGACGAGAAAATTTAATAGATTGCTAGAAATATTTCCATTCAAAATATTAAAAAGTAAACAGTTAAGCCCACACATGTATGCTGCATTCACAGATGTATCTGCAGAATACTTTTCTGGATCTCCAGTAGGAGATTAACAGTAATTTAGAACATTCAGAGAAACCAATGGGTCTCACAAAAGAGCGAGAGCACTGAAGTATTCCTCATTCCTTCCAGAACTTATGTGAGACTGAGAAAGTCCCTATTCCAGGAATTATTTTCTATTTTTAAGGAATATTAGTGGCACAGAGATGACCTTATTCTTCCATGTTAATAAGCTATTAGCATAGCTTATCATCACAAGACTAGTTAGCAAATTTGAGATTTTTGTAGAAGCCACTATTGGGCTTTTCCATTAGAATTAATTTAACAAAATGAGATATTTGTACCAAAAAAACTCCAACCAACAAACAATCCCTAAAAAACCCTAAACTACCAGCCTCCCCCCAAATAAAAAAACAAACCACAAAACACCTCCCAAAACCAAAGAGTTTAATAACACTGAAAGAAAAGATTCAGTCTGAGTCTTTGTAGCTTGCCTGAGAGAGAATTCTTTGACTCCCCTTAAAACTAAAGGAGAAAGTTATATTTTCTCTTAATATTTCTATCTGACAAGAAGCCACCATCTCTAATGGCTGAAGTGATGGCCACAGATAGGCACTGCTCCTCTATCCATTGGTTTAATTGTTCTTCCTATGTCCTGCATTAGTACAATGCTGACACTGAAAACCAACAAATTTCAATGTAAGGATCAGGCTGATAAATGGCTGCCCCAAAAAAGCTAATATCCTTCCCCAAGTCAATGACTTGGTGCTGAGTTCTGAATGCAAATATAACCTCAAACCTTTTTATTCATCAGAGCACAGGAGTAAAAAAATCTAAAAAGGGAAAGAATAAGTCACAAAGGAAACATAAGAGGAAAAATTGGGTATTTAATGTAAGACACAAAGAACATTTTTAGCATTAAAAATGCATGAAGAGAAACATCAATATCAGTTCATTACCTTTGCCTTGGAAAAAGATAAATACAAATGTCTCATTTGTACTTTGTTTGTAGTCTGATTTCTACATACAGCAGGATGTTTTTATTGCAACATCAGCTCTGTTTGATCACATACATTTTTGAATCATTCTTATTTGGAACGTGAAAGAAGCTTCACTCGCTATCTGCTCAAAAGCTACTCTAAAAGAAATTCCTTTTTTTTTTGTCCTGACAAGGAACTTTCTTGTGTGCTTATTCCTGTGCAGCCGCTCACCAAAGAAACCCAATTTTACAAGGAAGAACTGATTAAAAATAAAAAAAAAAAAAAAGCTTGTGTTTATGAAGTATAATTACATTCAGAGAGCTCAGTATAAAACCTCATGGATCAAAACACATTAGTTCAATTATCCAAGTTTCAAGTCCAATTACAAATATTCGTGTGAAGATAATTACAGCGCAGCTGTCAGCTCTAAAAAGGCCTGCTGTACATAATGAATTGTCCTCTTATGGCTTATGGAATGAAGGGAAACATCATTAGCCAAGTTTTGTAATATACATATTAGAGCAGGAAAAGTTATCTCTCACTAAACCAAAAAGGACAGAAAACCGGTCATCCTTATGACAGAAAAAGCAGAAGTTTAGTAACATACAGTAATGCTAATTCATAATTTGCCATCCCAATAATTATGCTTTCATAACGAGTGTATATCTTCAAGAAGTCTGACTAGATACGAATTTCTAATTATAAGGACTACAGAATAAGTCATACAGACTCTAGGAAGAAATCAGAGTAGCATTAAGTTCTGAAGATATTGTTGAGACACAGAAGAAATTTCACTAAGATGGAATTTGAATGCTCTTGCAGTGATCTGTCATTCTGTAGAACCCAAGGGAAGTTGTATCAACTAAATACCCATCTTATTTACAATTTTTAAACATTTGAATTAAAAATACCCATTCAATACATCAGTAAAATTGCTCCTCACCTATGTGTGTCTTACAAACTTAATTTAACACCGTGGATTCCTTTGGAAACTCTCTGGACATGAGGTACAATGTTTTAAACACAATGATTTTGAATCAAATGAAATGGATGTGGGTGGGCAAGCCACTTCTTTTCCAGTGTCTCACTTTTACAATGTGGTGAAAAGCCAGAATAATACTTTTTGTACTTTTGTAAAGCACCTCCAGGTCTACAGGTAAAAAACTAACTTAAAAAATTTCATTTCTCTGTTAAATCCAGCTATAAATCCAGGAGACATTAAAAGGAAATTTTCCAAGAAGGAGAAAAGGTCCATATTAAGCTTTTCTCACCAGAACACTGGACCTTTGTTAAGAAAAGCTGACTGGTTCTGAATGCATTTTTATCAGCTCACTAAAGGGCACTGGTACAGATCAGCCTCTTCCTCAGACTGCCCATTCTGTCCCTGATCCAGCAATGTACTTCACATACTTTTAACTGAAAACATGTCCCTTATTCATTTTAACTGAAACTATTCAAATGTTTAATGTTCCCCCTCGTTAAGTCATTTGCTGGAACAGAAGCAGAGTTGCTCAGCAAAGGACAGTATCAGGCACACTACGTCCACCCAGCTCCCAGGGGCCAAGAGAACAAGAAATTCTATGTCATATTAAGAGACTAAAATTTCTCTTTTGTGGCCAGGATTATCTATGAGCTGCTATTGTTGGTCATTCTTGCTCAAAAAAACTCTCATAAATTGCACCTGGGTTCAACAGAAGACAACCAAGAAGATGGCTTACACAAATGGTCCCAGAACAGTTTACAAAAGAAATGTGTGACATAAATGGGAAGATTTGCAATGGTGCATACTACTTGTTTCTATCTTTGGTCACATGTAAAGAGCTGAAAATTATCAACCTATTTGGTCCCTTGGTTGAAAGAATTTTTTTTGGCACAGGTTCAAGCCTGAATGTAGCAACCTCCAGACCTCAGAGTAGTATAATATTCAATCCCTGCAGAGATTTGGTTTCAGTTAAGCTGTAGTCTGCTCTTGTAGAAAGGAGAGGTAGAATTTGGCTGTAACATATTCTCAAAGTACAGTCAAATTAAGCTCTTTGGTGTACCACATAATCACAAATAATTATTGTATACATACTTGAAAGCATATTCTCGTTATGTTCAGCACATGGAACTCCCACTGACATTAATGGGAATTCCATGTCTGAATGTAAAAGACACCCATGTGTGTGGGTTTGGGTTTTGTGTGTTTTTCCCCTATTTTTGAGACTCACGATAATCTTGTAATGAATACTTAGCCTTGGGTCTTGAAAGACCTGGGTTCAATCTGCCACTGGGTTCTTGTGAGACTTCAAGCAAGTTATTCCATTTTTCTAGTCTCTGTTCCACAAACATTAACAAATAAAACACTACTTCCTCACCTCATCCCTCCTTTTCTTGCCCTCTCTCGCTATCTCATCTTCCTATTTGAAACTCTGGGTTTGGCCTGCAACTTTTCATCTGTTTGTACTCGTGCATGAGGGGCACAGATTTCACTTGACTATTCAAAGCACTATCAGAGTAGAGACAATAAAAATAGCCTTGTAATGATGTTCAAATACATGTTAAAACCCCTGAACAACCACCACATTCAGCAATGTCGAAAGAAATTTGCTTCAGGCTTAGAGGAAAAAATTCTGCCCTCATTTGGTGTCTAAGGCCACTACACTTTCAGTATTTGCCCTATTGCTTTTAAACAGTTTTTAGCAATTGTCACAGGCATCAGCATTAGATCTAAGAGACAAAAAGCCTTTGATTTTCGGTTGAATATCTAAAGGCATGGGAATCAGTAAACACACATCACAAAAATCAATGACAGCACATGGCAGTAAATCCCAAGTAAAAGACATTCTTCTAGAAGAAGTGTTATTCAATTTGGGCAGAAATAGTTCTCAAAAAAGACTATATCCTAATCTATATATCCTCTCATTTGGCTTCTCATTTGCACAGGAAATGTGACTTGAAGACATCCTGATAATAAAAAATACACACAGGTATGCTTTGACAGCCATTCTTTATGCCCCTCCAGAGAACATCATCAGTATTACTTATACTTGGAGGGAAAAGGCAGAGATCAGCCCAATATTCATGAAAACAACAGAACAGTATAGTTAGTACTATTGGAAAGAATGTCAGCAAGCAACCTTGTTATTTGGTTAGCTTAACTCTGAAAAGAAAGAGAGAAGCCAGAACAATATACATTTGCAGGAGTTTATTTTGACAATGTGTTTAGCTGTTCAGTTGTTTCAGATATTTTTCCTCCTCAAACGCCAGTACTAGTTTTGAAAGGCTAATCTCAGGTATTAAACAACAACCAGCCTAAAAAATGGTACAGTACATCTGAAAACAGTAAACTACTGGTGGGATTGTTTCTAGGAGGGAAGGGTCCATGGAAACTGCTATTTAAGTTGGCAGGACACTTCTACTTCATAGTAGAAAAAATGTTCCTGTTATAAAACACTTCCCTTGTTAGCAAGCGCTGCACATAAAGGGGCAGCTGTACTTTGCTTACCTCACGTGTGACTCGTCCGTTGTTATCAAAGTCATACAGTGTGAAGGTCCATTCTTGCCTGTTATCTTCCTCTACAGACACATCACATTGCAATTCCTAAGAAACATGCAAAGAGCAGCTGATTACCTAAAGCAAAAGGCCTGTTTGCAGAGGAGACTCTTTGTAGAAGGAGGCTGCTTGCTTTCTTCCTTCCTCCCTCCCCTGTGGGAGGAAACTTTCAGGATATGTCCCAGAGAGGCCTCTGTCCACCACAACGAGGAGGTCCCATCACAATCACACAACACTCTTAACTCTCTGGGCTACACCTCAGGGAATTCACAACATGCTTTCTACTACATTGTAGAAAACAGGAAAATGTACAAGAAAACTACTCCCTGAAGCTTCTGAAATGTAGTAAGATACCCCACTAAAAAATGAGAAGGAAAACTATGCTTAACTCAGGAAGAGGAAGACGACAGAAGCAGACTCACAGAACAAGGTGGCACACCACAGGGCCAGGAATAAGGATTAATGCAGTACAGACACAACTCCCCACCAGAGAGACCTGTCGTCAACACAGATATTTGACAGGCAAAGGTTGTCAGAGTTAGTGCAGTACAACATCATGCCACTGAAGCTTCCTGAAATGGAGAATGCCTTGGAACTGGCAAGAACAACCTGGGAGTAGTGCCTGCTCCTTGCTTTAACTATGCTTCTGTTAGTGAGAGTGTGATCTGTGGAAAGCTTGAAAGAAACAATTTGTTAAAGGGGAAATAAATCTGCAAACCAAAATCAAGAACAAAAGCTGCACTTTGACTGACTCTAGTCACCTGGGTGCAAATCGTTTGCTGTCTCTCAAGGCCTGTGCAATCAGAATTATCCAGAGCCACAAAAAGGCAAAACAGAGAAGTTACAGTGCAATTAAAATGAAAGTCACTGTATGCAAGTAAAATAAACAGCTCCAAATAGCTCCAGCATGATAGACCTCAAAATACCTGGTTGATCTTCTGACTTGAAACCAATTCCCTACAGCAGTTACGGGTACCCCGTCCCCTGCCGAGTTCAAAGGCAGCCTCCTCTCAGTTGTAATAAGCCCGGCTGAGAGCTGCCAAGTGCCCCACACTCCACTGTGGAAACACAGTCTCGTATTACATAAACATTCCCGGCACCTTTAAAAGCCAAATCACTTTCACCTCAGATTCAGACCTCTTGTCGCAACACTTGCGTTTCTGATTCTTTTCTACCTTTGAAGCATTTACCAGTCTCTTAGCTCCCAGCTTACACTGCTGGAAAACTTTCATTTGTAGAACAAGGGGAAAAAAAATATCAATACTTGGTTTCTTGCCACATATTAACACTTCCCTGTCCCACATTGCCTAACATAACATCTTTATGTGAGGATGTGCTCTGCTTAGTTAAGAGCCATGGAAACCTTCCCTGCATTAGTCACGGTGCCTAGAACCAAGTGCTAACCTTTATGGCATGCCAAGAACTACTTGGGAACAAATGCAGACTTTGCTGGTACAGTGCAGCTCCAGCTACTCTGGCACCAACCATGTTGACAGGTGTCCTCCAATGTTCAAATGTTGAGGTACTGTTAATTGCAATTTATCATGCCCTTCCTGTCTGCAAATGACTGCTACTCGAGGTAGAATATAAAATGTGCCTAGAAAAAGAGTTATAGCTGTGCAATAAAAAAAAAAAAAAGGAAAAGTCATCTCCCCCCAGAAGGCACACAAGCAACACCTGAACTACCCATGGGAAACCTACCTCCCCCTAATCTGCTTTAAAACAATAAAAAATGAATTGAATAAATTGTACCAGATTGAGAAGGCTGAGAAGGAAAAGAACACTCGAGCCATGCTGCAAGGTGGCTGCATGGTCTTTCAAACAGCAACTGAAAAAACATAAAGCTCATTACTTAGAGAGCCTGACAGCACCGAAAGGCAGAAGTTTGCCATATTTGCTGGAGTGCAGAGATGAGTATTTGTGCTGTTTCTTGCTGGTACCAGAATATCTTCCTCCTCACCAAGACAGACAACCCACTAGCTGGATGACTGCATGCTTCCACACTCATATTTATGAAAACACTCCCTATAGAAACAAAATCTGCCAACTACACACAATATCTGGCAGTTATATGATGTTTGTAATTCTACAACAAAATAGCCCATAGGACTCATCATCCTCCTTCTCCTCTTGCCATATGATCAGATGGATTTCCCATCTAGCAGGTCAGGGTTATTTCACTTTGGACACCTGGGCACAGAAGACCAATCATTGCAGAAGCTTTCACAAGCATCTTTTACATCAGGCAGATTTAACCAAGCACAATAGTCCATGGAAGTCAATCTAAAGATTTGATAATATGGTAGCTGGCATAACATGTAAAGGGTTAAACTGAAAGCTTCTTCTTACTATACATTTTAGATCCTGCAAAGAAATAATCATCATCTGATTCTCTCCAAACCTGGAAATAAATGTCACTAATCACCTCATAAGGAGTACCAATAGTAAGGCACTGATTTGTGCCAGTTCTGCTGCCTCCTGTACCCATTACAAACGTTGGGAGCAAGAAACACGCATCAGATGACACTATGTAGTCCACAGGTTATTTTTCTACCATAATTATGTCAGTACAGTGAAACTTTAAAATACAAAGGACTTACTTCAAATTTCAGTTGCTTCTTGGAACTTGTGCGTGTGTCATTTTCTTTTTCTGCTTTCTTTTCATCTCCACTGCAAACTCCATCTGTCTTCTCTGGAGGCAAAGCCACTGCGAAAAGCATATTTAAGAAAAAATGCTTATAAGGAAATGTCAAAGCAGTCTCATATTTGCAAATCTGTCTTTACATTTAGGGTGAAATTGATATCAGCGAACTTGTATGAGAGGATCATTATACTTGATTTGTTTTTGTGTTCACTACACATCTGGGATAATTTCAGCAGACAATCTACCAACAGCTTTTGGTACACAGCCTCTCCTACACACATCACTAGAGTCACAGGAAGTTCAAACACAGTATTATGAGAATATAAAATAGCAGAAGTGTTACTGCAAATAAGTTGAATGATTTGCAAAATATTGAAAGTTTCTGACATACTGCAAAAACCCATCACATTCACCAGCAGTGAGTGAAGTAATGAAGCTGAAATAAAGTCCTCATTCTGTTCCAGTTTCACTCTTCAAACACACACAAAGCTTAGTACCTTCCAAGAAGGTAACACTACCTGCCAAAAAGGTTAAGCTGCATTTTTTCAATGCATGAAATAACATATTTCACTCAAGCTTCAAGTTAAAACATCAAGCACTTGCATAAATCAATAGTACTCATAAAGAGCATCAATATTAATATCTATCACAACGTATCATAACATATATCAGATATATAACAGAAAGATATATGCTTCTCATGTGGATTAGAAGACAAATGCCTAGAACTTAATAGTTGTTCCTTTGGCTCCTGCAGGGGCATTCAGCCTTGCACATGATGAAACCCTATATCTGAAGAAAACTAATTCTATCTTCATTAGCATTATGAAAATATACATAGACTTTTTAACTCTACTCTCAGACTTTTAGACATGATTTTTCACACATCCACACATCTCTGCCAACATTATGCCCATACTCCATTACGTATAGCAGCAATCCTTCCAGCTCCCCAAAATCAAGCATTGCAGGAACATGGGTCCTAAAGTCAGCATTTTCTTCTCTTGCAGCATTTGCATTTACCCAAAGCCTTTATCCTAAAGCTATGTAGGAACTGTTTCTTGGGGATGCCTTTGTAAGTAGCATCTCATTAAGTGCCAGTTCAATCAAGTCAGATTCCTTACAAAAAAGGTGACATGATCCCCTCCTGTACAGGGTGACCTGTTTCAAACTGGGTTTACTGGCTCTCCTGGTGTTCCACACCACTGAGCTGTCTCCCAATCATTCTTCCAAGAAAGCAAGTCACTAACATGCTAGAAATTAAGATACTCTATTAGCCATTTTCCAGGACTTTCTTCCATGTTTAAAACAGAAAAATTAGCTTCAAAAAAACTAACCAAACAACAACAACAAAACCCCACACAAAAAACTCCCACAACTCCCATTACCATAGCTTCATATTCTCAGAAATTCCAGAATTCTGCCACAACATTCACACTGTCACACCGCAATACATATCACAGTCTCATTTATTTGTTTACATTTAACATTCTTGTATTACTTTTGTTTGTTTGTTTTCAAAACTGTGGTACCCTATACAAGATGGATGTGCAGTAAAGCAGGGGAATGAAGTAGAAACCCTGACCTTGGGAATTTCCTGATTTTGATATGTACTGGTGGTTTTGGTGTTATACTAATACCAGCTTCCCAACACACACACACACACGTAATCTGCATTATACCAATGCAATGGTGTTTATTATACACACACTGACATGTTGATATACTTTGATTTCTACTCCAAGTCACATTAGGATTCCTTACACCAAACATAAGCTAAGTAGGAAGGTCAGACAAAGGAAGACAAAGCTGCTTCACAGCAGTTTCTTCCCTGATTCTTTTAACCCATTGCTGGGCAAGCAGGGAGTGTTTCTTAGGAGTTTTTTTCTATAGTGCTTATCATAGGTAAGGCAGGTATTAAAATAAATATTATTTCCAATACATAACTTTGAAGTATATATGACAAAGTGCCATTTGCATTATACTCACTTTGCCCATAAATACAATTCCTGGAAGTTCAAAGCTAAGGCCACAAAAAGAACCCCATACAACAAAAGACAACATTTGTTTGTCTACTTTAGTCCAGCTTTATTGTTTCATTCTAAAATCAACAAGAAATGAAAAGGTAACCTGGGCCTTCATAAGAAGGACAGTTACACTGATAGTGGTTCTTCATAGCTATTAGACACACTCCTAGATTTTTAGTGCCTCATCTGTACCACTGATTGGTTCTTCACATGCATAGTTATAACCTGAGAGAAACTTCTGTAAAAGAGGCTTTTGCAATCCCTCACAATCTTGCTCTAGGGAATGTGACATAAATGAAAGCTGGGCTGCTATGACCACTAGCTTTGTTGGGACAGTGAACAGACATTTGAGAAAAAAAATCCATTCCTGTTATCACACATTCTTTTAAATGTTTAAAAGTGCATGATGACCAAAAGATTTCTACAGTGGTCTTTTATCTGTTGAGGTGACCCTCATCCCAAATGACAATGGCATGGCAGACTGCATTAGGCACAGCACAGTCAGGCAGATCCCACACAAGGTAACTATTCCCTGCTACAGTGCTCTTTGTTGGGTTTTCAGTCAAAACAAAGTGTCTTAGAGAGCATTCCCTCCTTTCCACCACCATGCTCCTGCACTGTACTGAAAGCCACTGGCATGCACATAGAGCACCAGAGTTCCCCAGCCCACCAGGTGCTTCAGAGAGGAACAACACAGAGTTACCTTCTGCTTTCAGGAGCAGCCCTTCCCCTGGCATGGTTAACAACCTTTCTGGATGCACAGTTTGTGTGTTCAGATAGGAAGCTCTCACTTTAATGTATAATTTATGTAACAGAGGAAAAAATGTGCACTGACAAATTAGTCTTCTCAAAAAACAAGGGTTCAACTATTGGGGAAGGAGGGGATACATCTTGCAGTACACTCCTTGGGAGGGTTTAAATACTGTATGCCAGAAATTATCCTCTTTGAGCTTTGCTGACCTTTGATCTGAAGAACTTATTGGCCTTGCTGCTCCAGGGAATTATCCTTTGAAATCAGTTACTCATTTTGGAGCTCAAATGAAATGGGGAAATCTGGTGATCTCATCCTGATGTCAAGCTTCATTCAGCAGAGAAAAATGAAATCTAACTGATGAAACTTTAAAGGGCAATATGGAGATACTAAAATAGTATTTACAAGTGATCAAATAATGTGTCTGTGCCTTATCCAAACCCAATGAACATTTAAAAATACATACTGTTTTGTCTGAGAAGAGAAGAAGTGTTTGGTATCTTGCTGCTATACTTAGTTTTGACTATTGACATGTGCTCAGTTTCATGAGGGATACAAACACATGCAGAGCCTACTTATAAATAAAATGAGAATGTCTGCTTGGGACAGTTAAAACTGGCAGCCTGTAAACAGAGATCCACCAGTGAGCCGCATGCCAAGGTTCAGATATATTCACAATGTGAACTTCCTTTCAGCTCTGCCAATGATATTAAACTAGACCAGACAAGATAGCTATCTCAAAGGAGTGCGGAGAATTAATAGACTTGAGTTTCCAAAGTCTAGGCCATCAAAAATAGGTCCACACACAATGCATCATCTGTGCAAAAATACTTACTTACCTCCCTGCTCAGATAACAAGTCCTGACAAAAAAAAACGTGCTACACAGACAAATACACAGGGAAACAAACCCTTGTTGTGGGAATCCACAACTGGAGGGGGAAAAAAAAGTATATGTATTGCTTCTCATGGGAATAACCATATGCTCTCAAAAACAATGTTCCCTAACAGAACGTTTCATGAATTGAAATATTGCATATGTTTTCTTTATTATGTTCTTTTCTTGTTCATTATTAATGGCCTTGTATTCACTTCTATAACCTTAAGACACTATAAAAATGCGTCTGGACAATATTTGAAATTGGAAAGACAATAAAGGAAAAATATTAACTTGGAAAAATTGTGAAATACCATTCTTTCACGAAAAACAAACTGGCTGGCTTAAGTGTACTAGCAGATGTTTCTCTCTACAACTGTTAATTACTACCACCCAATTGCTCATAATTGAAGAGGGGGAGGAAAACAGCGAGAGAATGAACACCAGTTTAAAGATATTAAGACTCATCCCTGAAGGATTAAGTCTTTTTTTCAGCTTTTTTTTTCGTTCCAAAGGAAAGGGGGTAATAATTCAAAATGCTCCTTAGGAATCACCAAAATATCCCAGAAATGAGGTAAACTGATTGCTGTGCTGTGCATTGAATGAGGTTAGAATAGTGAGCTTCAGGCAGAAAAAACATTTTTTTCTTGCCTCCATCCTGCAACTGACAATAAGGTAGAAAAAAGAAAACACCAAAATAGAGCTGCACTCAGGTGGAAAAGTGACTAAACTTTCACCCTCACTCAGGTGGAGTGTCATTCCACATTTCTCAAAGGCTTATTCCAGCAAAGGACCATGCTCTTTGTCAAATTATCTGCCTTCTCAAAGCAAGGACAGCTTCACTCTAGTTTTCAACTGTACTTTCCATTTTAGTCAGATGGATTAACAGGATCTTGAGGCCAGAATCAAAGGGTGCAACTCTGATGAATGTCCAAGTCCGGCCCACCAACTCAAAATTTTGCACAGCAGTTAGGAGAACTCAGGCTAAACAGACAAACAAATTCAGAACCTCTTTGGAAGGACAGCCATTCCAAAAGCTCTGTGATTGCTGCATCACCTTAATTCAAAAAGCAGAACTATGGGAGAAGCTGTTCAATTCCACAGTGGTGAATTATGACTGGACATTACCAGTGATATCTTAACTCTATCTTAATGTCAGGGTCATTACTGAGAGAAACCAGAGCAAAGGTAAAACTGGAGAATTGACAAAAATGCCACCTATGAAAGTCATACCTGCCATACATGAAACCAAACCTCTGAAGTGAAATATTATTAGCCTTCCTTTCACGTTGGGTAGACTGGATTCCACAGCAATTCTTTAAAACTACCACCAGAAGCAAAGGGACAGATTATCTGTACATGGGGAAAAGAACAACAAACCACACACTAGAACCTGAGACTTGTGGGGGAATAGAATAAAAGCAAAATTTAAAAATTACCTAATAAGACAAGGAGGTGAAGTCAGAAGCACTTCTATAACAGGTCAAACTGAACTTCAGCAGAAATATTGGACTGGTGGGATTGAGCGTCAAAGAACTGGCCAAGCTCAGTAGTAAAATTCCTATGGACATCAACAGGGTAAAGGTTTCCCTTCCAATTTACAGATCTAGCAGATGCAGCAGAACTTTAGAGACTATGAGAACCAAAGGGATAGAAGGAGAATTAATTTCATTGCTTTATCTGAGGTCTCTGATGTCTAAATTATCTGGTTGTGCCAACATTTTTTTCATTGCAAATCAGGCTTGACAAACATAACTGACATTCCTCATTGACTGCGCAACAACCAGAGCAATAACAACCATGTTTGAAAGTCTAAATTAAGGAGAACTCCTTTAATTAACAATTACATTCACATTCAGATTTCACTTTTAAGTTCTCCTGGAGGCCATGGTTTAAGAAACATCATCCCCATTAAGTACACTTTGTTTTATTCCACTGATTTGATTGAAATATACCCCTGATGGAGATAACTTTGCTTGAGCAAAGGCCCTCTTCTCCAGTGGCAAATGAACATAGGGAGAAGGGGATCAGGGAGGAACATTCCTGTTCCACAGCCACCAGAACAAGCACATAGAAAAACAGGCTGGTCCTGGGTCAGTGCCAAAAGCATGTATTCAGCTTTCCCTGTCTGAAAGCTGAAGCTGATGAATTAGACACACCCTTCAAAACAACAAAGATCAAGCTGCCTTCTCTGAAACTTACTGTAGGGAAATAATTGTCCATTTTACATCCAGTGGGACAAGTCAAAACCAATTTAGAGGAAGCTGTACTAATAGTGCCTCCTACCAATCTGGAATGGGTATTTCAACCTGAAAATATGGAGAGAAGTCACGTTCTTCTATTTAGTGGTTTCTTTTTGACAGTCACAACACAAATTAAAGGTTCATTTGCACACCATAAGAAAAAAAAAAAAGAGTCACAGTGTCACAAGACCAACTGCCAGCATCTGACCAGGAGGAGACAGAGCAGAGGGACAGTGACTCGGACCTTGTGACAGCTTGCAAAAACAGAAAAAATCCCCAAAGCAATACAAAACCCAACAAAAATAGAAAATCAAAATATGTTTTAAATATTCAGGCATGGTTCTAACTGACAAGACACCACTAGGACATTGAGGAACAGCTAAACTGAAATTCACTCAGAAAACAGTTTCTCTCCTGAATAAAGTTAAGTCAAACTCCCAGGTCTGTGCAACATCATCTCCCTTAAAAGTTCAATTCCTTTTGCCAATCCCAATAATTTGACATTTCTAAGTAGAAGTATTTCCAAGCTTTGATGCAGAATCACAGGTTTCTATCTAAGTCTGGCTTTTTTGGTTTGGTAGTTTGGGGTTTTTTTTTTTGGCTGTTATGTTGGGGAGAGGGGGGTGGATTTTTTTACTGTTTCCTTACAAAAGAAGTTGTGTGCTAAAGACGCAGATACAAAAGACAATATGGTCTCTCTCTGCCAGCTAGAGTGTAACACATACATGCTTAAACACTAAACCTAGATTTCTCACACTCTCCCTGGAGTGAGTTTGCTAAAGGGAGAGAGTTTGCTGAATTTTGCCAGATTATGATTCCCTTTTCCAATTAGTTCCCCAACTGGCTGTATTTCATCAACAGAAACTGCCAGATTAAATGCCTTACTTGACCATCTTCACCCAATACACTTTGATGTTCAGTTCTCAAGCTTCAAAATACCTTTTGGATGAAGATCAGACAGCACTAAACAGAATTACTAATTAATTAAGCAAAGTTAAATTTTAAACACTGTTTGTTGTGTTAGCCAAAAGCCTGAACAGAACAGTCTTTTTTTTTACCTTCCTCATTGGAGATCAAAGAAGATCATTTCTCATTCCCCACCCCTATCCTAAAAAAAAAAAAAAGAAAGAAAGAAAGAAAGGAGGAGAACACACAAACAGGAAGAATCTCCATAAGCTTTGGTCAGAATAGTTCAGGATGATACCCATAGAAGCATGACTTTTGTTTGATCAGTGGACATACCAAAACCCTCATGAACAGAATGCAATCTGTCGTATCATTTAACATGGGTAAGTGTTCCTTAAGTGAAAACTGTCACTGTCATATGGATCCCTCACCACTTTCTTAAAGTATTATATGTCCCTGGGGCTCTGAATGGGCCTGTGAAGTGATGGATTCTGTTACTGAACAGGGACAGATGGGGACATCAACTGATCACTTGTGACTTAAAAAAAAAGAAAAAAGACCTCTCTCCTCTAAAGATGGTCCTACACTGATTTTGGTTAGTAACTGGTGACAATTTTGCTTTTTAAAAATTCATTCTCAGTGTAAGTTGCAGACATGCATGTTCACATAGGATTTTCTATCTTAAATTTCCTTTGTCTTTGTCTCTTTGGATTTTTTCCCCCTGAGATTCACAGGGGAAGAAAAAGAAGAAAAAACCCCAGCCCCTGCATAACCCTTTATTCAAATGGAGACTGAGTAGGTAATTTTATTAATAATGTAGGCTTTGATATTAACTCACTCCCATCTAACTTAGATGTTCAATAAGAAAATCGTGTTTCTACCACCTTTGCTGTGATAATGGGGCCTCTAAAGGTGTCTGAACTGTAATATTCAATTAATCAGAATTGCTTCCCATGAGGATGAACGTCACTCTGACCCTCACAGAGCTAACCTTTTATAGAGAGCAATGCTGTCGACCTATACTGTAACATTATTTTGGCTATGATGAATTTGTTACACATCTGACAACATGGTAATAGTTAATATTCAGTAGAAGGTTCAGTGTTCCCATCCTCACAGCCCTACATATTACTCTGAGAGGGAGGGGAGAATGGAGACTGATCCACAAAACAAGAGAAAAGCATTATTGTGATTAATATTAGTCCAGCATATACATGTGCACATCTGTTTCCCTCTTCATATTTAGGCATGGGTGAGTAATGGTACTGAGGTGATGCATCACATACTGCTAAACATGCAGAGAAATAAATTTCACCAGGGCTTGACGCAACCACTTGAAGTGTGGAGAATACACGGGATCTCATCAGAGAAATAATTCCCACAGAGCAAAGGCAGGTATCTGCTCACCACTGCTAATTAACACAGCCTAAAGACCTCAGCCAGAGATGGAAGCCCACGTACTGCTCAAACACAGAACAGGAGATGGTTTGGAGCATGATTTGGAGCATCCTTTCAGGAGGAGCCAGCCCTTCCTGTTGCTCCAGAGAGCCCACATGTTTGCAGCTCAAGATTCAGCTTCCCACTTTGAGCTACCCCTTTGGTGGAAGATCCTGTAATATTCTCCTAGACACTGAAACTGTGAATTTACCTTCAGATGTAGCATTTTGAAATCTGTGCAGCAATAACAATGTGCTAGAGGGGCTGGGCAGCTGTCCCTGCAGGGCACAGGTACCTGGGACAAGGCAGCTGCCAGGGCATCCTGCAGGAGCCCGCTGAACCGAACCCCACTTTGTCAACAACGTTCTGCCACACCTGAAGGGCTCCACTCTCTTTAAAGGCTCCTTGAAATGGCAAAACAAGGGCCTGCAGCACCACACTTCAGCTTTATGCCTCCACATCCTTAGGACGGACTATAACTCCCTCCTAAAAATATCTTTCATGCACAGAGTCCAGGGCTGCCTTGGCTTCCCTCGGCAACTCCCGTGCCAGCACTGAGCCCTGAGCACAGCCCTGGCTGCCAGGCACAGAAATGCTCCTCCAGAGCCCTCTGAAAATTCCTTGGGTAGCAGCTCTTTCACTTCTGGATGTTTTGGTTTACAACTGCTATTCCTTTCCTCTCTTTCTGTTACCTTTACAGTTTTAAATCCTTTTTGGTACAAAGTTGAGAACTCTGGATGATGTATTTTATTGGTGAAAGGACCTGGATTGCTGGATCAGATTTATAAAGCAAGAAAAAACTGATTGCTAGTAGTTTTATTTTTTTTGGTAGAATGGGGGTTGGGACTTTCCATCTAACAAGAGCAGCTGGACTCCAAGCTCTTTCAAGAACAGAAATGTTGCTTCAGGTTCATTTCCACAACCCCATAGTGCTGCATTTATTATTTGCTTTTACTCACAAACTAGTTGTGGTTACAAAAAAAAGCTTGTCTTCCAAACAAATGACATTTTATCTCTTTCTCCACAGGAGAATAAGGTTGACTGCTACTTGTGCTTTGAGGTTTGGATATGATTGAGATGAAACATCTGTTAAGAAAAAAAGGTGTGGGGGGACTTTTTTCTGCTAAAAATATCATGCTTCTTTTTTTTTCCAGCAAACTTGAAACATGTGATGAAATTCAACTTTTAAAATATAACCCTGGAGCTACTTGAAACTATAAAAGTCTCCTCAGTATCTGAGGCAAGTCAGAATTTCCACTGTTCAAGCTGGGCTTTTATGAAGAGCAGACTTTAGAAAAACCTGTAATCTGTCTAGGTAACAAAGGGCACTTGTTCTGCCTGGTGAGGTAAAACTTTGGGTTTCTGTAGCTACTGCAGCAGAAGTGAAGTTGAAACACAAAAAAGCACCCTGACTGATACACACTTTGAATTTGGAACAGCAACTGGCAAAGCAACATGCTTGTCATGGAAATTGCCTCCACAGCTCTGCATCTACCCACCCGAGTGCTTGCAAGGTTCAGTGAGTTGCTGTGGCTAAACTTATCCAGCCCAAGATTCAGGCTTCTAACTCCGCATCTATCAGGCAGGGCATCTTTATAAAACAACAGCTCCTCAATGCAGTCCCAGAAATGCAAGAACTGTTTAATCCTGTCATAATGTGTGTCCACACATGAGACACTCCAAGATTCGAAATCCCTATGGGCAGGAGAGAAGGGCCTTAACAGAACATGGGATCTAAAGAAAAACCTTTTGTAGAAAGCTACCAAAACCCCAGCAAAGGCAGCACTCAAGCTCAGTTGCCTGGCACTGTCACACGTCAGTGAAACACAAGAAAACTTGCAACAACACTTGCAGCAGGACATATTGCTTATTAAATGGAGTATTCAAGGTTTCTAAAAATGAGCTAAAAATGAGCGTAGTGTTTCATGTAAAGGCAAGGGATCTGAAACAAACATGTTGTCTTCTGAAATATCACAGGCCAAAACTTCTTTCAATTATAAAGGAAAAAAAACTGGAATAATTCTACGAACACCACCATGAGAGTATTATCTAGTCCAAAATCTTTGGATAGTCATATTTGGAAATATGAACAAGCTTCACATGGATAAAAAAAAAGAGAAGAGAAGAGAAGAGAAGAGAAGAGAAGAGAAGAGAAGAGAAGAGAAGAGAAGAGAAGAGAAGAGAAGAGAAGAGAAGAGAAGAGAAGAGAAGAGAAGAGAAGAATAGCATTTTGACTCACTTTTCAAAAACATGTTCAATAAAACCTCCATGAACTGTGGTCAAAGCTACAAGAAAAATAACTGGTAATAATCGTTGCTGGGAAATTAAAAGTAGAAAAGGACCTTTGTTCAAGCAGAATAAATGAAACCACTGGTATTCATCATGTTTCCAGAGAGATTGTTTTCAAACTCCTGATTTGTTCCCATATTTCATTCTTTGTTCTTGGTGGTGGATGTCCTGGGGCAAAGTCCAAGTGCATTATTGTACTGCTGCACAAGTACAGTAATGCAGTTTATCTCTGACCACAGACATGGGACCAGCTCTCTCACAGGTACACCCGAGTCCGTCGCTTTGCCATGGCACATCCGAGCTCGTACCCAGCAGTGCCGAGGCCGGAGAGCAGGACAGCCCCGGGCAGGGGTGACCCAGCCCCCAGGGGGGTCAGGGTTTGGCAGGTGTACCCCAGGGTGGGCAGCTGGAGCAGAGCTGTGCACAGCCTGCCTCGCTGTGCACTCAGTGTCACTGTGACCCAGCCCAGCCCCGATGAGCAGCGAGCCCACGTGAGGCCCAGCCCTCTCAGGCCACAAGCACAGACCACAAGCCTCACATCCCCGGCACCCATTTCTCAGCCCTATCTCAGTCCTGCTACAAGGTACCTTCCCTCGAGATTCACTCACTGACGTGAACAACCCGCTGGGTGCTGACAGTCTGCTGCCCAAGATCCACCACGATGCCTCGCTCACCTTTGGGATGCCAAGGGCAAATCCAAGAGTCCCCCTGCTTTTGATGAGATCTCCCTGAGCTATGTCCTTTTGGCCTTTGATTCTTCTGCTTCCCACATGCACCCTGATAGTCTGGCTCTCTCATACTACAAGAGAAGCAGCTTGAGAGATCTGTACACATAGATTTTTCAACAGGTGACTTTTTGCCTCCTAGCAAACTAGTTCATGACTACCCCAGAGCTGAGAATAAAAGAATATTCTTATTGTTAATTGATTATTTTTTAAATGACCACTCAGGAAGAGCATTAGCTTCTCCATGGAAGAAGGAAAAGTTGCCAGTCTTAGGTAGATGGAAAGAACATGGAAAACCAGTATTATTATAAATACTATGCACATAATATTATTTAAAAGCTTTTCATATTTAAGATATTCATTAAGGATCAACTCTTTGCTTTTTTTGAGGTGCTGGTTTACTTCCCTATTATCATTTGGCTTTCTTCAGTCATCATAAAGAATACAGACCACTTGTAAGTTTGGAAGGCTTTCTTGTGTACTGTACTTTGTAACTCTCTCTCTGTCATATTCTAAGGGACAGACATGGTTGCAGAAAATTCCAATCTCCAGTCTCAGCCTTGCTATGGTGCTCCTGAACCAACATGCAACTTGCTTGTGTTCAATATAACAACTTTCCAGCTGTGTAGAATGATCTGACCACAGAGATCAATGTGAAACTACTTCTTCCAGCAGGTATGATCTTCCCAGTCTAATGCAGAGGATTATAACCCAGAACACTCTCAAACCATAGACAAAACACATCATCTATCACGGCCTGTTAGGCAGTACCAGTAGGAGCTGGTGGGGTGTCAGCTAAAGAGAGTGACACACTGTGCAGGGAACATGCAGGACACGGGGAGGAGAGCACGTGCCCTCCACACAGCAGCAGCTCAGTGTGAGGAGGAAAGCTCACCCTCTGAGGTATCCCAACAGCCCACTTTTCACTGCCTTTCTGTGCTCCACTTGCCAGCATGGGTGGGAACTGTTAGACACACTGTAAAGGTTCATTTGGAAACACCTGGAGACCACTAACTCATTACACACAGGCCATGGGCAACCGTTGGATGGCAACAGTCTTTCATCACTACTGACCTGGCTGCACTTGAAACAGCAGCTCTAGAAGTAAAAGCTTCTGATCCAAATACCAACCCCCCTCAACTGGAACAGCTAATGTTAAGAAACACTTGTACAATTTTATATTTTTTTAAATTTTTTTTTTAAAGTGCCTCATGCCGTAAGATTTTCCTCCCACTCATGGCAAGCAGCCTACCTGCTTCTTATAATTTCCTGGATCTGTGCACAACCACAGGAAAACTTCTGCTAATCCTACCAGTCTCATGTTCTTTGGTGACTTTTATTCTAACTGCCAAACTAAGCAGTTTTCTCTTGGCACTCTCCACTGCTCCTTCCTCCCCACACCCCCACGTCCTTCGCTGCTCCTTCCAACCCACAGTAACCAGCTTATCAGCTGCCAGCCTCAGCAGGGACCCGCTGCTTGTCACATACTGGTGGCTGGTGCCAGTGGGTCACTCCATGGCTGAAGACATTTTTCAGTTGTTTCATGTTATATTGAGTAGTAGGAAAGGATACAGCAGAAACCTCTTGAGAGCTGAAAAAAATACAGCCAGTGAGCAAGTGATCACCAGTCTGAGGTGATCACACAGCATATACTCACACATAGCAAATCTATGGTAAGTGCATAGGATTAGCAACAAGTCATTAAAATGCAGAGTTCCCATATAACATCCCAGAAGGCTGACCACAAGAGTACATCTAAGGTAGAATTATTAACCCTCTATTTGCAATGTCAGGAATAAATAGCTATTTTGTTTAAGAACCTGAGAGAGAAGAGACCATCATTATCTGCAAAGCACCAAGCCTGCATCAATAGTACTATACAGGTAGTAACAATGGTGCCAACATAAAGCAAATTTGCCTGTGTGCAAGATGCAATCTATGCCTTTTCTAGAAATACATTGGAATTTCATGCATATAAAATGCAAAAAACCCTTAAACTTTAGAAAATAAATAAATAACCATCGTAACTGAAAGCATTAACTAGAGAGAGGAATGCAATTTCAAATAACTGCCTTTTATTACTTATAACTCAGCCTAGAACAACAGATTAATTTACTAGAGTTAAGAGATTAACAAAGTATGGTAAAAAGTGTCTCCCAGGCGAGTAGAAGGTTAGCTAAAACTAGTGAAAATGCTTGTTCAAGTTTTCCTGTGCTGACAAGTTTATAAACAATTTGGGCCCAAGTACCATACCTTACCACCTTTCCTCTGAGCTGACAACACAACAAATGTTCTTCCAATTACTAATTATAGAAAAACTCCAGGAATTAAAGCCTTCACTGAATCTGTCCTGAATGCAGAGAGAGAGGAAAGGGAGCTATCTCACACAGGAGCAGCCCTGCTGTGGGGTGCAGTGGGGAAGGACGCTCCCCCACACCTCCCCTGCCGCTGCAGCCCCAGCAAAGGGAAGCATCCACCTGGAAGCCAAGGTGCTCCCATCACTGGGATGTCTGGGATCAGTGTGGAGGGGGAAGCACATGCAGCTGGGGTGGCCCAGGCATGCTGTCAGTGCTGGGCATAAGATCGGCAGCCTTAAACCACCACTTCATTCTTCACTATCGGTTCCTTGTTTGCTCATCGGTTCTTATAAAAGTCAAAATAACAACACAGCTCCTCATGCTGGTACACTGCTGACCACGCCTCAGCTCCCCCCTGACCACAGATTCCCTGGATGCTGGGAATGAAGATGTGAAGGGCAGACTGCACACACTAGCAAAAAGTTGAAAAACATGTAACAATGTTAAGAATATCATTAACTCCTTTTCTGCTTTGCTGAATACAGAATGCCTTAACTGCAGGTTTAAAAATTCTATAATGGCTTGTAAATATGTGAAAAGTGCAACAAGTAGCTCTTTTACAGATCTGCTAGGGTTTTTTTCAGCAACAACATGTGCTTTGAACTCTGCTGGAGGGCTTTCTAATATTAATGGGCAAGAAGATGACCTGAATAATTTGTCCTTTCAGGTACCAGAACAGGGAACATCTTACATCTAGGGATTTAGATACATCTGTCTTGGGAAACATATAAAAAATTGGGTTTGTTGATTCAGGCCAAGCTCTGTCACTACTTTCAGCAGGACTTTGGATATCATGATCAGATAAGGCACCAGGAAGGCCTGGATCTTCTCCAGTCTTCTGTTGAGAGAACAATAACCAAGACATCACCCTCGGCTGACAAATGAAACAGGGAACAGATTGCTATCAGTTTAAGAGGCAACTCCTCTGACAGGTACAGGACTAGATTGATCTCAAGAGAGGCAAGATTTCTGATTAGTAGAAATACTTAGGTCATACTTTTCAAGAGAACAGTGACATGAGAAATCACATTATTGCATAAATAATTGGGACAATAGGTTAGGTATCAAGGTGAAGCTCAGGACTTCACTGTGAACTCCAAAAGGCAGCTGGATCCCACGGGGCTCCAAAGAGCTTGTACTGGGACAAGGAAGAAATCACCCCTTTATGCAATCAGTCAGCATCAGAAGACTGCATCAGGAGTTCCTTCCTGAGCTGAACTTTCTGAAAAGTTTTTAAATGTTGCAGTAGTGATAAGATGGAGAAACCTCAGTTCACTTCAGAAAGACAAGGAGTGGTCAAGACAAGAAAGCTCTCCTGGTCTAGAAGCTTTAGCTGCAAAGAATTCCCAAAATGTCCAGAGAAAGGAGGTGAAAAATGTTCAGAAAAATAAGAGCAGGACTCTCAAACAATTCATTAGAAGCTTACTTATGCCTAGAAGAGTTGAGGGAGAACTTGGATGTTATTACTGAGCACACAAATAGCAGATATCTTTCTGAACCACCTGCTTGTCCCCATGGCAGAAGAGTGACTTGCTGTTTGATCCTGCACTCAAGTCCTGCCTGCCATTTTGGCTTCTCCACCGACATGAAATGGAAAATATCTCCTCATGTCTGTGCTAGGTTTTGTGACTTCTTCCAGAGCCACCCCCAGGCATTGGCTGGTTCTGGCAACCCATTATTCTAGCTAGGGACAAGGAAGAGAAAATGGGAGCTCTTTTACCCTACATGTGAAGGGTTTTGAAGCACATCCTTCCTGTGCAGAAACTGGGGGACAAGGAAGTTCGAGCACGAGACGTTCCTACACAGCCACAGCAGATTGCACAAGTGCTCCAAGTCTGGCAAGTGGAAGGCTCTGAAATGCAGCGGGAAATCACTTGGAATGCATAATGCAAATGAATCCACTACAGAACCTATATCCAGCATGACCAATTGCTGTGTTATTAATGAAAGAGGAAGAAGGAAAATAGAGTAAGAGTAATATGAGACTGAGGTTTCCATTGGTGTCTCTTATCTAAGGAAATCACTGACCACATAAGAGAAAATCCAAAAATTTCAATTTAGTCACTTTCCCAGCAGCAAAATCAAAGGCAGGTGGTGGATATAATAGACAATGCTGGTCAAACCATTTCTCTCTGCACAGCATTCAATAAACAGAGTTGCCGCTATTGAGTTCTAACCTCTTGTCATGCAGCAACACTGAGTCAACAATCCGCTCTCATGGCTTAATGCTTTTGATGTTTACTTTGTTCTTTGTATAGTTCAAAAGAAAGCACTAATGCACCAGTCCTCTTACCAAATACAATCTTAATCCCAGAATCCCGAGCCTTTTGCTGTTGGCCAGTTAAGTCTGTTAAGACGAAAGGATTTGATCAAGCTTTACATAACAACACAGAAGTTAAATCCAGCAAAGAGAGTTCTTTTTATCTGTACTGCTCAGACAGCTAAGAGGGGGAAAAAAAGAGAGAGAAGGAAAAAAAGGTAATGAACTTGGCTATGTAAAACAAAATAAGGAATTCAATTATTTCTCTTATTGCTACTTTGTCTTTTCAGTGAGAGTCTTCCAAAGAACTCAGATTTATTCTCCAATAAAGTTCCTGAGAGCAAAGGCTCTAACATTCCCCCCCTCCCCAAACCAGAACTGCAGCACTTGCTGTGCCTTTTTTGCAAATCGGAGAAACGTTTGTTTCATCCCTACCATGAATTTATGAAGACACTGATGCATGGTATGTGGTAGAGCATGGTATTTGCCATTCATGTCCTCTCTGAGCTTAGTCTAATCAACCATTTTCCAGGTTACAGATCCCTGTCTCTGAAGCTGTTGGTGAGTTTGATGTTATCTTATGACACATGAGCATATAATCATGTAGCACATGTTATACCAGTACATATGTAAAGATCACGAGGCAGCAAAATAAAGGCAGAACAACTATTTTAGATGGAAAGATTAATCTTTGTTCTAGAATATTAATTACATTTTCCCACAAAAACATTTCTATGCAGAGGTATGACAGTTGCCATCTTGTACCTAAGCTACACAGAATTCACAGAAGCTGTGCCCTATCGAAGACCTCAAACCATGTTTCAGCTTCACTTTATCTAACATCACAATTTTGTGCTAGTACTAGCACAATCATTAAAGTATGATACAAGTAAAAAGTATAAAGTTACACAAAAAGGATGCTTTAACACAATGCTTGTAGTGTTCTCTGATAATTATAAGATTTTCAATATCTGAATGAAACAGGAAATGCTTAACACTGTCCCCAGCATGGAAAGCACAGCCTGGAGATCTGAGAGCAGAAGGGATGAGGAGCAAGCTTTGACAACCTGCATGCATTTGCCTGAGCACTGGGTGAGAACAGTCATCTTCCTCCCAGCTGGAAAGATGCCACAGAACAGCTCTTCCCTGGTGACAGCACACAAAGGATGGACCACTGCTGGTACCTAAATCTGGTCTTCACTACTCATCTACTTCATAACAAATGGGACTTATCAGAAGTAATAATGTGAAACTGTTGAAGCAGTGAAATTACAGTTACCTAAAAGGTTTTACACTCTAATAAAAAGAATCTTGATGCTGACTAGTTTGAAAATATTAGATATTGAACATTATGTTTGCTATGCAAGATAATGCTACACAACAAAGAAAGAAATAATTAGAGGCAAGGAAAGATAGAATGAGACAAAGAAAATGAAATTATTCACCTTGCTGACATTTAATATCCTGTCAGAAGCAGTTTCTCCTATAATTGTAAAATTAAAATCCTACCCTTTATGAGCATTATGTCCTACAAAGGTGAGACTGGAAAGTTAAATACAAAACCATTCAACAAACACTGACTCCATCACAGCAAGTATAGTTTACCTTTATGATTAACAGTAGCCTACAAGCACCAGCTGAAATTGAGTTCCTATGTTATGGCACATACAAGACATGCAGTCTTTGTAAACTACAGAGATGAGTGAAACTTGGAGTCCCAGAATCATGGTATATTAACACATGGCACAGGTAAGGAAGTGGAAGGCAGACATTCTTAACAGAGAATCTTTCACATTCTGTTTATACAAAAGCTTCTAATACCAGAAACAAATGATTGCATTATAAAAGGATAGAAATTTCCAGATTAAGCTTGACATGGTTCATTGCTCTAAATAAATTGGGCATATTGTTTTCACTAGTGTATAATATAAACCTAGCACATAGCCCATGCAATCACTTGTTATACTAGAGAGTTTCTGAAGTCTCATTTCCTTGAAAGGAATGAGCAACAAATTAATCTTCTCCATTCATGAACCCCCACTTGTCCCTGAAGCTCAATGTACCTCAGACGTGCTCTCTGGCAGAATACAGCACCCATACTCCCAGGCACCAATGGTCCTTCCCACCACAACAATGATTCCATCTCAACCACCTGATCACAGAGGAGGAAGAAGAGATGGAAAGAGAAATTGTCTGAGGCAATAATGATTCCATTCATATTCAAGAAAAATGTGTTGAGCAAGAGTCTCTAGTCCTTATTAGAAATTAACATGGGAGTTTCTAAGGCTGGTTTGTGTAACCCAGATGGGAGTGCAGCATCTCACATAACCCAGTGCTAATAGCTTCACTCACTGAATTTGCCACCTCTGCCAGGGACAGTGACATTCACCACTGCTACCAATGTCAAGAGAAGTACCTGGAGAAAATGGTGAGACCTTGAATTAAAACTCTTGGTCCCTGTGATTCATCTGGGTGACTTTTTTCAATACTAGTAGTAGCAGATACAGAAATAACACCCTATTTCCATCTCAACAGTTTTTCAGGCAAATGGCACATCAGATCAAGAACTGCATTCTCAGTATATGCATTCTCACACTGATTTATTCACTAACTTACTCCAATACACCTTTATATTAACCAAAAAATTTTGTTCTTTAAATACCTTCTAGATGAAAGTGTTCATCACCAATAGTGTCTCTGTAGCCTTCCCCAGATAAATCCTGTTTAAAACAAAACAAAACAAATTAACTACAAATATACTACATACAAAGTGTCGAGGTGTTAACAATATTTACTTATTACTGCCAGAATTAATTTAAAACACAAATGAGAGCACAGAAACTCTTTACCAGGAAAGAAATCAATCACCTTATCAGTGGTAGTCAATGTATTTGGTGCTATTTTACAATGCTCTGGACATACTTCTGGACAAAGATTTAGTGAAGATGAATTGACTACAGAGGGGAAAGGAAAAAAAAAGTTCATATTCAAATAATTTTACAAAGTAATATTTAGCATTTCAACATTCTTTCAATGAAGCAAGAATAAAAAAATCTCTAAATGGAAATGAAAAAGGAGAAATAAGCCCTTCACTACCCACAGAGGAACGTTATCACTTGGTTCCACCAACAAACAGAAAACTTCCATATGCCAGAGGTTACCCAAGAAAAGCAGATACCACATTCTGACAAGCTGCCTGAGCCTTCAGTCCTGAAATTAATGAAATTTTGCCAGCCCCAGTATGTATAGAACAATACAGGAGCAGATGTCACAGATATGCAGATGAACTTATCTCAGACCCAAAAAACATTTCTCCAGTGGTGCTGAAGTAGTTATAAAGGGCATCAGTGGGATTTGGAGCTAATCCCAGTCACACAGACTCTGAAAAGCATTCTTACTCTCTTATGAGCAAACCCTTCCAGCTCCGTCACCCCACCCCAGCTAAACCATAAGCAACGGCAGCTATCCTCACGTCCTGCCTTCTCTCAGTCATTCCAAAGCTTTAGCAGCACGAGTGTCACTGACCTTACACTGCAGTCTGGCTCCATGGATTCTCCACAAACACTCTCTGCCTCTGAAAAAGTTATGGTGACAAAGAAGGATATGGGCCTAAAAAACTGGTGTGCTGCACTCAGCCAAAAAACAAAAACTCTGCAAAAAGAGAGCAGCAGCATGGAGCCAGCATTCTCAGCATCAGCCTGGGGGCTGGAAGTTGACCGTGGAGAGCTTTTAGTACAAGATAAGGATAAGGGAATAACCTGTGAAAATTAATGTCTGGTTGTATTAATTAGCTTTATTGTTAAAGAATTTGATCATGATAAAGACAGCTCACTTCTTTTTCTTGAAAAAGCTGACAGAGGTTCTTTACCTTCCACATGCCCAAATGTTATTTTTGAGATTAGTTATAACAGAGTAACTAAGCCACAAAAGCAGATCTTAGGAATTCCTCAGTATCAATTTCTGCAACAGCATGTTAAAAATTAGACTGCACTAACACTACTGGATACCTTGCCCAGAAACCCTGAAAATACTGTCTCTTCACAATCACATCCCCTGAAGTAAAGTTAGACCTTGAAGGACAAACATCTCTGAGAAATGCTGGCAAACTGGCCTGGAATGCTGGGATACAGCACAGCACAATGCTGCTATAAAAGCTGACATTCTGGATTTATCTTTCCAGGCAGCAAATCACAAAAATCTACTGTTGTTCCAGTAAAAAGGGTCTCTTTTTCTGGGCTGATTAATATCAACCGTTGCCTTAAAAATAATGGAAGGAACAAACAGAGAATGAGAAGAAGACATAAAATGTTGGCATGATGCATTGTATTGCTGCAAGATGATGATCTTTTCAGAACAATTCAAAATTAGTATACTTTTGTTTGATCAAATTCCCCCATGTCACAATTTTCCATGAAGCTGTGAGAGCACACCTCTGCCTGCTCCTACAGACAATGATATATAGAAGTGACTCTGCCCTCCCACAATGCTAAATATTGAATAACTGTTTTGTTTGGGGTTTTCTTCTGTTGGAATTCCTGCTCCCTTTGGAAAAAAAAATATTTTCTGTTAACCTGGTCAGCAAATATCCAGTGGGTAGGTACTTGTGTATATCTGATATCTAGATGGTAGCTTTCACCTCCTAAAATTTTAGCTAAGCAAGCACTGCATCTGAGTATCAAACATTGCCTGCTAAAATGATGTCATTAATCTCATGCTCTACAAAACTCACAAATCATTAATTGTTGTGATTTTTCATATGTCAAAAGACATCACTTAATAATAAGCATACATTTGTTGATGAAAAATGCACTATCAAGTAACTCAAAGGAAAACAGTGGAAGACAGGGAGTGTAAAACAGCAGAGTGAAGCATTAATATTCATTACACTAGCTTCCTTATTTCCTCACTTTTAATCATTACATGGGTCTTAAGCAAACATTTTTTACATTCCAGTCTAGTTTCACTCCTTCTCTAGCTCCTAGTTATTTAAGTAAAGTAGTAACTTAATGCAAGCAAATTTCCAGTAAGTGTTTCCGCCTTAAACCAAATTATTATAAATTAACACATTCTAAAAAATGTTTTTCATGCTGTTGAACCGTAATATAACTGTTAGACAGCACATAAATTGACAATCCGTCCTGACACTGATGAGAGTATTGTTTGAACATTTAGTTACACATTTAAGCAGAATTCCTCAGCTCCCATTCAAAGGTATTCCTCTGTGGAGGATTCTGACATGTATTATCTTTGATAGACAGACATGTATCTGCGAAGGGTGTGGGCAACTCTTAAGATTTTACAGGAAAAAAAATGCAGGAGAAAAAATATATACTTTCTCATTCATCTTATCATCGTTAACTTTTTTATCAAAAAAACTGCAAGAGAGTTACCTGAATATTTTTAGCACCACCAAGATAGAAGTTGCAACCTGGATAAACACCAAAATGCACCTGCTTTAGAAAAGGTTTCTGGGCAGTGTATGTGAACTCACACACCAGAAAAGTGCAAAAGCTGAGCAAGCATCAGAGAAAACAACTCGGACTGCAGCTCATCCTGCACGTTATTCTCCCAGTAACCCACACAAATTGCCTTAGAGCAGATAAAGCAGTGCACCTACCCCCAGCAACCCAAATTCATAAAGTGGGCTAGAGCGAAAGAAAAGGGTCAATGGGTAAAACAGAACTTGCAGCTCAAGAAATTCTAGTGGGAAGCAAACACTACAGCCAGGTAGGAATATTTGACACTGGGGACAAGTGTGTTCAAGCACAAATAGAACAGGGCTTGAGGGGATGAAGAAGCCAGGAGCAGCTCTGCCACAGGGCCCTCAGCACCCACGCCACGGCAGGATCAGAGAGCAACAGCAACAACATTGAGCTCACAGGCACTTGTATATCACTGTCCTGACACGAGGTTTTAAATCACAACGCTGCGCTTTCGAACTGGAACACTGAGTCATGAAACAACCAAAACCAGATGTACCCTGTGAAATACTATATAAATGAGGTCAGCGAGCACTTGAAAGAATAAAGAAAAGAAACATTTACACAGAAGGATTATTCCAGCATGCCATTGCTATGGGTTGCTGAACAGGAACCCATCTAGAGTAAGTGTCTCTACCTCACCAGGAGTTTCCCAGATAAGTAAGTTGGCCTCCGTTAGCTACCAACACAAATCACAGTGAATGACTAAGATTCAGGCTCAAACATGTGCTTCAAAACTCAGAACAGCTGGCTGCCTGGCCTGGCCAGAAAGGACCTCGTGTCCCATATATCCCACTCTGATAGGTGCTTCTGTACTCAGCTCAGATTTAAGAGGGCGGGGGTGGAGAGAAGAGTTAATTAGTGCAACTCCCTCAGAAATGTTGCTGAGTATATACATACATGAAGAGAAAAACAATCTTTAAAAGCTCCCACACCCCAGGGCTTCTACTCAGCTGGGTACAAGTCCAGCAATCGTCACTCACTTCCCACCTTTGCTGCGCAATCAGACATCAGTGAATTCTGACTCAATGGAAATTTTAATTTTCTTAACCTCAACATCAACCCAAACAGCCCTGTGCAGTCTTCTTACTGATACAAGTCTCTGGAGACAAAGGCCAGGCACTCACTCTGGGGCTTCCAGCTATTGACTTCCTTCTCACAAGCCATCTGAAAATGCTGCAGTCCAAATACTCACCCTTCATTCTGCCTACATCACCTTTGCTGGCTCACTTCCTGCTTCTACATTGAGGTTAAACACCTTGATTTCACCCTCCAGGCTCTGCACAGGCGTATTTGTGGTCACATCTCCTAGTCCTGCCTCCTAGCCCCTACACCCACCAGTTGTTCTGACCTTGCTCTGCAGTATTACCCCTTCTCCCTGGCCTGGCTCTGCCTTTCCACGTCATCCTCCATGACATCCAGCACATTTATGGCACACAAGAGCTAAAGCTACTGATTGCAACCAGAGCGTGGATTTTAGCAGCCTGTGCCTGACCTAACACGGTGCTCAATACAGCTTTGCTCCAGTGTTAAGTACAGACAGATACATCCATAGATGTAATAGATATTTCAAAGGATAACCTTTGATTTAAGTGGGTTATCATGACAACAAGCCCATTTTTAAAGCTTGGGCCCCCCTACTCCTTGTATTACATCTCAAGTCAATATTGCATTAATTAACATTTTTCTAAAAGGTGTTGCTCTTCTCAAGTAGAAACAAGTTGCTTTACCTCTCTCCATCTTCAAACACCTCATTAAAATCTTTTGATTTAGCCTTAAGATACTGAATTTTCCACATTTTTGGCAGAAAATATGCACATATTTCCCGTTTAATGAAGTTTTTGTCAAGGAATCATATATAATTTTTTTTTTGCACAACACATGCAGAATGACAAATCAGTCAAAAACCTTTCCTCCCTATTTTTAACCATCTGACTGAAACACGGGTTTTCCTTTCTTTATTTTCATATTGATGCAATAAAGTTTTGGAATGAGCAAAGTTGAAATGCATTTCACAATACGACTGCAAGGGACAAGATATGTGGTAATTCTAATGTCTTGTGTAGATTTTAAAAGGTTTTAAAGTCACTGCCAACAAGAATGCTGTGTCACCTATGCACAAACTTCAATTCTTGACATAGAAAAAACAATCCCAAGAAATAGAGGCTCAAGAGAATGAGGATGCCCTTTGGCCTTTCAACCAAACCACTGAGGGCCTGTCAGATGCCAAGTGGCCACTCTGAATGGTTCAGTCTCATTTGCAGGAAAGAAGTTTCCAAAATAAGTCTGATTTTCCAATAGCAAGTCCTTAGCAGACTGTGGAAACCTCATCTGTTGAAGATGCTTCAGGAAACCCATCCAGATCCCAAAGCAGTCATTAGTGTTTTACTTTATTTTTAGTCTTGTCCAGACTTGAAGAGAAAGAGGAAAAAGACTTTTGAAAAACAGTTGATGGAAGGAAACTTGTTCCCCTTTGGGTATCTGAAATTTCCCATGGACTAGAAACACAGCCATGTGTAACTATGATCAGCTCAAGCCTAGGCTTCAGCATTAGGAAGCCTACTCACACCCCAAAAAATGGTGTAGTTTCTTTTAGACTAATGTAAGTGGAAGCAGATACTCAGTTATCCTGAGGTGGTCACCATTCTTTAAATGCAGGTTTATAGCCAGGCTTAAAACTTGAAAATGAAATAAATAAGGAAATAAATAAATTAACTGCTCGTAGTCAGACGTGCGTGGAGCGGACGTTATGCCAGGTCAGCAGCTTCCATGCACAGATACCCATGCAGTCAAACATTCATGGAAGTAGACACTTATGCACACAATTCTGTGCAATCACTACTTACAGGCAAAAGAGAAGAATGTGCTTTGGGCATGCATCTGTCTCTCTCTGCATTTGCAAATGAAGACTTCATTGTAATATTCTCTTTCAAAAATGCTTGAAGATCCTCCTCATAAGCTTTTTCAAATAAACCATATACTTCTGTATCACAGTATTCCATTTAGGACAAGAGCTTCCTTTCCTTCTCTGTTCATAAGCAATCTATAAACCCAGGGCCTTACACAGATAAAAGTATATATGCCAAGCCTCACTATAATGAAAATTGAAACCAGGCAAATACATGTAATAATTAAAGCATATATCATATAGAAAAACACTATAGAGCACTACACATTTATGCCTTGTTTTAAGCCTAATATTGTTTTTCTACAGCATATTTCCCTTTTTCTTCTGCAATCATAAGGTCTTACTTTTTTGAAGTTTGCCATTCTAGATCATTTAATAACAAAGGTACTTCACTAGGATGCAACATTCTGTAGAGAATGCAAGAAGCAACTCACACTTGAAGAAGTCAAGGTGACTCTAATTTTCAGACCCACATTAAAATACACACTGCAACTCTGATATTACAGATTGTTCAGCAGAAGAAACAAGCTCAACTTCTATAATGTTTTCTTTCTCTGAAATAAGAACCTGTGCTCTATCATTACAGAAGGGTTTTTCTTCCTCCACCATGCATTGAAGCTTCTCTCAGATAAAATTTCTTCATAATATAATCACAGCAGGTAGAGTTCTTAAGAAAACAGACTTTTCCTCTAAGATCCATGACAGATGATCTCGGATGGGTTTAACTGCTGTGGCTTAGGATTTTACTGCCTTTATCTGCCTTATTGGCCTCTATGCCCAAAGTTATGGTCTTCCTAACAGAGAGAGCAGAACACAATGGGTCTAGTACCATGGATACCAAAATTCATCGCTTGGCACCTTAGCATAAAGATCACATTAATCTACCAGCTCCAAAAATAAAATGGTGAAACACAAATGCCTTCAGTGTGGCTGTCTCTGTTCTCTGGGAGCAGCAACTCCCAGCCATAATAACATGGCAGCACTGTTGGAAATAATACATCTGTATGTGTGTTTGACATATACCTATTTGACAGAATTGGCACCCCTGCAGTCTCATCTCACAGAAGGTATCTGTAGAGCAATTCCAGATGCTGATAAATACTGTGATGATAAAGACAGGATGGAAAAAAAAAAACAACCCACTCAAACTCCAGTCACAAAGGATCATGGACTATTAGAGGCTTGTGAGGCAGAAAACATCCCGAATTCCTTTATATCCCTGTTATAGGCCCTCAAGTGGGCACCAGGAGCAGTGGTTGTATGATACACTTTTAAGGACAGCCCATCCACAAGAATATGATCATGAGCCTGTTGAGGAAGTGAACATGCAAAGCAGATGGACACTTGCACAAAAGCCTTCATGGTGGATACCTGAATAAGAAAGGAAACCTGTTACTTTTTGTTCCAGTTGCTTGCAACATGCAGCTGAACCTCTTTTGCCCAAAACAAACGTGCACCAGGCTTTCCAATAGGATGAAACACAAATCCTTTCTTCATATTTCTGACCTATTTCTTTTCTCCAGCCTATGGAAATCAGGTAGTGACTATGACGAAACATGCTCTTTGCAAGTAGCTTTGTCATGCCTACTGCAGTGGGCAAATGAGCATCCTCTTTCAGTTGTCACTCACTGCAACCTGCACCCGATAAAGGCTACCTGCCTGCTCATTTAACTCGAATCATAGCCTTTACATGTGCTGTGGAAGATAAGAATGGTTGTAAACATAAATCAAATTATATCCTGTATATATATATAGATACATATATATATATAAAAATATATAAAAATATAGAGGAAAAAAAGACCAGAAATAATAGCTTAAAATACTAGGAACTTTTATCTAATGTATGTTAAGACCTGTAGATGCTCAGAAGATCAATTCAGGGTACAGTTTTATTTAGATTATTCCAGTTTCAAGACAGAATATTACTATTTTTGTGATGCTTTAATCCTGTATTTCATGGATCTTTATAAACCCTTGCTAGGTGTTTGCAAAGCGACATCTTCCACTAACACTATTATTGGAATCCTGTAACTATTAAGGCTTCTAATTTTTAAGGTGATAGGATAAAACATCGTTTTTCAAGGAATTCTGCCAGATAAGAGATCATATAATTGAAAGCAACTGTTAGAACAGATGTATGGAATCAGCAGTTACTTTCCAACTGAAGGGCCCAGCCACCTTCAACTAAAAAAGATCATCAGTCTTTGAGATTAAATAGAACTGAAACAAGAAATGACTGCTTTTTGCTATCTTTAAATTCACTTTGAAGCTACTTCAGAAGAATAAATGAACTCTACAGATTCAGCTATTTACCTCATTTTGTTCTAACTATCCTCTAATCTCCTTGGTGATTGGAAAATCAATTGTCCCATGTTCCCCAAGATCTTATCTTCAACACAGATTATATTGATGAACATGTCTAAGGACATGAATGAAAGAGGACAAATCTTCATCTTCCTTCCAGCCTGGAGAAGCTCAATAACTTCTCTGAATTGCTTATTTTGGGTTTCTTCACCACAGCCGACAGATGGGCATAGCTTTGTAATAAATCAGATTTTCTGTTCATGATAGGTTTGGTTACCAAGAAACTCTTTAACAGACAGGCTTAAGTGCACTGAGGTGATTGGATCCAGGCATGCACTGGGAAGCAAGCTTGCAGAAAATGGCTACTGAGCTTGAGTACAGAATAACTTGCTCATTTAAGATGTGATCACCAACTCCAGTGATCATTACAGCTTTAACATACTGCATTCTGAACCCTCCTTGTGAGAATAGCCTGTGTCTTCCTATATGTCTCAGGTTTTCATACAGCACAAGGGCTTAGAGCTCCCCATGAATGATAATCAATGCTCCTCTATTATGTTTATAGCTCTAAGGCTTTTCCTGCTAATGGATGACGTATATTTATGCAGCTGGAGGAAACCTGGATTCAATAACTGCTCCACCACAGACTCACTGTGTGGTGTAGGGTAAGTTACTTAAATCTCTCTGTGCCTTCATTTTTCAACCGTAAAACTGAATTCTTGATGCCCACCTTTGTAAAGAGCTCTGAATCCTCAGGATGGAAACATACCCTGCTAAATAATATTACCTTGTTAGGAAGCACAGGTGTGTGACCCTGGACACATATGCTAATGTTGAGCCATAAATCTGTCAACAGGAGGTGCTGGCAAAACAGATGGTTCACATTCCTTTTTAAACCACCTCTTTGTCCCTAGAGCCCAGGTATGTCAACTAATCATTTTATAACTGGTCGGGGTTTTAGTGGGCCAGGAAGTCCCAGCAAAGCACAATGCCATCGACACTAAGGCTAAAAACAGAGCCAACAAGAGGAAAAGACAGACATAGAGGTTTCTTTTCTCTGTTGCCTGGCATGTGGGACAAGCACTGTGAGGCTCTGCAGAAAAAAGATAAAATAAAAAGCAGAACCTATCTCCACACATTCCTGTAAGCAGTCCAGCATCGCTGACCATGCATGAATGGTGACTGATGCTGCATACATGAAAACAGACACGTTTTTTAATTACAGGCAATAAAGAACCACAGACGCACAGCATTTAAAAACCTGACTTAGATGAACAATTGCATGTTGATTAACAAGGATGTCAGGAGGATTACAAGCAAATAAAAAATTCCCTTCTAAATATTTTTTTTTTAACTTAAGAGTTGCCTATAGTATTAGACATTCCGATTCCCTATCTCAATAGCTGAAAACAGAAAACATGGCATTTTCCTCAAAAATGTTACTGTAGCAACAAGGGCTGGGCAGGATTTGGGCTGCAGGCTGGGCGGGCGGGTGACAGAGAGTGCTTGGGCAGGCAGGACAGGGCAAGGCAGCGAGCAGGGCAGGCAGGGTAGGGGATGCAGGACAGGGCAGGCAGTAAGAGCAGGCAGGACAAACCAGGCAGGAAGAGCAGGCAGGGCAGAGAAGTGAGAGCAGGCAGGGCAGACAGGCAGGGCAGAGCAGGCAGGGCAGGAAGAGCAGGCAGGCAGAGCAGGCAGGCAGAGCAGGCAGGGCAGAGCAGGCAGGGCAGAGCAGTGAGAGCAGGAAGAGCAGGCAGGGCAGGCAGGCAGGCAGGACAAACCAGGCAGTAAGAGCAGGCAGAGCAGGCAGGGCAGAGCAGTAAGAGCAGGGCAGGCAGCCGTGCAGGCCCGTCTGCCACGCACATTCCCATAAATGGAATCGTAGGGCCAGTGGCCCACATCAAAGCATGGAGTTTAGCAGATTTCCCCTTCCCCTCCCCCTGAGTCTTTGAGACGGAGACTTCATACTCCAGAATTTAATATCTTTTTCCTCCCTCCCCCCATCAGCCCCTTTGTCTGTGTCTCTGTTCTCTAAGAGCTAACAGATGTTGATGCCATATAGTTTCAAAGAAAACTTTTGATGCCCACATAACTCATTACAACTAATATATTCCAAGAATGCTTGTAGCTCAGGAAACACTGGGGTGAAAAAACAGAGGAGAGGGGGCAAATGGCTACACTGAGTAAGCCTTGAGAGAAAATAAATAGTTCACTTCAAAGTCATCAGGGAATTTTTTAACAAGCTCTTTCTTCCGCAAAACACAGAACAAATTCAGCTGAGCCTAGAATTCCCAAAGGAAAAAAATAAAACCAAACCCCATACAAATGGCAAAGCAGGGGGAAGCATCTGAGAGGTCGCCCGGCTCGCCCAGCAACAAAGTGCAGCATTCTCGAGGTTCACTATTCCCAAGCAACCTGCACTGTGCCAGGGCACAAAAGCATCGCTGAAAAGCAGAGACTGTCAACAACACAGAGAGCCCTAGAAAAACTAACCCTGTCCCTCTGCACGGAATGAATGCAGATGGCAACGAGATTGCTCAGTTCATGGAGCACTGTAAATCAGCCTTAAACACAAGAGGAGGATGTGTCATGAATGTCACAAGTAAATACAAGAAACATCCCCTCATTTAGCAAAAGCAGGTGATTGCATTTTTCAGGGAAGGCAGGTCCATGTTCTTAGCTGTTTTCTAGGATTACATCTAGGATACAACCCTCCATAAATTTTGCTAACAGGTCTCCTCCTCTCCTCTGCTGCTTCAGCACACAGCTGCATCCTCCCCTCCGTTTGGTGAGAAGCCCCCCAGGAGTCACCAGGGGTTGGTAGGGAGAAGGGTTGAGAAAAGGGGGGAGGGCGAGAATGCGATTACATCAATTTCCACAGCAGGGGGATCAGATTGCATCATTGTACACAACTTGGGGCCCACTCTTTTATCCCTGATGCAGGCAAATTTCCCATTGAAATCAGTGGGAGACTTGTCTGTGCGAGGACTGCAGAATCGGGTGTTCTGTGATCACAGAATTAAAAAACAGCAGGAAGCCACACCTGGCAGCACCTCTCCCAGTGGTTCTCTGCCCTCCATCGGGATGGATATCAAATCACAACAAACAAAAACATAACACCGGTGTTAAATCCCTTCTCCCCTCATATACAAACTCTTAAAAATCCACCACACAGTTACTGTATAAAAGTCTGTATAAAGTTCCTGCCACTGTACTGCAGATTTCACACAAAGGAAGTAACAATGAGAAAGAAAATCTCAGGGGGAGGCATACATTGACATCTCTCATCTAACAACTAGAAAGCAAAGAGTTTTAAAGGTTTCAGACAAGCAGGTGTGTTCTACTGCTTGGTTTTTTTCCAGGGGTTTAGTTGGAAGAGGAGAAACAAAGAGAGCCCTACTGCAGCAGCAACAGCCCACGGTCCCTTTCTGAATCGTTCAAATACAAAGCATAGCACAATAGCACGATATGTGAAATTATTACTTTTTCACCGCTGCTCATTTGCAAGCACCACACTTTGCATCCACTCACATCTGCTTGAAAAGTTTTCCTTGTAGCAGCTCAATAGTCTCCCCAGTTTAGCTGCTGCTACTCCCGTTCACACCTTGTTTGCAAGATAATTATCCCTCAAACATACTGGTAGACAGCTTAGGAAAACCAGAACTAAAGTCCTTTATCAGACTTGTTGAGGATAAAATGTGGTTCCTCGTAAAATTATTCCTTATTATCTCTCCTGCCTCACTGTTTGGGGATAGGTCATTTCCTCTAGGGAATAACAAGGAAGGCATCCTCAAGCCTTGTGGCTTTGTAAGCAAAATACCGCATTACTGAGGTCATCCACCACATTTCAGAGCATTAGGAAGCTTCAGCGGGAGAACAGGGAGCAGAGCAGCTCAGGTAACTCAGATCTAGTCTGTGGCTGAGTGGGGCCAAGGTGGAGAAGACAGGGGATAACACAGAAGTACCAAACACTACTGAGCCCTGAGGGAATCAGAAGGTCTGAAATTCTATTCCATAAATTCAAAGCCTTACTGAACTCTCAAAATAATGCACCTTTAGGATCTGGGTTCTAAGTTTGTTCAACACTCCCCACCGTCGCTGGACTGAGGGGGCTGTTGAGCAGATGGGGAGGCTGGGCAGCCCCCCAGGAGCACGCTCAGCTGTGGGGCTGCGTGGTGGCAGTGGCTCCATCGCCATCAAACCGCGGGTTCTGAGCCACCAGGGCAGCACCAGGCCAGGAACTGCCTTTGGACTCCACTGTGTGCATTGCCCATGTTTTTCACCACTGTCAAACAGCATATTCCAGTGCGGGCTAATTACATGCTCCTTCTGTCCCACATGTACCAGAACACAGGGAGGAAAAAAAACCCCAATCATGAATCATGAAGTATATGATATAACATAAATGTTATGTTTTCATTTTCCTGGTTAGGCCTGGTTTCAGCTGAGCCCTATCATGCCTCTTTTGTGACAGCAAAATAATAATTAGGATGAAAAAAATAGCAAATGATAATTAGAAGGACAAGAAAAAAAATACCCCAGACCAGAAACTTAGCAACTATTACTTTTAGTGACTATTGGCAGCAAGAGCTGGAGTTTCCCCCGTATAAGACAAAGCACAACAGCAGCAGCACAATGACTGAGGTTTTACATTAAAGAGAAATTGAACTACGGTCTGGGGTTCCTCCTAAAGCTGGTGATGCTTTGCCTTGGAAATCTGCACCTATAGCAATACTCCTGACTTCATACCATGGCTTCTATACTCAAAACTTTAACTACAGAGGAACCGCTACATCCAGCTGATCAGCAATCTTGCTGGAGTGTCTCAGCTGTTTCTATACAGTGAGAATTTACGTTCAATAGATTAAGTTACCTTTGCTGGAATTTGTAAACCAGCCCCCCGCCCCCCCCAATTTATAGACAATCCAGAGCACAAAACCTGTCAAGTGTATCTCCTCCAAATGGTCTCAGTAGCAGGAGGCCAGCAATATCGAGTGCTCTCGGAAACTTGTAATTCCTTTCCAATCTCAAGCAGACAAATTAAACAGAAAGAATTTTTTTTTTATTTTTATTTTAACTGTCATGGACACCATCAATAGATTTTCAACTATTGCCCTGAACAGTAACGATGTAGCAGAAATCAACAGATGTGCATATCTTCCTTAAACAGAACTTCTGGTGGTACACACAGGAAGTGGGCTACAAGTAGGAGGAAAAATACCCTACTTCAGGCAGCCAGAATAGAGCAGATCCTCATTTTGATGCAACTCTGACACTCTGGACATGCAAACTCTAAACTTTGGGCCAATGCTATGGTTTGTCTCCCGAGCTGGGCAGAATGATGCCTGGAGACATCAAAAGACCTTGGAAGGGCTTTTGAGGCTGTTTTTCACCATTTCAGGGAAAATGGTTTTCTGATCATGTGTGTATGGAGGGTGTATGTTTCATTTGTTACATTGCAACAACAGAAAGGCTAAGGAAAAAAGATTAATTTTGCCAAATTCTAAGTTTCCTCTCAAGAAACACTGATAGAAAAACATAATGGAGCCTCATAAATATGGACAGTTCTTGTCCTGAAACAAAGGAACTGAACTTGCAGTGACCCAGCCAAGCCTGGGCTGCTGAAGCACCAAGGGAGGTAATATTTATAGGACCTCTTTCAAAGGCTTTTTTCCCCTTGTTCTCCTATTTCCATTAACAAGAATTACTGTATTACTTAGCAGTACTGTATTGCTCAGCCATTACCCTTCTGCAGCACACCCTGCCTGTTCCTCACGGTGCTGTGCAGACACACAAACCCTCCCCAGCCCAGGGGGACACACCCAGAAAGGTACATGGGGATTGATTTTTTACCACCTGCAGGTGCTTGCAGTAGAGCAGATCCCACCGAGCTTCCTGCAGTGACCAAGCCCAGAGAAAGGTGCGTGCACAGGTCTTGGGCAGCAAAACTTTATCGTTCAGCCCAGGGTTCCCAAGTGCACAGGTACTTTGAGATCAACCCCTAGTGCCAGGCACTATGTTACCTTTGATTTCAGACACAGTGAGGGCATCTGACAGAAGCTGGCCTTGGCATCAGACTCCACACAAAATGGGAGAGGCCAAAACCAGCACTGTGATAAACCAACCAAACCAAGGATAGGGGATGTTTTCAAAAGCCATAAGAGCACCATTTCCAAGTTCTGAGCACATCACCAGGGCTAGCCAAGTCCTCAGTGTGCTCCCCTTGGAAAGGTACAGCCCCCATTTACACAGGTGACATAGGAAACACTGCTCCATGATTAGCACAAAACACTTGGACAAAAGTGGAGTCACTTGGGACCACAACAGACACTTTCTCTTCCCATAGAAGGTGGGAGAAAGCTGAAAGAGAAACCTCAGTTTCATCACAGGTCCACAAAGCCCTCAGCACATGATTGTGACAGAAACTGGAGTTTTATCAGTCTCACCAGGTTACCAGCTCGCCTTACTTTCTTTTTCAAACCAATTTAACTCCATCTTTGTGGCAAGGTTTTGTACTCATTTGCTATGAATTATAACATCTTATTTAAACATAAAGGCCTGTGGAAATCCTTTACAATGTTTATACAAGTTTTAATGTTTTCCATGAGGACCAGACACATTTGGGAGGGGAGGGAGGAAGGATGACAGCCCAATGCAGATTATATGGAGAGCAGCAGGCTTGACTGGCCTCATGCAGCTATTAAAGGGACAGCAACATTTTAAAATTCACATTTGTCCAGAAAAGTTTTACCTAGTCTTATGTAAACACCAGAAAGGCATTCATTAAAGGAAGAAGAAGTCTCAGCATTTCCAGGCAGTTCACTTTCACTTTAGAAAGATTGTTTCAATTCAAGCCTGTTGGTCCTTTTAACATGCTCCAGTAAGAAAGGCACAAAAAGAGAAGTGGTGCAAATAATCATGAAAATAAAGGAAAATGACAAGGAGACTTTACTACCCCAAGCTATCTTCATTTAAATTTTTAAATATAAATTAGAGGAAATACTTAATCACAGTCATTACTGGCATCTCAGTTGACATTAAAATTATGTCAAATGCTGTTTAACGCTGCTGATTTTTAATAGCTTGTATTTAAAGAATGAAAGAAAATTAACACAGATCTTTCTCACTAGGCACAACTCTTAATTTCAGTCAGAAAAGTCTGTCAGGCAGCCCAGATTGCATCAACAGCTTCATGAGCTCATGACACACCAGCAGCACAGAACAAACTGTTGTCCAAGCTGTCCTGGCAGGACATGCAAACCTTGATTTTGATCTCAGTTTTGCCCTAGTTTCACATTTCTGTAACTGCAGCAGAACAAAATCAGAGTGGCTGGAAATAAAATTGTGCCTTCACCGAACATTCAAGACCAACTCATTTTCTAGTCAGTTATAGCATCAATATCGATATCAAAAGTAAATATTTCAACTTAAGTTGAAAACTCTTTATATTTCTTCCACAAGCAAACTATTAAGAACTCTGGCCTAGAGAAAGATAAAAGGAGCCAATCTCCCCTTCAAATTATCAAGCAAGCCTGGGCTTTGACTCCTTTTTCAATGGGAAGTCAAAACGTCTGACTCCAATCAGTTTGTATAAACCAGCTTTTGTTTTTCCTTTTACCCAAATGACTCCACTCTTAAGGATTTATTGTAACTGAATTGCTTTTCTACCCAGCAGGGAGCTGTAGCACTAGCAAAGCTGTTCCACACAGTAGGTTTTCCGCTGATTGAATTTCTAGACTTTCAGCTCTTCGGAAATGTTTGCTCTTGTACAAGCTGTCAGAGGGAAATTGTGTGCAGTCGATTTTGTCTCAGCTAAAGCCAGGCGGGGTTCCATATGCAGCCAGCCAATGTGGAATTAAAAGGAGGAGGATCAATCAAATTGCAAAGGAAAAAAGGTCTCAGAACAAACAAATAAAAAAACCCCAAAGAAACAAACCATACAACAGAAAAAGGGCAGAGGGAAGCAGATGAGAATGAAAACCATTCCTGCAAATAGGTGCATTAAAAAGAACCAGCAACATCCTTTCTTAAAAGGGAAGCTTTTATTTAAAAATCACTAAAATAAGGGCTAGGAGCCATATGAAGAAGTTGTTCCATTACCCATGCACAAAGCCAACACCATTATATTGCTCCAACTCCAAGCTGCTGTATAATCCCTCATCTCTGGAGCAGCCCACCCTACCAGCAGTGCCCCAGCTGTCAGTACCACAGTCAGAGCACAGATAACAGCCACAGCAGCTCTGCTACACGGGCTGCTGGCTCTATGTAATCAGGAACACACACTGGGAAGATGCAGGAAGCCATTGGAAAGCACCTCAGCTGCTGCCATGCTTGTCACAGACCATGGAAGGTGATTTAACAAGACGGATTTTTCAGGCATCACGTTCTCAGGACCTCACAAAGACCCCAAAGTCACCTCCATTCCAAGTGGATCATGGCCACTCTCTTGCCACGCACAGGGTCTAATGGTTCCAGCCAATTGCTGTCTGCATCTGAGGTTTTGTTCTCTAGAAATACAATAACTGACAGGGCCAGAAGTGCACAGAGGGGCCAACACAACCAAGTAAGTCAGAAGCAACAAGCAGAGATTAAGACATCTGTATTAAAGGTCTCAGGATCTGAGTATAAGCAACACTTGCCTGTGGTCTGGTTTGGAATAGCTCATATTTCTAACTCAACTGCAGGAGAAATTTTGATTCTAACTGCATTGCAGGGAACAGAAATGCTTGTAGGCATAAACCAATACTTCCAAATGACATAGTAACCCATGAATGTGATAGCACAGGTGAGCATTGGACTGGGAGTCTCTGCCCTGCCAATGATGGGCAGATAAGCCTCACAATGTTTAAGTACACCAGAGCAGGACCAGGAGTGGCTGCACTGACACCAGGCACACCATCTTGCCCCTGTGCTGAGGTTTGTGTTGTGACAACCCCGTGTTAGAAAACTTGTGTCACCTGTTTTATTTTTTAAGAAATATTTACATCTAGTGGGTCATTCTTTTTTTGACATGCAGTGGAAATCAAAAAGCCATACAACAGGGGTTTGGTTTTAAATTACTGACTTGACCTTAAAATACTTCTAAGCCCTACTCCCTTGTCCTACTTCTGAGTCCTACTCTGGACTTACCCTCATGTGTAAGTTGACTAAGTAGCTAGGCAGTGAAGCAGTATCTCTCCCTGTCTGCAAGAACAGTCATTCTACCTTTTAAATGTGTAATGGGGAAAAGCACCTTGCAAAAGATCTTTCTTAGAGCATCCCAAGTGTCTGCAGCAGTGACTGGTGAAGAGCCTCAGTGACGATGCAAAAAAGGAACCTTCAGTTTGCTGTGCACTGTCTTTCCTCGGAAGACACTATACAGTGAGAGAAGATGACATCTATCATAAAACAAATAATAATAATGAGGATTTTTGCAACAACTCTTCCCCAGTCAGCTGCCTTCCATTAACAGTGGTTTTCTCTCTCAGTTCCTCCCTTATTTCACCTGTTAAGTGTAGCTCGGTGATTTTCCTGCTGGGAGTCTGTTCAGACTCGCTTTCCCAACTCAGCACACTGACAGCCTGACATTTGTGCTCCTAATCAACAGTGCACCTCGACAAAGCCCTGATGATGAAAGGAAATATCCTGTCTCCAAAGTCTTCTGAAGGGCCACGTGCCTGACGAAGGCATTTGCACCACTATTTACACCATATTTAATGAACCTCATTACCAAATCAGTTGTCTGCTCATGTTAGTCACTGAAGAGTTTCCTCATTTTTTCTTTACCTCTTGGGAGGCTTCAGTTCCTCTTTGACCATAAAGAAAAATATTGCAAACAGAAAAGAAAGAGGGCAGTGAGCAAGAAATTCCTGATACACAAGAAGGAAGCACAAGGCTGCAAATGACCTGAAACTTTGATCAGTCTTTCCTCCTAATACTATTAAGATTTACTCCAGATGTCCCAGGCACTACTGCTAACAGTGCCCCAGCCCAGAGCTGTAACCATGTACAGCAACTAAACAAAGTATTGCCTTAAGATAAAAATTCACTCATAAATCCCAACAAGGGTTATTGAAAGGTTATTGTTCTCTAGTTAGGATACGCTGCCATTTTCAACTAAATGCAGATTTGATTCAGAGTGACACAGAATTTAAAACTCAATATTGCGAATGCACAACTTTCTGGTATTCTATGGGAAAACCAGAACAAGGATTGGTTAATTCTCCCCACACAGTCTGAGGATGCTCTGATTGTCTGAAAGACTTTTTACCTCATTATCAATTTCTACCAAGTCTTCTATTGCACAATTTGGTTTGAGGGCATGTGGCTACACAAAGTGCAAAGAATTATTCTGGAGCTCACAGACAACTGAAGCAAGGTAGGTATAGCTGCAACACATCTTCTCAACAATTGTCCCTAACCAACTGCTTAATTTCTTAGATCTATTCCACTTTTAGGTCCTAAAATCCAGAGAACAATATCTGAACTGTCTATCAAAGCTAGTGTTCTTCACTATGACCAGCCTTAAGCATTCTACAGACTTTGCTCTATTTACCTGCTTTATATAAAAGCCTGCCTTGCTCTTTTGCTTCTAAAAGAAAAAGTTATGAGAGAGAGAAAGAGAAATGACTGAGCAGGAGACCTTATTTCCAATGCTTTGCATAGGCCAGCTGCAGATTAATGCCCTAGACCGTATGTCATGCCTTGCAGATCTCACTTTAGACTACAATTGTCTTTCATCCCAAACAAACTGCTGTCAATCTGCCTTTATATGCTTCAACTATCACCTTACAGTTATTACTGGAAACTACCAACAGACTGCTTTTGAAGGAGCAAGGCAGTTTCACACAGAACCAGGATAATGACAACAGAAGATAAAGTAAGAAATCTAGAAGTTAAATGGGTTTTTTTTATTACTGCTATTTTTAAAAACACAAAAGACATTGAGGATGGGAGGAGTTAAGGGACAAGGCTTAAAGACACATGAAGACTGGAAAACAGATGCAGAAAAGAAATGAAAGGCACCCAGTAATGGAAACATTTGCACAGGCGCTAAGCTTACTCAAATAAGTAGTTCTTTTGAAACCAACTTGACTCCTTAAATGAGTAAATTTAAGTTTGCAGGATCAATTATCTAAAATGAATGCTTAAAATAAATTAAAGAAAGATACAAGGTATCAGAAGAACAGCACATGAAATATTGTACCACACTAATACTAATGTTAATCATCCTCATTAAAAACATACTTCAAAGGGTACAAGAAGCCAAAATAGTAATACAGGCAAGATTTAAAAGTGATGATAGAAACAAGGCTAAGGTATATAATAATACATGCAGTGAAAAGGGAGTAATCAGAAAGACTAAAGCAAAAGGGGAAACCAGCAAGGACTACAGCAGGAAGGATGATGGGATGTACGTACAAAAGAACATGCCCAGATGTTTTATTCCGAATTTATTCAGGGCCACACCCTGCAAACATTTGTCACCTGATGAAAAGACTAAAGCCACGGCCATTACTGTGAATTTCAACGACCTACGTCTAACTCTAAAGGATATTCCTAGATTTGGAGTTGCAGGGGCTTCCCTTCTAAATGAGCACACACATGAGCATCTGCAGGGTTTGGTCATTAGCTCACAGCCGTTGCTGAGTTCCATTTTTCTTACAATATGGTTCCAACAGCCACAGCCTTATCCAAGTGAGAATGAACTGCTGGGAGTGTGACAAAATGTGGTGCAATGCAGAGACAGATATCCAGTGGAGACTAATATTTCCAAGAAATTATGAACAAATTCTACTGCTCATCTGACAGAAATGAGATGGGCTGCTGGCTGACACCAGAAAGCACTGAGAACACTGCCTAGTGAGAAAAGCTTCTCTGGCATGTAAATGGTATTTCCTCAGATCATGTATATGTAAAATATAGGTTAGGTATCAGCACCTAGTACATACATGGAACTGCTTTAAACAAAACCAAAACCAAAATAAATTAGCAAGAATTCAAAAGAAAAAAATGGATATCAAAGAAAATAATTCCATGGATGATGTCTTTTAGTAAGGCTCTTGTACAGCCCTTTATTATGGAAAAAGAGGCAGATGAATTCTCTGTCAAATTTCTCTGAACAAATTTCTCTCAATGGTGTCTCCCTGCTGAAGCAGCATGGGCAGCTGACAGTGCAGGTCCTCACCCAGCTGCCCTGCACTGTCAGTACTACCCGAGCCACCATTTCAAAGCAGCCCCCAAAGATCCTAAATGAGCTGTTCTTACATCAGTGTTTCTAGTATAGACCTCACCCTCTAGTGTGTTGTATGGGGCAGAAAGCAGTAACTGTCTCCACGGACACAGCTCAAATGTAGTAATCCACAAAAGGGATGCTAGAAAACAATAAAGACCTGAGAAGTGGGGAAAGCACATAGAGATAGGCTAGAAAAACATGTATCATGGAAATAAAGGCCCGGAAAGTTACATCAAGTTGATGGAAAAATGAAATGCTCAGATGTCCATTGTAAACCTGCAGTCTTTCCAGGCTCTCCACGGCCAAAGCAGAAGCCCCAGCAGCTTGAGCTAGAGGACAGTATCCCTAAAAATTCACCTGTTGCAGGCTCTGCAAACAAGATACAGAGGGGTTTGCAGTGCACAGGAACAGAACTTTACACAATTTTCTGGTCCATTTGAATTGATGGATACTGTAGACTGAAATACTGCTGGGAAGCCCTGGGGAAGAATGTCTGCTAACACGTGACAAGCTTTTGACTTAGGGAAAACTGAACACAACCTGTCTTAGATCACAAAACACAGTGGGTGGGACAGTTCTGGCACAGCAGTTTAGAAATTCTCTGCCCTCGGATGGGCTGAGGTGTTTCACATAGGCTGGCAGTATATGGATTTCACACTGAACTCCGAGGTATTCTCCATTTTCTCACGCAGTACTAATAACAGACCATTTTAGCTCAAGTTCATCTGCTTTTATGGCAAGTAACTCTGCATACCCAGTATTTACCAATTGTAATGTGGCACCAGAATCCCTGTTAATAGCTTAACTTTGTGAATCTCTTACACAATGCCTGCAAGAAAACTTTGCAGCTGCTGAGCTTGTTATGGGTTGGGTACTCCTTTGCATCCTGACTGAATCCTAAATGCACCCAATAAAGCTCCATTTATTTTAGCTAGGGATATTTCCATAGGCCTGTTTTGATAGGCAGAGCTCCCTCCCGTCTGCTTTAGTGTCTTTTCCATTTAAGAGTAACAAATTTAAAAGTTTAAAAATAAATAAATAAATGGAACAGGAAACTATCATAGCTTCAAAATCTCACTTTCTGGATAGAATTTAGGACAAGGGACAATACTAACAAATACAATTTGTACCAGACTTTAAAGCCCACATGCTCAGGCCAATGATGACACAAATACACAAATTCACACTGTGAATTCTCTCACAAGTTTGCTGGAGATAACACACAAAAGCTTGTTTAGAGACCTCTGCTCCTTTCTTTTTTTTAATCACTGTGTTTATTTTGGTTATGCCCATGCACACAGAGCCTCAGCTCTCCCCTTGCATTGTGCATTCTGCTCATCTCACCAAAGCAGGAGGGGAATTTGAGAACAAGTTTCCTAACTGTACACAGAGCTCGTCACCACACCGGGACACTCGGAGTCAGTCGTGCAGCCCTCTACGGTCAGGGCTGCATTTAAGCCTTCTGATAACAGACTGGGGCAGGCAGGTCTGTCACTCTGGACATATGAAACTGTACTGCCAGGAAACTGCAGCTCCTTTGAACAGTTTGTGGGCAGGGTAACAAGGCTGGCTCTGCAGTTCAGCACAGGCAGCTGTCACAGCCCTCCCTTGCCTGCTCGACCTAGGGAAGAATGAAACACAGCCAAGGAAAGAACACGGTTCAAAGGCCTGAGCCTGAAAGCAAATGCTAAAAAAAAAGGAAAAGGAAAAATAAGAACAAAGAAATCTTAAGCTGGTTTGTCTGTTTTTTCAATTTACACAACTGTAAACAAATTCAGAGGTTTATTAGTTTATAATGCTTTTTGTGGTCATGTAATTCAAATGTGAGCTTTGATTTAAGAAATGGAATTTGGCAAGAAAGGAGTTTCAAGGCAGCCTACTCACTTTCCCATTAAGAAGATTAAAAAAGAATTCAAAATATTTAACTTTGAGTAATAAGGTCTATACTTGTGTAGCAACTAATCTTGTGCTCATGCACATCCCAATTTGGTACTGCACTTGCTTAACTTTAAGCAAGTAAGTAATCTCACTGACTTCCCATATACTTCAGGAAACACTAAGTGCTCTGCTGAAATGGGGCCATGATCAGATTTAAAGTGTCCTTTAATGAGGACTTACTCATTAGAATAAAGGGTCTCCAGAAAAGCCACTCAGCCTGTTAAAAGCAAGACATTCACCTTAACCAGCAACTTTTTATCTAATTTTGCTTTTAAATAAAGCTATCCTACATTCAAGGGTGGAATCCACAAAGAGTTATTTTAAACAGAACATTTCAAGTTCAGCTAAATCTGGGAAAAATCAGAGCCTGGACTCTTAACTGTATCCGGACTTGCTGTGCCTGTATGTAGAAGGCAGCAGCACATAATCCCTTGGTGTACCACAGCCACTTGGGCATTCAGCCTTAACTCTGAATGTGCTGTCTTGCTTTTGTAATCCAATGGGCAACATCCATATTTTCTGGCCAAGTTCTTTTCAGTTATGATTTTTTCCAGATTTCAGTCGTTACTTGCATGCAAAAGGAATTGAATTCAAACCTTAATGCTACAATAGGCTCTAATTGTATATACCACATACTTTTAAACACTAATCATTCTCAAGAGCAGCAACTGAGAAATAGCCTCACTTGGCCTTGAAAATACAGGATGTAGTTAGGAATAAGGGAAAAATTTACTGAAGAAATACCATGTACTTTCCCATCTCCAGCTCAAAGATAAGGCCAATATTCTACATGCAAACACTCATGATTTCCTTTAAAGCAGGTTTAGGTCTTTATCACAATTACAATTATTCTACTATTGCTTTAGCAGTGCCCTCTTGCAGGTGATACTGCAGAAGTCGTCTTTATTTCACAGAAAGTTACCCTAAAGAAGAAACTACATTATCCCACATCCACACATAGCAATGACCATCCATTTAGCTGTTTAGAAAAACATCAGCAAAGCCACAGAAGCTGCAGCTTTTATAGCCAATACAGATTTAATTTTCCCAGTGGGAAGAGGCCAAAGTTTTTCCTGAGCAGGTACATCTGCACACTCCAGAGAGGCTGCTTGGCCTTACTCCCACAGCACTGCTGGTGGATGGGCTTGTCTGCAAAAGGAAGCTCTGCTGGATTTAAATGGGAGGCTTAGTTTTAAACAGAGTTCAAGTGCAAAAAGCCACGTGGACATTTATTTCATGTGGTTTGTTTTTATTTGGCTTGATTGATTCTGAATCAACCAAATAAAAAAGATAGCCAGAATCCTTAATGCCCACAACAGGGTCTTCACCATTCAATCCAAATTAAAGTAGCAGTTTATTTAAACTAAGGTTGTTGTGTATGGACAAGGCCAAAGCTAATCAAGTGTTGTCTCATCACAATCCCAGCAAACAGTCTGAGCGGAGATAACGGCAAACTCTGCTTCCTGCCACAGCAACTAGCAGTGATGGAGGGAGGCTCTTCCAGTCCAGAGGAAGACCAGTTTGGACTGTACAGGGAAGAGGGAGAGGGGCTTCCTGCTAGATGGGGCTGGCAAATCTATTTCTGTGCCAGAGAAACAATCCCCTCAATATCCCTCCAGTGTGTTGTCAAACCTGACCTGTGTGAAATTTGAGAATGGATATAAATCAAAGGGAGAAAAAGTAATAAAAAGCTCCCGGCAGACTTGATGACATGTTGATAATGTTCTCGTCCTGGAGTCAGGGTGACACCAGCCCAAAGATGATATATAGAACTAAGCCCACATACCGACGATTTACTGGCCTAACGACAGTTTTCATTGATCAGAGGCCAACAATTACTGGATTCCTTCCCACTGCCTATTTCAGTATCAGGCTCTGGCATACAATCAAAACACTAGCCCTGCTTCTCCACAGTTCATGTGCCAACTTTGCAGTGGATGCTCAAGCCAAGCAAGAATGATATGCAAATCTGGCAGGTGTTTGGGGCATACCAGTGCTGCTCAAAAACCCAGCCATAAAAAAGGAAACAGCAGACAGGCCAGGGGAGTCCCGATCTGCTGCAGAAAGGCTGCAGGCTCGGTACAGTACACAGTAAACAGGTCCCAGAAACTGGAGACATGGCTTTCAGGCAGCAACAGAAAAGCTCAATTATTTTATCTCAGTATAAACAAAGCACATTCTTTATATCCCCTCCAGATTGTCTAAAGGCCTCTCTTGCCACTGCAGCTTATTTCAGAAAGAACAAGAACTTACAAACAAATAGAGCAACCAGTGCTGGTACCCATCACATAACATTCCTTTGTATTTTGTTTTGCTTTGTATCTTGAAGTAGGGAACCAGTAGAAAGAGATTTCCTTCCCAAGTGTATGGAAAATGGATGTGTCAAACTGAATTAATATCTGCAATAGCACATTTAAATGGCCATGATTAAGCTGCTGGAACGAGATGAATCAATGCAGGAAAGGTGCTGGCAAAGAAATATTTTTCCAGTATATTACTGTCTCTTACAGACAGGCAAGCGCATGTAATTTGTCTTGGTCTATCAGGATTTACCTGTCTGCCCCACAGTTAGCATAGGGGAATGCTGCAAATTTCCAAAAGCTTCTATCCACCTTCTTTGGGACCCAAAGAAAAGTTGGGAAAGGCTCCAAAGAAACAACTCCTGCTAAAAGATGTCATTTCCTTACCATAAAACTCATGAAATACACACATCTAGAAACTACACAGGAGCTCAGACTGATGCGACGGTATCTTTGTACAACACTCTTAAAAACATGCCACTAAATATTTTCCATCTCTCTTGACCTTCTATCCTCTTTCTCTTTTTCTTAAATCTGATTTGGCCAAGTTTTTCAACAGAAGCAAAAGCAGCTCAAGAGTACAGAAAGGGAATTACTGTTTTTAGGAACACAGACGATAGGAAACATCTTTTTAAGAACAAATGTCTTTTGAAAAAAATTACTTTCTGCAATTTCATGAAACATCAGAGTTGACTACTTTTAGGGGAAATACAGCCAAAAAGACAACATAGGTTTGAAGAAACTCAGAGGATTTGGGGTTTTCTACATTTCAATAATATCTGTATAAAATGAAGCTATCATCAGAAATACTGCCAACATCTTGGGAGAATAACAATCACCATCCAGGTCAACCTAAATGCATAGTTTTGACCATGTGTTCTTTTTTTTTAAGAAAAAATTGATATAACACACTTAAAATATTTAACCCTCTTCCGCAAACAGGGAAAGGGTGTAACTACAAAGAAAAAATTAAGCAGCTGAGTATTTAGAAGATGCTACCAAGCACACACTGAAAAGAAAGGGAGTTTTCCTCTATTCAATCTTCCCAAAAGTAAAACTTTTAAGAAGAGAGTCCAAGAGGTTTCAACACAAGTAGACTTTTATAGAGAGAATTAACTTCTGTAAAAATATTTTGCACAAAGGAAGATCTCCTGAAGGTAGATGAGCCTGACAGCCTTTATTTGCTCCCCTATTAAATACTGGCTGTAAAGCTCTTCCTTGCTGCCTCGGTTTCTACCTTCACTTAATATGGCATTTTAGCCTCCATGCCTATTTATTCCTGAAATGTGGCAGTCCAGTAACCACCACTATTTGCATTGCAGCCATGCCTACAGTGCCCTGGTGAGGAGCTGGAACCCTCTCACACTGAGCACTGAACTGAGCCTGTGAGTGCTGACCAGGCTCCTGGCTGGCCTGTGTGCAAGTGACTCCTTGTCATCCCACAGGAAAAGCATTCCCCCAGGACTCAGCACCACCCTGCCTCAACTGTACTAGATTATCACAGAGGGGAGCAGCTCTGCATGAGGCTCTCTAAAGACAAGCCACAGCCAGAGCAACTCAAGTACTAAAAATACATTTAGTTTTTGCCCAGTGCAGACAGGTTGTTGGAAAGAGCTTCTCTATCTTTTCCCTTCTAAAAGATTAAATAGAGAATGAACAAAATGGAAGCAGAGCTGAGAAATATGCTTTTGTTTTCCTTCTTATGAAAGGGGCTAGAATTTATATGAGGGTCCCCATGGAATACATACTTCTTTCAGCCTCTTTTCCATTCAGTTGCAGTACTCATCCGGATCCTAACTCTCTCCTGAAACTGCTGAAACCAACCATCTTTAGTAGTTCCATATCTCTATTTTCTTTTTTATTTTTCTTTCCTGGACAGGGATTATTTCAACAGCAGATTTCAGTGTGGAATGAGAAGGTGGAATTGTTAACTACTTCCTATCAGGAACTGATATTCATTAATCTCAGCCTAAAAATTAAAGGAAAGCCCAACCTGAAATGTTGGATCTGCCTGTCTGTATCACAAGTCTCTTGGGAGGAAACACAGGACACAGCTCACTATGAGGAGTGCCCCCATTGTGTTATGGGTGTTTGAATTAATTCTCAGCATATTTTGACCATGTATCCAGAGGCTATAGTAAGTTTGTTGAAAAATGGTTTCCTCCACCCTTTCATATCACTGTTCTTTCCTTCTTTTACTAGTATTTAGACAGTCTGGTGTTCATCAGCATGCCCTCTTGGTCAGGCAGGCATCTGTTTCAGCTTCAAGTGGTCTGTGGGGAAAATCAAAGCTTTCATGTTCAAAGAGGCCAAACAATCACCTGAAGAGGGTCCCCAGATCAGAACATCTGTGTGCAGGAAGTAGGTGTGCTTCTAAATATCAGATTTTTAGAGATGAAATAATCTACAAATGCAAAGGTGAAAGAATTTTTCATACCACTTACTTCAAATAGCAACCCTACCAATCAAGATTAAAATTTTCTTTTCAGGTACAACTCTTTCCCAAGGGACTTGCTTTATGCATACAGTACCCCTATGCTGTTCACTATACACCAAATGCAATGATAGGGCCAAATGTCATTATATTAACTTATTTTTATATCTGGACAGAGACAACGTCATGGTAAATAATCAACCTTCTCTTTCTCAGTTGCTGAAGGTGCCATACTTGCAGAAGTGCACTGTCTCTGACAGTTTTTCAGGGCCTCCTCTGTTGGATTTATGTGCTGCATTTGACTGATCTTTGATGAATTGGGTTATGACAGCGATCTATTGTAATGCATTGTGTGTCAAAATCAGGTCAACACTGAGTTTATTTTACACCTTTAGTGACATATGAATGATTTACAAATTTTTGCTAAGCAGCAGGAGACTGTTTGATGCTGTTCCAAACTGTCCTGGACAGTAACTACTCATGCTTCTGAAATGTAAGAGTACTGTAGAAGCTACCAGAAGCTCTGGCATTGCCTACAGACAGAGGCAGGTAGGTATGAGGACATCCCACTCTGTCCAGAAGTGGAAGGTAACCTTAAGCATGCAGTCAAGCAAAAGAAGTTTATACTGATCATACAGATCAAAATTTACTCAGTAGGACTCTTCCACCCATTCAGTCAGGGCTTTTATTTGGCTGGTGCAAGGTAAGTTTTTCCAGCTTGAATTCAGAGGATGGGTTACCTAGTGAAAACATGTGGAGTAAAAGCACTCCAAAAACTATTTGTCAGCCTTCAGAATTTGTTCCTGCATCTTTATTGTGGCTAATCTTTCCCATTTCTCCTCTTCCCCACTGGTTCTATTTCTCATTTCAGATCTCAGCCTTTTCACTGCACTAGCTTTTCTTTTTTTGGACAGTTGGTGGTTTATGTTTATGTACAGGAGTCAACATACATCAAAACATTCCTACATGCCAAACCTCTCAGATTTAAAATGTGTGCCTAAACTGAGGAACAGAAGAAATAAATTTGCAGAATTAAACTTTAAGTAATTTACCAGACCAGTTCCTCTAACTTCATCTTCATCATCGCTCCCTTTCAGCTGATGCCAATAATTTACAATAATACAAGTGAAATGAAAAATAGGTCTGTGTGGAATGGTAGCAAAAATAAAACTAAAATGAAAGAAAGATGAAATGTGGAGTCATAGTGCACTGTGCAATTAGGATCATTTAATTTTCTATTTCACTAAGTAAAGGTTGCACACAGGGCTGATCTCTGCAAGTAGCTGTGAGTAAAAAAGCAATTTTCAAGTATTTCTGCTCTGTTCAAGTAATAACTGAGTATAAGGGATATAAACCCCTTCCTGTTCACAATTTGACAACATCTGACAGAACAAGTTTCTCTATACTGCTATACTGCAAAAATAAAAATCAAAGCGATTCTCCTCTTAACTAAGAGCCCACGCCACCAGACAGCACAGCTGGGAGATCTGGATCTGCTGCACCCTACCTGCCCAAGTGGAATTTCTTCCCTTTATTAATCTCTCTAGCAAGTGGTGGGGCTGCCACTATATTTAGCCAGCTCATGCAGGACTGGCTCCCGCTGTCTTCAAAAGGCATATCAGGTGCTGATGCCTATTTTTAAACAGGACATCTAAACTTCCCAAGTGTGGTGACCCATGAGTTTGGACATTCTGCTTTTAATCAAGTGAGTTAATTAACTACAGGGCTCTAAAGGTAAAAAAGGCATCAAAGAGGAAGAGCAGGCTACAATAAAGCAACCCAAGATCTGAGCGATAGGAGCTCCTCCTACTTCAAGCACAGCTATTCAGGGAAGGAATTTTTTTCCCCTCCCCTTATCTATGCCACTGAAATCCAGGCAAGGCTTCTTCCTTCCTGCAAGAGGCTGACATCATCTCTTGTTCAAGTCTCTAACACTGGTATTACTCTCTCTCAAATGAAAAGTTACTCAACAGACAAAATTTTGTCCCTAAATACCATGCCACCACAAGGATACTAAGAAAGTATTTAGATCCATGACCGAAAGTAACTACAAACTGCTTTACAGACATTAATAGAACCTTGTAAAATAAGCATGAGAACTAGCTATGGTAATGAGCAGCGATGGCAGGTGATAGGTTGGTACAGGATGCAATGGGGGTTGAAAAAACTTTAAGGTATTTTCCAGAGACATAAAGTATGTCATGCAGAAGTTAAAGAATTTGAGAGAACCAATCACAGAACCCAGAATTTCTTATAACCTCACCTACTTTTGTAACCTTTAGCCAATAATCCTTCCACAGCAAAGTGCCAGGGTTATTACTTCTTCCTTATGCTAATTATATATATGGTGAAAAAGACATCCAGTATTTTCAACCATTCTGAGAATTAAAAAAACCAACAAAAATCCACAAACCAAAACAGCTTATCATTGTTCAGGATATTTACACAATCATATTCCTACTGGTGCATGTCTCACCTCTAACACAGAGGAGCTGTTATTTTGAGCTGTGCTGGTAGGGAAAATGCAAGGATTTTCTGTCTGTTCAATGTAAAAGGCAGATACAAGGAGATATGGGATAAGTCATAGTTTAGCACAAGGTTGAGAAGTACTGCAAGTGTTTATCCAGTTCTGTGACACACTGGCAAACACTGAAAACACAGAGAACACGATGATCAATGGACAAAACGCCTCTATCTGCAGAAGAGATGCACCCACTGTTGATAGTGGGTGTCATGTTCTGCTTCTGCAAAGATAAGTCCTTGGTCCTCTGTTTTCTCTCTCTCTGACATGTGTACACACAAACACACTGTCCCTTAAACACCCACACTTAACAAAGTGCAAGAGAGGCCAAGCTTCACAGGCAAAGGTTCCTAAATCTACCCCTTTTCAGATAGATGAGATTAATGCCTTCATGTCAGCCTGCTGACATTCCAATTTGCTCTCCAGCTTAAAGGCCTTCCTTAAAGCAATGAATAAAGAAAGGACAGTCAGCAGCTTTCCTTTCTCCTTTTTCTGTCATCTGCTCTTCTCCATTCATACATATACATGTCCTCTCCCAGATTTTTACGCACAGCGTTTCTTTTGTTAAGTTTCTTCCTTCTCAGCCATTGGACATGGTCGGGTTTTCTTTTTCCCCTGGGAGACAGTGACAGTTTTGGACACAGCAGTGACTTGCAGCACACAGAGTGGACATGAGTCTATCCATGGAAACCTGATATATCTCCTCTGGTTAAAATAGCACAACTAACTGTAAAATTTCAAAGCAGCTAGACACTGGGCAGCTAATCCTACCTTACTTACTTCCTGCTATATATTCAAAAATACCAGCGTTCTCCATGCTATAAGAAAATTCTCACCCCTGGTCTATATATATCAATAGCACCCAGAGGAGTCAGCCAGAGACGAGGTCTCATTCTGCCCCGAGGAACACAGACGGCAGATCAGACATCCCTGCTCACGTGGCTTACCAGAAACAGTCCCAGTGTTAAAACTGACCTCACTGAAGTTTCTGTTTCTTGCCACTGATGAAAGGAGACAGCATGACTGGCTCAGATGTCAGCATTTACCTTGTAGACATCTAAAGTTAGCTGAGCTGAACGGAGCTCCAGACATGACAAGGAGTGCAGGGCACTGCACAGCGCCTCAGCAGCTGTGACGAGGGAGGTGCTGGTAAAGACAAAGCGTAACCAGAAATTAAATACAGATTCTGCATGTGAGTACTACAAAATCTGGACATTTTCCTGTGCCCATTTTATTTCAGTAAGGTAACAAAACTGTTGTCAAATTAGTAATGAACATTCTATTTGTAGAAGCTGAAAGTCTTAGAATAAAGAAAACTATGGCAATTTATCTGAGTATGTACTGCAGCTTCACTGAGTTGAGATCTGAAACTTTTCCAGCTTAGTTATAATTCAAAAAACTCTTCATAGCTCAAGCCATTAACAAATCCAGAATAATTTTCTGTACTGTGTCATATGCAGCACATTTGTTTTTCTCATTTGTTGTTACAGACAACTTTCATGCCTCCAGTACCCTCTTTCTTGGTGCTCTGCTGTTTTTCCTACTTATTTTCATTTCTAACCTTTAATGGCAATTTTGCAGGCAAATCACAGCATTACTTTCATTACTGTTTGACTCAATATGCTTATTTGCTTAAAAAGTGCTCATAACATCCCCATTGCAATGAGGGCTGTTTCTCCCAAACAGCGTTTGCTGATATTATTGTATGTTTAGTTTGTTTAACAGCCCAGTCCTCAGATACAAGTCATCAAGTCATTTTGGTCAGCCTCATTTCTGAGCAATCAAGTCAGCTGTTTAAACAGTGTGCTTCCACTTCTCATCTTCAAGGTAAATTACTTCACTGAGAAGCAGAGTATTGTTAGCAGCATCTGTTGTGGTTTAAAGGCAAGAGTCAAATTCTCTCACTGTTTTACAAACACTGAGCAATCTTTTGAACTAACTAGACTGAAAATTTGTTATATAATGTAGGAAGAAAAAATTTTAATTACAGCAAAAAAAAAAAGAGTAAAAATAACTCTCACCCCTATCTGGTTAGAGATATGTTCAGGCACTACATCTTTTCTGCCACATGCTGGACTTGCAGTAGGATAACAGAGTTCAGAGGCTTCCCCACCATTCACCATATCCTATAAAAACTAAAACCAAACAGGTTTTTCCATCCATCCCTCAAACTGATTTGAGCAGTCATGTACACCGGTCCCAGGGAAAGGATGATCAAACTGTGAACTTTCAAGTGAGGGTGAACTCACACACATCTGGTACCCTGCAGAACTTTCAACCCAATTTTCTTCTGGCCAACAGCTCTTCTCAACATTCATTATACTCATTCATGGATCTGATTTAAAAGAGAACAGTTTCCTCTAACAAATTTGGTCATGGGAGAAGGCTGTAACAGGCAAATCTACACCTCTGTTTGGCAGAAGTTCTTCCTAACTGAAATTCATAAAAAAGCAATTTNAAAAGTGCTCATAACATCCCCATTGCAATGAGGGCTGTTTCTCCCAAACAGCGTTTGCTGATATTATTGTATGTTTAGTTTGTTTAACAGCCCAGTCCTCAGATACAAGTCATCAAGTCATTTTGGTCAGCCTCATTTCTGAGCAATCAAGTCAGCTGTTTAAACAGTGTGCTTCCACTTCTCATCTTCAAGGTAAATTACTTCACTGAGAAGCAGAGTATTGTTAGCAGCATCTGTTGTGGTTTAAAGGCAAGAGTCAAATTCTCTCACTGTTTTACAAACACTGAGCAATCTTTTGAACTAACTAGACTGAAAATTTGTTATATAATGTAGGAAGAAAAAATTTTAATTACAGCAAAAAAAAAAAGAGTAAAAATAACTCTCACCCCTATCTGGTTAGAGATATGTTCAGGCACTACATCTTTTCTGCCACATGCTGGACTTGCAGTAGGATAACAGAGTTCAGAGGCTTCCCCACCATTCACCATATCCTATAAAAACTAAAACCAAACAGGTTTTTCCATCCATCCCTCAAACTGATTTGAGCAGTCATGTACACCGGTCCCAGGGAAAGGATGATCAAACTGTGAACTTTCAAGTGAGGGTGAACTCACACACATCTGGTACCCTGCAGAACTTTCAACCCAATTTTCTTCTGGCCAACAGCTCTTCTCAACATTCATTATACTCATTCATGGATCTGATTTAAAAGAGAACAGTTTCCTCTAACAAATTTGGTCATGGGAGAAGGCTGTAACAGGCAAATCTACACCTCTGTTTGGCAGAAGTTCTTCCTAACTGAAATTCATAAAAAAGCAATTTTCTATCAACTTGTGTGTGCTTTTGATGTTCTGTTTCAAGTTTTTCTTTCATTGTGTCACCCATTCAAGCCATCAGATGTCCTCATTAAAAATTAATAAGGAGAGCATCATGTAAGTTAAAGGCAAATTCTGGAAAACACAGAAGAAAATATTTTTCTTATGTATTTATAAAATGTTAGGCAACTTTGTATACAAATATCAAATTTAAGGGAAAGTGAAGTTGCAAAGGAATGTCTCCAAGTAGGTCCAATCCTGAACCCTCAGCTCGGGTGTCATTTAGGAGATGGACTCTTGGAAAGCTTTGCCCCTTGGATAAATGTGTGGCCTCTTGCGCTGGTAGTTATGATTCTTTCATGTGATATTGAATGCAATATGAGCAGATTTGGACAGTCAGCCCCAGATAAACCTTAGGAAAGTGAGAATGGGTTTTTAAGCGAGGGCCAGATTGTATTTGGTTAACAGGTTTTTAAAAACATGAGTGTAAAGGGATACTGCTGCAAAGGAAGTAGCCCAGCTTCAACTCCCATTAACCCTTGACAGGTATGACTTAAAGCTGAAATCTCACACCTTCCCTGGTTTAGCTCTAAGTACTCAGATATGTACATAGATAATTCTCAGATTCCCAGGGTTTATAGTTCTCAGCTCCATCTAATGAAGAAACATCCTCACAGTGTTTATTTTTTGAATGCACTAGCAAGCCTCCCTCCTCTCAAGTCTCTGAATGCCCATTTCAGCCAGTCACCAATTCATGTCACACTGTAATGAGCATGAAATCGAACTATAAACCACACTTGGCCAAATTAGTATTAACAGAGACAGGGGGAAGTAAAACAGGAATAAAGGAAATCCAGTTCACAGCTGTGCAGATCATAACTAAAGTGCCACATGCAAGAACAAGATTACATTTTCTAACAAATTCCATAGAGATTAAGTCATCAAAATAATTCTGGCAGGGAGGATGGTTAATTCCACTAAACAAATCTGATATATACAAAAGGAAGTCTACTTTCTCTAAAATGGACAGAGCTTATGACAGATTTGAGAATAGCTGTCACGGCTAAGACAAGAGAACTTTATGACCATAGTAATGCAGTTGGTTACACAATTCGGCAAACTTTGAAATTATCAGCTGCATTTTGGAAGTGTCTAAAAATCCAAATATTCCCACTCTTAAACACAAGTGGAAGATATATTCTGCCATACACAGTCTAAGGAGGTGAGGGACATAAGTAAACATAGTACTGGAGAAAAAGATCCAAAGGAAATTAAACTACTTCTTTCCAGTCACAGAAGGATTCAATAGAGAATTGAAAATAGTGTGGAAGTCCCTCCATCCCATCTCCTGAATTATGACCCTGAGGCTGTACGTAATTACAGAAGTATAATAAAATGTTCCGTGTAATACTTGCTTTGCCATCCTTCTTGAATAGACACAGACACAATGCCAGGCAGTTTTAGCAGCATTCAAAGAAAAGTTAAGTTTTTATTCTTTCCCACATCTCTATATTGGATATTTCATGCCTCTGAGGAAAAGGGAGAAAAGGCAGACTCAGGTGTAGCTTTGGTGTGCTGGAGCAAAAATCTCTTATGGTATAACATCGCCCTAGGACACAGAAGAAATTTTGCTGCTTTTCAGAGACCAAGACATGGAGAGAAAGAACAGACATGGAAGAGAAAAAGGAATGTCCAAGACATGTTGAGGTTAGAGGCTGAGTTGGAAAAAAGAATTAGAAAAAACAATGAGAGACAGAAAACAAAAATATGGGTTAAAAGACCTAATATGGCTAAGGAAAGTATTAGTCCTTTAGGACTAATAGGTTTAGGAGAGCTCTTCTTAATACTGGGCTCTCAGGACAACTCCAGAGAAGCTTTTTCTTTTCTCTGGCACATTTATCAGTGACATGCCAATAACACCAGGTCACTGCAGGAAGCAGCTCTGCACTGAGCACAGTCAGGAATGAGGAGACTCACAGAAAGTGAGCTGATGGGGAGACCTGCTGACACACTGCTGTAGGCAGTGTCTCACTGTAGTGGAGGGAAGGAACAAGAGTATGAAACGCCTGGGGAAAGAGGCCCAGCTCCAGTTCGTTCTCTCTCCATGGAAGTGGCAGTTCCCCTTAGCCCGGATGCCGTACATGTGTACACTGGCCTGTTCTGACCACACCTATGGCCGTTCAAAGAACATTTCCTTTGCCAGACAGTACCATTCTAATCACCCACACCACTCAGCTTCAGGCTATCATTTCAAATAACATTTAGACACAATTATTAGTATTAGTAATAGCCTCAGCACCAAATTAATGCAATGTGAACATCACACTCCTTAGGATCAACAATTAGAAAAAGTTAAGCGTCCCACAACCAGATTTTACGTAATAGATCTGCGGATGCATTTGCTTTTCCATCATGTGCTAGTCTTTGACAGGAAATGAGGAATGGTTGGCTTATTGCTTCCAAGAGCTGTGTTCTCATCCCAAGGCAACATCCAATAAATACACCAATATGTCTGTTATGCAAACATCTGCTTTGTGGGAGGACAAGCACTGTCCTTGTGTTTGTCTCACATTCACCAAGTTCTATTCATCCTTAAAACTTGTTCACCCCAAAAAAGGTATCAAATATTACTAATGGCAAAGATGTAAATAAAGAACAGACTTACTACAGGATGAATTAAACCCACAAGACATTATCTTTTTTGTGGATATTTAACTTTGGGTATATGTGAAGAGAAAAATTAATGCAAGGTGAAATAGATAAGCCTTATATACAATATTGTTTCTCAATACTGCCAATTTAGATGGAGCGAATATGCAAAACCAGACTATCAGCTCGCAGGATGAGAGCTGAGCTATCTTTCTGCAGTCTCAGAAGTAACAACTATTCCCTGACACATAATAAATGAAAGGGTTCAACATTTGGGCAGTAACAGAAGCCTCAAAGAGCTTCAGACTGCTAACTCCCTGTGGTAGAGTGGCAAGCCAGCTGAGGGAATGGTGTGGTTTCTCCTTGGTAAAAAAGAAAACCAAAATTTGAGTAAAACATGCCACAGTCCTGACAAGTGCTGTCAGAGAAACAACATGAAGAAAGAGCTGGAGCATCTGAAATGCTGCTGGTGCTTGGGCTGAGTTCTTGCCCCAGGAAGAACCGGGAGGACTGTGACTCACATGGAGGGGAGTTAAGAGGACAGGTCCACGAGCCAGGTGTAAGGGCAAATATCATCACTGGACACAACTGAAAGGTTCTCCGAGAGCTGAGCACTCTGAGTTGCCATTGTTTAGATAAAACAAGGCCATGGCTATGGTTTCCTAGGAGGGCAGCTTCTAAAGTTCATTTGGAGTTTCAGATTGGCCCAACCCAGGGACTCAACGCCAAACTCAACACTGGAGAGAAAACTCACTTCCATCATACACACAGAAACATCCTAGTAAATACCCAGGACAGGGCAATGACCTGCCAGCATCTCCCGGGGTAAGATCACCACGCAGAGGTGCTGGACACCATTTGCTGCAAAGTGTTCATATGTGGCAAACCAAGTGTGATTCTGGTCTTCCCTGTCCACTTCCCATCTGGTAGCCTGCTTCCAGCTCCCTCCATGCGGTGAACACTGCACGGCCAGCAGCTGCAGCCCTCGCAGAGCCACCCAATCCCTATGCTGTCGCTCCACAAGCGAAAAGAGAGATGACAGAAAAGAAAAATGAGAAGTAGAGGGAAAAATAATGATCTGGGGAAAGGCAGATACAGAGGGAACAAAAATAATCAGGAAGAAGACATACTGCACAACAGCAAGGAAAGAAAACAAGTTCAGAAGGCAGAGTGGGATGAAAACCTTAGAGTACCTAAGAGCTGAAAAGGAAGATAAACAGCAACAAGTATCTTTTGCTACCCAGGGCTCTCAGTAGAGATACAAAGGGGAAAAGTTTGCCTCCAATTAGAATTAACTACTTCCATTCACCTCCACAGCGCATCAGCTTCCAAGTTTCTGTCTCAGTGTTGTCTTTCCCCATCTGTGCTAGGCAGCAAGGCTCGTGTGGAGGTTCAGCCACCTGCAGGCCCCGGGTGCCGCAGGGACCGGCTACGAGCCGCGGGCTATCGGCCAGTGGGAACGGCCGGGGGCTGGCCCTTTGCAAAGGGGTTCCTCACCTGGTATCCCAGCAGGAACTGTCACAGCCCATTACACAGACCTCGGATATAACAAAACAGTGTATTCATTTCTATTCTAAAGAAATTGCCATGTTCACTTGGGCATGCCTATTAAGCCTTAAGAAAAAAATATTTGAGCAACTGCCAAATTTAAAGCCTTGTGTTTGATAATATTTTTTTTTCCCCCAAGTAGCATAATGGGCCTAATCCATATTGTGGGCAAGTATCCTGTGACATTTAATTAAAAGCCCAAAGCTGGTAAACAAAGTGACATTATAACACCAGAAATATAACAGTTTTGTGAGGTTTCAATGTAACCCAAGTCACAGGTGGTTCACAGTTCATGAACCCCTTTGCAGTAACTACCTGCTGTACTTTTTTTGTACATGTTACACACTGGGGCTTAGTGCCCCTAAATGTTTCCTGGAGGAGGACATGAAATAATTATCTTGGTATACTTAGCCTTCACTAAACAAAAAAATATTTCCATTTCCACCCTTTGGGATTTCATACGCCCTGAAGTTTGATGGTTAAAAGTGCCGTACTAAGTACTAAGACAGATCATAAAAAAGGTTCAGGCTTTTCTCCAGGGAAATGTTATGCTGTGATCTCACTGTTTTCCCAGATAAATTTCATTGCATTGTTTCCTTTGCAGCAGTTTTAGACCCATGTGAATGCCATAGCCAATACCAGATGTGCCTCCACGCACTTGCAAGAGAGCTCTGAACAAAGAAAATCCAGGAGAGCTGGAGTTCTGCTTAATGAGAACAGCCCTGGGACAAAGCTTTAATAGTTTAACTAAAATTACATTCAAAACTTAATTAGCAGAAGCTCTGAACTCACAAGCCGTGGCCCATGAGTTCTAATACACTAATTAGCTAAGACACCCTTTAAAGCCAAGTACAGCTAAACCTTCTTGAAGAGCTGTCACGTGAGTCCTTGGATCTGAGGCAACATTTGCACTGCACATGGGAAGTTCAGCATTATTTCACTGCTGCATATACAATTATTGTAGGTCCCAATTACTCTGGGTAACAAATAAACTATAAAATGTTCATAGCATATAGTCCTATACACAAGGAAAGATCAAAGCAAACTTTAAACAACCTTTAAGCCCAAACTTTAAGCAACCTGGTCTAGTGGAAAGTGTCCATGTCTGTGGCAGAGGGCCTGGAACTCGATGGTTGCTAAAGACCCTTCCAACCCAAACCATTCTATGATGATGATTCTACAACTTGCACACAGTAATGTGAGCCAAAAAAACTTGACAAGAATTTTCAAAACTTCAGAAAAATTAAACCTTAAAGAAGGATAAAAACATTAGAAGTAAAGATTCATTTCAAATATGTAAAAATCTGATGTTTCATCCACTTTGAATAAAATGTTACATTTTTTGAAAACAAGTTTTGTGACACAGTCTGTCTATTTTAACAAATTATATTGTCTGGGAAATAAAATTCACCGTAGGATCCCATATCAGCTCTGGGTTGTCCCACTATCTTTAGTGACATTATTTAAGCAAGATTGCTGATTTCAGTAGGAAGTTCGGTTCAGTCCAGATTTTGGGATATGAAGAAGTACTGCAGGTATTGCAGAACCTCACAAGGAATACATACAGATTTTTTTTACTGCAAAATTTTCCCTTTGAAACTAACCCTGAAAAAGGTTCAAATACCTTTTTGTTATGTTGACACAAACATATTCAGCTGTTACCATTTAACAACATTTTATCATGGAAGTTTTCAACATGCCATATACAGTGGAGAATGGGAAAGAGAAAAGTTAATTTAGGGACATCAGGGCACTTTGTATTTATTAAGGAGACTACCCTACAGTCTTAAAGAAAAAGAACAAAAGGAAATTCTACACTCCCGTGACAGATTTCCAGCCAGTGAAATCCATAGTACTTAATTTATTTACCTTTGAAGGACAAACAGAGACATTGCCAGGATTTGGATCTCTTGTGCCAGGGCATTTCAGTGGTTGAAATCTGATGCTTCTATGAACCAGTCATTAGTTTTCTCTCTCTGAGGCCTTATTTTTCCTTCTAAAAAGGTGTGTTTCTACCTTTCAAGATAACTAACAGGCTAAAATTATATGTAGTTTGGTACCCAATGGACCAAAGAGAAGAGGAAGAGGAAGAGACTTTCCAACAGGAAAATCAGGAAATCTTCTCTTTCCCTGCCCCCCAAAGCAATAAAAACCCCTGCAGCATTACTGGGTTATTTTATTTTAATGGATCTTGGTCAGTTTATAAATGTGCTTACATGGCTGTCTGTAACCACAGGGGATAACCTTGAGAACCGAGAGGATTACTCCAGCCCTTTGCCTCACTTTTTCTGATGCACATGTGACACTCAAGATAGAGACAGAAGGTTTTTAAACACATGGCAAACTAGACTGAGTCACCCCCTGGCTGCTGCTGACCTTGTGTGGCCAACCCTCAGTTAAAGCTGAAGCACCTAGTCTTCACGGTCTTCCTACCTTGAGACAGCACAAAGAACTCTGAACCCTGAATTTAAAAAATATACTTCTGCTGGAGTGATGTCCACTGCCAACACCCAGATTTGCACCCAGATAATACCAACTAGCAAACTTTGACTAGGGACAGAGCACAGTGTGCTGTAGTAACACCACACACACATCTGAAAACTGGGCCCTGGCACTGGATCGGATCAGAGACCCATTGAGTCTACTCAACACATGGAACAACATCTCACCCACCCCTGTGAGGTGGACACTGGGCATCCAGTCTGCTTGCACCAAATGCTGCCAAGAGTAGCAGGCAAACATCAAATATTACACATTGCAACAATCCTGTCACGTGGTGACTGCTGTTTTACATGTGGAACTGTATAAAACTCACACTGACACAAATCCATAGCTAATAGCTATTAGGGTGCTTACTATCTACATGAAGCGTCCTTCTTTTCAGCTTTATATAATGTACATGAGATCCACAAAACATCAAGGGAAATCTTAACCAGGAGTGCAGAAAAACTTACTCCCAACAGGTTGAAACTAATAACAAAATAAAAAAAGAGAGAGGAGTACATCAAAGTACAGTACTTAGTTCTGCTTGTATGTGTAAAGCACTAAGTCTTCCCTTGAGGATACAGAGTTGTGATGTTTGCTCCTGCACTGTGCTGCCTCCGTTAAACCCATAGAAAGAGTTCAGGCCTCACGATAACTTTGCAACTGCTGATCCAGTAAGCTGCTTAAAAAGACTCTTGATCTCTCAAAGCAAATTTTTTACTTCCAGTTTCGAGTTACATTCCCTATTTCAAGTGACTAAAAAAAGAAGAATCAAGGGGAAAAAAAAATTTTAAATGAAGAAAAATTAAAATGAGACACGCAAGCTTTCCATAGAAATCGGCCAGCAAGAATTCAAGAGCACGCTGTTCAGATTTCAGTCCAGACTGCTCAAGGTAATAGGTTGGCAGCAAAATAAGGTTAACCTTCCCCTTTTCTCCTGTAAGTAAATGTAGAAAGGAGTCTAGCTGGATCTGCAACACAAAGTTTCCATTGCAGCCACAGCAGTGACTGCTGCTCTGCAGTGGTAAGGAAATGCTTCATGTCACATGGCCAGGAAGAGAAACACATGGAGAAAGAGAACTCATGAGGTTCATCATCCTGCCTCTCTTCCAAATCTCCTTTAGTCCCAAAGGAGAGATAATGCAATCTAGAAATGGGTTAGATTTTCCATCGACTCTCAAGACAGACTGTCCCAGCCAAGAGGGTGCTCTGCAGAGGAGCTGGTGAGCTCTCAGGAGCCCAAGCTGGGGCAGCACCCGAGCACCTCTCTGGCTGTGAATGTATCCTGGCTTCCTTCTGTTTCAGCAAATAATTCACAGAAATGGAGAAGTTCACCAGAAAGATACATAAGATATTTTTCCTCTTTCCATGTTAAGTTTCCAATGAACTTCACACAGATGGAGAAAATCTGATCTTGTGCCCTGAATTTCCAGCTTGTAGAACTGTTTGCTCTGTAGACTGTCATGAACAAGTTAAATGCAAAGTGAATTTATCAGGGGCTTTTATTTCTAGTAAGCATCTGGGAAAAAGAAAACCAAACAAGCAAACAAAAAACAAACCAACTAACTCTTAGAGGATCATTGAGACACTAGAAATGCCTATCTAAACATGGAGAACAGTCACTGTACTTTATTTCTACTCGTGAAGCAAGACAGATTGAATTATAGAATCCATGTGTCCTCTCAAATGAAAGTATTCCTGTCCCTCCCAGGTGAACAATGAATGAGCTGCTCTATAACAATGATGCCCCCAAAGGCCCTGTAGCGATTTTATTTATGCAATTTAGACTTCACTTTAGTTATTTTCAATGCGACAGAGTGCAATACCAGCTCTTATTGCCAACTATCTCCTGCACATTATTTGACTTAACAGCACTGCTTCCTAATGACCCTATTTGCTTCGTAATTAATGCAGCTAGAGTTTGCAAAAATTGCACAAGTTGTATGAACAAGGATGAGACAAAAGCCTCAGGCACATTGAAGCAAATCTCTCCTTTTCACACATTCACTCTCAAAGTGTTTGTGTAAACATAAAAAAATTGGCTCATTTTCACATTATTTAGGCCACAGAAGACCAGGAGGTGGCAACACTTGGATACTATTCTCATACTGAAATCTTGAGCATCTGGGAGACAAAAAAATACTATAAATAAAATATATAGATGATTGAAGTAAATGGGAACTGCACATATGCATCCAAGAATTTTATTTGGCCCATAAAATGGAAAACCAGCATCAGCTAAAACCACAACAGAAATGGATATAATTTGTCAGGTCCAAATGCAAGAATACAAATGGAAATGACAGAGACAGAACATTAAAACCTCAAAGAGCATCTGCAATAGACATCAAAATACTTACAGAAATTACAGAGAAAAACACTTGAAAATAAATAATTGAGGACAAGCCTGTTAATATAATTAGTTCCTCCAGTGCAGGAAAGGTAAAATAGAGTACGGAAGTCAGGATGTGGAAAAAAAGGAGATTTATCACAAGTAGCATGCTTCTGCTTACCAAAAAAGAAAATTAAAAAAATTCCAGTTAATGGTAACTTTCTACTGCCACCTTCTTCCTCCCTTACCAGCGCATGCCCTCACCAGGAGTAATTTCATACCAAAGCCAGTTGTAATTACGCTGGGTGCAAATCCAGGAGGTTATCGTGCCAGGTAGTTTAACTACTGATGTCCCTGTGATTGTGACAGCCAAGTGCTTTTATGCAAAATATGACTTACAAATCACACAGCATGTGGAATGAATCAATAATTGAGCAAATCTGCTCTCTCATGAACAGTTTTCAAATTTCTACGTGAGACAAGCATAAGCAGAGTCCTTGGGCAATCAGACAATACACCACTGAACTTTATGCAGCAAGGCTTGCTCTTGGATTACATTTTTGAAAGCAGTGGTTGGCAGAAACAAACATATCTGTCTTCTTGCCAGAGCTTGATGAGCTCCTGTTGGAGAAAAGGATGCCCCTGCAAAAACCAGGCAGAATTAGGCTTTTCTGAGAAACGGAGGTATAGGAAGGGACCACTTTAGAGTTTGTGTTATCAAGTGCCTTGCCAACACTAAAGTCTCAAAACAAGTACTACTTCACTTCAGTAATGTCTAGCAATTATTCTCCTCCACTTGGATCTCAAAATATCTCTGGATACAAGATGACAGTGTCTGCCCACCACTCTGCCAGTCTATCAAAGAGCTAAGCCTTTCTATTACGTGACTCTCAACTCTGATGCACACAATACATTGGCCTCAGCTCCTCTTTCAAGAAGACATTCTTACAGGTATCAGATCAGGGCTCTCCTTTTTCTTGTATAAGGGCCTCTGATCTAGAAAAAAAGAACTTTGCTGGGATTTATATTCCCTTTCTGTTTTTCTGAAGCTTTTGGTATTCTGTCTTTATCCTTCATGTCTGATGATTTGAATATCACTGTTCTGACAGACACATCATTTCCCTCCTTACAAGTGTTTCTGTTACTCTTTCGACTTCGAACTGATCATCATTCTGATTTAAATGCAACAGTTCAGCTAACAAGTTGTCTAAAAAGATAATCAAGACTCCTTTTCTCACATTTTCTTGTCACTTGCTAGCCTATAATACTCAAGGGCTTCTGTTCCAAAATCTCTTTGAATTACAGCCCCTCATTCACTTCTGGAAGACTCAAGGTTGGATTAAACTTCTTATATTGCTTCCTGTTACAATCTTAAAAGGACTCTTTTTGTGTCTTGCATTACTTTCTTTCCATTCTTCGTACACTTATTTGTCCTTTGCATTTCAGTAGCACTTGGAGGTCCCAATGAAGCTGTCGAAACAGGTTTGCACATTACAGCACTGGACTAGAGGGGCTCTGCCCTAGGAGTTAGAAATGGAAAGAAACAAATAAAGGATCATTACCTTTGTGGGAAGGATGAACAAGCAAAATACAGAAACAAGACTTGTTCAAGCCTACAAGGAAGTCTCTGAAAGATACAGAAAGAGAGGCCAGATCTCCTAGAGCTGAAAGGCTCCCCATCTCCTCTCTCTGGTATTCCCTTTCCCAAGGCACTTGTGCCCATCTGGTCTATTCAGTCATGCGAGACCAACACATAAATGGTTGTCATTTGACTTTTGCAGCCTCCAAAATCCATTTTTCCAACTGCCAAGGATGGAGTTGCAGTAGACCAAAAGCAATCGATTTTGAAAAATGAGTGAAAGGAGTAAACCGGAATGGATGATCCCCATTTCCATTCAGCAGCACCTCAAGGTACTGAGGGAACTAAAATGACAGTCCAAGAAATTTGATATTAAATACTAAATGAAGAAAACACATGCTTTGAAGAACAGAACATTACTTCTAAGCAAAGATGAGATATTATTTTTCACAAAAATACATTTATTGCTGAATGTCTTATATTAAAAAAAATATTTAAAAAAAAATAAAATTCTACAAGAACCCCAGCCTGGAGCATATAATGGTTTATGCAACAAATACTTGTGAAATGCCTACTTAAAAAGTTAAACCCCCTGGAGGGCTTGTGAATCTTTTAGTTGTAATGGACCCCTAGAGGATTTTATTTTGTATCCGCCTAGCCTAAAGTTAAAGAGCACTTTTTGAACATGTTTGCTTTACTTGAAGCTAAAATCTGGGTTCCTTGGGGGAGGGCAATGGAGAGTCTAATAAATCTTACAATATACTTCTTGGCAAGAAAACTACTTACTGGTGTCATGAAGAAACAACTTTACTGCTCTCTAAAGAAATATTGGTTTCAGAAGTTACTATTGTATTCAAGACACATGGAAGCTACATTAAATCAAGTTGTGAAACATACTTTGTAATGTGTTTAAAAAAAAAAAAGTTAAATACTGAAACAGATTCTGACATATTAAAAACAGGAGAAAAAAAAAAAAAAGGAAAAAAAAAAGAGGAAAGTTTCTAAGGCTTCCATAAATTTTGAAGGAGGAAGTTTAAAACTTGGGTGTTCCTCTCCATAAGTCACATTCCACAAGGAAACAGCTTGATTTTATGTATATAGTTTTACCATTCAAACTTCAGTGGGGGTTTTTTTTAAGCTTCTATTTTCACCATTAAAAATTGTGTATTTCTAAGCACAGGAAGCAGGAACAGGGAGCCCACCTTGCTCTGAGGACACCAGCTAGAATATGTTTTCTTACTCATATGTGAGAAAGTGCCCCAGCTCTTGGCTCACAACACTCCCAGTTACTTTCTTCCCCAAACACTGCATCCACAAATGGATCAGCTAATTAATCTAGACATAATTCATTAAGGCCACCAGCAGCAGAACAAAATTGCTTTGCCAGTTGCCTATGCATCTGGATGTCCTCCCATATGCTGCCCAGAGGAAAAAATTGAGAGGCCCAATCTTTACAGAAAATCAACTGTAAAAACAACAAAGTGAATTTAGACCCTTTGAAAGAAAGCAGATTGAGTAGTCAATTTATCCTCAGAACAGGCTCAGCTCAGACAAGAGCAAGGTGCCATGTTCAGTTCTGTACCTGAGGGACCATCACTACAAAGGAAACAAGTTGAATTCAAAGTCCCTGAATTCCTGTGCTTTCTGTTTCAAGATGCCTACAGGGATGTGAAGCGAGAGCAGGTGCCACAACTGTCCTCCTGTGGCATATTTGGTAGACTGTTAACAAAAAATGTTTTCTTGGAAGTATTTGCAGACATATAACTAGCTTCTAGTTCCCCTTCCTCACATGATATATTCTGGGCTAAAGAAGTTAACTCAGTAAAATCAAGACAATAATTAAAAAAAAAATCTACATATGAGTTAGACTCTAATGCTTGCAGGCTGTATTTCTTAATTCCAAAATGCACTTCCTTTCCCAAGCGTGGATATAGCAGATACAGCCTGAGCCACATCCTACAACTTTAGTCTTGTTAAACTCGCAGAGTATATTTGTGAAATTATGGTCAGTTAGACCACGTTTGCCGGTTTTTGTTTGTTTTTTTAAGAATGTGATGCTAACGATACAGAGAATTACTCCTCCAGCTGCTAAAATAAATCCACTTCTAGGCCAGAACTGGAAGCAACAGCTCCTAAAGGCACAGAACAATACTGCAAGTGAGCATCCTTTTCCTCAAAGTGACTGAATTCAAAATTCTATATAGAATATTTTCAACGTATACTTCTCACACAGCAAAGATTCCTTAAGGTACAAGCTTGTTTCCCAATTTAGCCTTATCTTTTGCTTCCTCCCTCACCATTCCCATGGCACTGTGGGCAACAAAAAGAAGAGGGTTAAAAGAAAAAAAAAAGAAAAAACCAAACACTTAACACCTCAAGGTCTGCCTTCAAATCTCAATTCTGATGCATCTGAGAACTAAACTCCATCATTGGCTACTGATAACTGAAATTAAGCAAGCAGCATATTTCCAAAGCTTCAAATTCCAAAGTAAACTTTATTGGGAACCTCAGAATAATTGTCTCAACTCTACAAATTAGAATGAATATTTAATGTTACACAGCTACCACCACAAAAGGCCTACTTCTTTTGATAAAGACACTGATTTATCTCAAAGTGTCCTGCGAGGTTGAGGCTGAAATATTGCAAGAGAAGCTGGCTTAGATCTAGGTTTCAAAAATGACAAAAAAATTATCAACTCTCAGTTCTTAACCGCCTTACATTAGTCTTCAAAGTTAAAAGGGGGATTAAAAACATCACTAAGTAAAGCAAGAAAATACCAGACATGCTGGATTTCCAGCACAGTCCAATTTTATCTCCTAATTATTTAAAATGCAAGCTGCCAAGTGCACCAACCATTATGACAACAAAAATCTGATCCAACTTTGCAACAACAACAAAATGTTTATCAGAGAGGTCTAAACCACAGACTCATTTTGTAAACTTGGAAGCAATTCCACAGCTAGTGCCATACATCTCAAAGGAAAAGATAAACCTTCACTCACATTTTTATTTAACAAATCGATCAGCAGTCTCCATGCAAAAAAAAAATTAAATCCTTCACAGTTGAAGCCACAAGACTTCAACAACTCCTTCTTATCAGGGATATTTCCACTAACATAAGTGCAAGTAAAACTCTTGGCAGAAGTGTCCTGAGTCGTGTGTGTCAAGAGCAGGGAGCAAGGAACAAAGCTGGCTCTCAAGGGCTCTGAAGACTCACTTGCTCCTTACAAGAAAGGAAAGGTTTTGCCTGCTTCACAAAGGGTCTTGCAGGACAAGAGTTTTGTCTCTTTCCAAATCATCTCTGGTTTCCAAAAACTTTGCATAGAAATTGAAGCCAAATGGCACCTCAGAAGTACAGACTGAAGAGTGAACTGAAGACTTCAACAGCTCGTGTGAGAAAGAGTCGCAGGCAAACACATTTGAAGCAGGAGGAAAATTTCTTGTTCTTACCCACCCCTTACATTTTTTCAAATGCTTCTGGAGGACAAGCTGGCTCAGCAGATCAGAAAGGAAAATGGTGTCTTTCAATAACAGGCTGCTGTTCCAAATTCAGCCCAATCTAATGGTGGCTGAAAGCCATTATCCAACAGGTGGCCAATGTTGAATGAAATAGGGATTTCACTTCCAGTTTCTGTTAAGTAAGTGCCTGCAACACACAAGTGGCAGTTTGAGCAGACAGGCCAAGCCCTGGCTCTCCAAGCTGTGACCGAGGTGTGCTGGCAGGGCAGGACAGTGGCTTACACCTGTTTTGCAGCAAAGGACTTCATTTAACCAGTGCTGTTAAATAGGAACCAGGAGTGAGCTTGTGTTTTTAAAAGAAAAATGAAGAGGAGAATTTTACATACAAAACTTTTGCGTGATTAATTCCAGCAACAGGAGATATATCTCGTGTGTTTACATGATATAAATTATTATTGCATCAAATTAAACTCGAAACAACTCTTAAATTTTGTTTGAAGCTGGAAGCTGTAGGACCTTGCCATCTGATACAGCTCTGCTATCACGATTTATGGAGTAAATGACTAAGCTATGAAATTTTACTGGATGAACCTCAGCAAAGTGTTTCAGGCTAGTTTCTCAACATTAGGACATCTGAGAGTATGGCTACATGGCAGGCATTCCACAGTAATAGCTCGTGTCAACACTTCCACTGGGGTAAATAAAGGCATAAGCTGCCTCAAATTACCTTGTATTTACTGTGGGGTATAGGGGAATGCAGACAGAACTCCGTGGAGCAGCCAGTTATTGGTGTGTCCACCACCTCACTTATCCAGAGACCATCTGCCCCAAAACTGCAACCAAACTCCCATACCAGCCTCCGAGGCACTTGATCCTGAGATCTCCACCCTAACCAGGCACAGTTTGCTACATGGATAGGATGGAAGGAGGGGGGTTTAACTCTCCCAGCACTGCCATTCCATTCTTTGCCTGGTTGCCAAAACATCCTCACTGCAGACAACCTATTTTAAGCTTCCTCTGACGCTGGCTGTCCCTATATGCTTAAAGGGAACAGCAAACCATCATCCAAAAGAACAGCCCCTAGAAGAAACCAAATAATGAGCAACATGTGTTTTGGTACAGAAAGGTGCAGAGAACATGGCTTTCCCTTTCAAGGCACACGAAGGAAAAACCTTGGAAAAGCACGGAACTAGATACTGTTTTCTCAGCAATATTTAGTCTAACTCAGCCTCCACCTACATTCACTTTTGCACTGAAAGAAATACACTGTGTAAACTTCTTAACATTTTCTTTCCTTTATATCCTATCCAATGTCTTCTCTCAAGAGTATTCAAAAAAGCTGGAAAAGGGCAGCATTTCCTCAGGTGACTCTACAGTAGGAAGTGTCTTCTGCACCACAAGAGTAAAAATCACTATTTCCAAAGCTATGTTTTCACTTGTGTGTTATTGGTGACAATGTTATTGATGACCGAGTAACAAAGAGAATAAACCCCACATTGTCAAGACTGTGACTACATATCTATGCATACATTCAGGAAAAAGAAGGCAAACTTAAAACAAGCATTTCAATAATAAGTGAGTGTTACAAAATGGTATTTTTCCTCCTAAATGCATGGATAAAGGACCTTTTGCTAGTCTCTGAATTTGCCTTTCACAGCTACATCATCAAGCAATGTCTTACCCAATAAAAATATTTCTGCAGAATTTAATAACTACATCTATAGCACCTTGTCTGAGATTCAAAAGCCTTGGAAATTAAAATATGGCAAGAGCAGAATTTATGACAGCTCTGTGAAGTAATGTCTATGCATACACTCCCTCTTAATGTCATGATTAATTTACTGTTAGGACTATATTGTAACAAACTTATTTTAAGTTACTGGTTCTCCCCTGAAACAATGCCCACCCACAAAAGCCAAGCTGTTGGTCCCTGTGCCTGCTGGGCTGTTTTCTGCCTACTGAATGATGGCAACCAGAACAAAAGTCAACAATTCTCAGATGTGCTAAAAGCTTCAAGCTCTTTGCAGCACTCCCCATAAGCCATAAGCAAACGTGATATTGCAAAATGACTTGTCATCACCCTCTTCCTCCCCTTCCCAGCACATATATTCCTCATGAAGGGATCTTTTCTCTCCAATAGCACCTTTGAGATATTGAAACCTTACTGCTCTATTATAGGAAATAGCAGGCGAAGATGTCTGCTCTTACAAAAACAATTCCATTTATGAATTGAAAATAACTTCCAGGGTTGGCATTTCCAATACATTTAGTACTTCAAGGATCATTACTCTTTATAAAGGACAGTGCTCTGAGTTATAACTAACTGCTGTCAGCATAAACTGCTAAAGCCATGCCTAAAGTAACAACACTTCTATGTCAAATGGTATCATGTACAAGATATTCATTGAAAGCGAGAAAAATCCCATACATCTCAATGTTGCTGGCACAGATGCACACAATTATTCTATATTTTCAGTAGAAGAAAGAGAAATGGACAGAGTTCAATGAACTCAACTCTGAAGACCCCTTTCCATTACATACTTGAGAAAGTTAAGAGATGTAAACTGTGCAACTTTAACAGTTCTGAGTGGAACTAAAACCTGCACCACTTTCCAATAATTATTCCACACTCAAACAGACCGCTACTGTCGTGTCTTTACACCCAATTTTTCCCAAGTCCCACTGTTATTTCCATCATTCTCCTTCACAGATCTGAGTAACCTTTTTTTAGGTGTCAAACAATATAGACTAAATTCTCATTCAGTCTTTACTTCGGTATTTACTGGGATGTTTATGTATGGAAACAGATTGCAATAGGTATTCCAGAATAGCTGCTGTGCAAACACTCTGTATCACAATAAAAGTCTGCACAAGTAAGCACATAAATCACTGATAAATAAAAACACTTTTTTTTCTTTCACTCTAACAAAGGGACTTATCAGCTTCCCTACATAAAGAAGCAGTAAATAATTTTCCCTTTCAGTTTTCTTAGTTCAGCAACCCTTAGGTCTTCTGTGAATTTCTTTAAGCTTGCCCATTATCTTTTTAGTTTTGGGTTTTTTTCTGGGAACAAAAGGATATTGTAATGGTGGCAGACAACCATTTATTACACACTGCCTGTGCACACTACCAGACTTGGACTGGCCTCAGCATCCACGCTGAAATACACCTAAGTTCCCCACACACACTTGTACCCACAGATCTGATAGGGCCAAGACGAGCATTTGCAAATTCAACAAGGAACGAGGGAGAGGGCAGAGTAAGAATACTTTAGATCCAGGCAAGTTTCTGAAGAAGTGATGTCCCCTGCAATACTCTGAAAGGAACACTAAGTAACAACTCAGCCAGGGTTGTAGCCTGCACTCACTGAAATTTCCTACTGATTTTTAATAATTCCCTAATGACGGGTGCAAAAAGTCAGCAAAAGGAAAATTATTTCTCTAAAGGTCACATTCAAATGCTCTAAACAAGTGATTACTTTAAATTCTGACCTCTTTGGTATCAGTTGGAACTTGGCCCAAGAAAATGGTTTCAGGTCTCTGCCCACTGGTTTGTTTGTACAGTGGCACAGGAAATATGTAAATAGATTAAATTTACAACAAAGTGCCAAGCATTTGAGATCGCTGGTTCTGTAATATTCTCTGCTACATGATTCTAACAGCCAGAGCCTGACTCCATGGAAGTCAGCACTAAAAGCCCTCTGAAAGCAGACACCCTCAGTGTCCGATGGACTCTCCTGCCACCATCCCGGCACCATCACACGTGTTCACACATTATCGGCCTCTGCTCAGAGCGAGGCCAGTCTGAAATTACATTAAGTGCCACACACCAGGCTACAGATACAATGGGTGACAGCCCAGGGGAGAGCGTGTTCCGTGCCCAGCTAATTTGCCCTGCTCACTTTTGGGTGATTCTCACCGCCATTCATAAATCATGTCTTCTGATGAGAATGCAAATTTAGAGCCCAAACCCCCACACTACAAACACACTGCTGAGTCAGACCCAGCTCAACTGGGTCTGCTCAGATCACCCAGACCTGAGCAGACAGCTTTTACCCAACGTGAGAGTTTCTCTTAAGGTTCTGCTTACTGCAGGACATAATTCTTAATGTTCTTCTTCCCTGTTTAATGTTCTCCAAAACCAAGGATATTCATTGTTTAGTTTAATCCTTTCCCATCTAACAATTAATTTCAATTACTTGAGTAATGAAATGTATCAGGCTATCAAACTGAAAGAAAGAAAATCTTTCCTAAAAAGATATCATGATAGAACATCTACTTTCCTCTCTGTGAGAACATACAAGTTTTCACTTCAAGAGAATATACAAAACATTATTTTTAATAGGCAATTAATGCTACATTTTCAGCTCTACTAGACCTAGCCAAGTTGTTGTTCTTTGCCTGAATATTCAGAATTTGCCTAGTAAAAGAAAGCATCTGACCCCAGCAAAAAGTATTTTCTCAAACAAAGACATGCTGAAAAAGTGAGACTTGCACTACTAGCAGAGAACATCTCTCAAGCCACATGGGTGAATTTTAACATTTATATCCCTGCTAACTAGACACAGGCTCAAACCAAAACCACAAATATGGAGAAAGTCTGAACCCAGATCTGAATTTTATAGCTCACACCCCAACTCCTCTCTTAACAATGGCTGGAAAATGCTTTTCAAAACTCCTACAATATTTGTTCCATACACAGGAAATGAGTTTATTAGTACATCTTTGGGGATTAGCTTTGTTTAGCTGTCCAAGCCTTTGATTCAAGCTCAGCAGATAGTACTGCTTTAGTTGCTACATAGAAACAGATATGTTTCCTGATGGGATGCCTCTCTTGCTCACATGGTCATTCACCTTAATCCCTGTTAACTTTACAGGATGCTACAGTGCACATATCACTGGCTGCAAACGAAGTTCTTTATACAAGTTTCTTGGCCTTCCTCTATTCACAGCATGAAAATTGTGAAGATAAATATACTGCTGAAGCATGGGAAATGGGAAGTTGGATAAAAAGTATTACATCCTTACAGAGGAATTCTTCATTTCTAGACAATATAAAGCAGTTCCTGAGGATGAATTTACTGCTTTTCTGCTTCAGCACAGTGGGCTGTATTATGACCTTATAATCCACTGCGAGCAAGGCAGCAGCTGAGAGCTGCACTGCCCTGGAGCTGTCTGAGAGATGACTATGATTCACTGAACCACAGTTTCCTTTCCAATTTCCACTGTGCCTCAAGGAAGGCACCAAGCACTGCCTCTGCACTGTCCTTTTCCCGAAATGATTCTGTTCATGAGCTGGGCTATGCTGCACTGTCTTTCCACTCACAATCAGGCAAGTAAGGAAGTAGGAGATTTGAGGAGAAATTCTTTAAGCTCCAAAAATATGTATATGTTACACGTGTTTTTTGTTAGCCATCTGTACAATGGCTATGGTATAGCAAGGCATGGTTATTCAGTAGAAATGGTGTGTACTTGCCTCAAATGTTAGTTTGGTGTGCTAGACAACACAGGATTGCAAAGGATTCTTGGTGTTATACACCAAATTCACACCCTGGTAATTAGACCACCACGTGGCTTTGTTTCTCCCCCAGGATTCAGTTTCTGAAGAATGTAGCGTTTCAATCAAGCTCAAGGAAAGGCAATAGCTGTTAAAATAGAAGCATCTAACGCATACAGCGTTGAGGCCTGAGGAACTGGGAGGGAAAGAAAGAAGCACAAGCAACTACTGAGAAAGTGTGATCTGTGGCGTGATCTGTGGGCAATAGGTGGCAAAGAAAGCTTTCAGTGTCCAAAGGGAGAGGGGAAAAAAACCCGGAAACAACAAATGCCCGTATCCAACACACAGACTAAAGTACTCTGATTCCAGCCAGACTGACCAAATTCTGCAAAACCACTGAGCTGCTAGATTAAAACCATCCTTATGATTCAATATTCAGAGAAATCATCTTTAAATACATAATAATAGGTTTTGAGATGCCATAAAATCCTCTTTAGACAGGCAGAATATTTCTAAATTCTCTTCATATTTACAAGGAATGGGGAGCAGGGAAGCTACAGACTGGGATGTGCCTGGCTGCAACACGCAGCTCTGGGGTTATGCTCACTGCTGCCAGGCTGACAGGACAATAAGTGCCTCTTCAGCACCATATATTTAGCCGTGCTCTCTATTGTTTAAAAGAACAAATGACATTCGCAGCAGAGAATTTAGCAGCACCAACTAAAAAGCTTGTGAGTACCATCACTAACCATCGAAACATGACCGTGGGTGATGCATCACAGCCAGCACCAAAGGAGGAGGGAAGAGGTGTTAATTAACCTGTAAACCTGCTCCACTTTGTGCTCCAGATAGCACAAAGGCCCACCGGAATCGGAGGCATAGTTCACCCTCATTATAAGGCCCTCCATTACAAAGCCGGTGCAAAGAAAAGCCTACTGCTTTGACTCACCACCCCACTTCAGCTCTTTGTAAACATTTTGACATGCATTTCACTCACGTACAAGCTCTGCTGCTCCAGAGAATAACCTTCAAGAGAGGGTAATTTCATTATTCAAGCAAACACCAGAAAAAAGCTCATCTCCTTGCAAAGCTTCCAGTCTAACTGGTGCATCAGAGCTTCTCTTCAGCAGAACTTTGAACAAACCTTTTCCTTCTCCCTTTAGTTATGTCTGTGTGGTCCATTTCATTTAGTAACAGTAGTGAAAGCCTGGCATTCTCCTCATGCTGCATTGTATACCTATTATGATTTACACGTGTGCCAGCCATACCCTCTGTCCCTACATTCCTATTAATCCTGCTCTGACTTTATAAGCACCACCAAGAGCAAGGTACAGGAGAAAGCAGGAAGTCCACACCACCTGAAAGCACATATCCTTGGACAGGCCTCCACGAGAGTGGAGATTCAGCTCATACACGAAAGACACGTCCCTCTCACCACCTTCCACAACCTTGTCCAAAGTCTCGTTCAGATGAGTGAGATGTAAAATGTCTTTTCTCCCTGTATGTCAGAACTGCTTTGATTAATACAAACTTTTTAGAATTAGACTTCTTGAGCCACTGGACTGTAACAAGAGCTGGACAGTTCAGAAAGGCCCCTTTCTGAAACATTTTAGGAAGATTACTGTAGATCAAAAGAAACAATGTAAGAGGTTGGGCTATTTTGCAAGGGGAGATTATATAAACTTCAAGGAGAATTCAAACATTCTTTTTCATTCTTACTTTGCTCAGAAAAGTAGGTGATAAATACCTGGCTTGTTCATAAAAACAAAGCAATGAATTAAGTGTACAGCTGGCACTGAAGTTCTTCATGAACTATAAATAATTCTCTGGTGGGGAAGTGGGAAGAAGTGGATAAAACCAGTAGGTTCTAAGAGAAGACAAATGAGACTAAATGAGTGGCAAGTGTTTAGCTTTTTTGGGTCACTGCGAAGATATGAGCAACTTTAGAAAAGACATACTTGTGAAACTAGGATCTGGACTAGAACGCATGGCTCCTGGATCTCACTCTTAAACCATAAATTCAGAGTTTCATAGACCAGGTAGCACCACAGCAGTGGCTACCCATCCCTGGCCACCCACATCACAAACACCTCCCAGCTTCACATCCCAGCCGCCAGGCCAGTCTGCTAATCTCAGATGAATGACTTCAAAGCCTACCTACCTTGTGATCCAGACAGTTTAAGAAAGCTGTGTTTAACCTATTACCCCATCTCCTTAAGTACAACAGGGCTGACATCCTACCCATGAAAATCCCAACCACTAAGCAGAGACCCAAGGGGCAACACCAGGCAGCCCAGTTAGGAAAGGCACATCCTGTTATCAGAGCCTGTGTGTGAACCACAGAGAGCTTTAACCTCGCAGGGATCCCTCTGCCACACACACCTGAATATAAAATATGGTCCAGCACCACGTGCTAATGGATAAATCTAAGAAGCACTGCACAGCATGCAGTTCCCAACAGACTGAGCTACTAGAATTTCAGTCACAAGATGAAAATACAAACAAAAATTATTTTATGATGGGAGCAAAAAGGATTAAGGGCACAGCCCAGATATCCCATCTGTACTGGCTGTACTTCTGATGTGCCCATTCTCACCTCTTCTCCCTAACAACCAAGTCAATGATTTTGTTATACTGTATACATGCAAATTGGACTAATTTCTTTGACTGTGTCCCCAATATCCTAATTTTGCCCTTTCCATCCTTTACCAAGCCTGTCTACATAAGTGGAAGATGAACTCCCTCCCCTGCCCACTTGCTTTTTTCAGGCCTCCTTTCAGAGGAGAGGTCAAGTCCTTCCTCTCAACAGCCCTCTCTCGTCTTCTTTCTTAAGAGAACATTTTCACCCAGTCTGAGGGGATTGCATTTTGCTCATTCCTGTTTGATGCATTTCTTGTGAGACAGGATCAAATGAGATTGAAGGCCCAGAAAACCCCATGCTGTGTACCTTGCATAAAATGTACTTTCTGTTACACTAGAAAAAGGCTTACATGACATATATTTTTTATAAATATATATCTATGAAATTTTGAAAGTAGGCAAAAAACATTATAATATCATAAGGTGGCAAGGAATACAAAAGAAGAAAAAAACCACAGTGAATAGAATCCTTTTTTATAAAAAAGAAAACTATGCTTAACACAAACTCCTTCATGAATTCTCTTTATACTTCCAGCGACACAAATTCACCATTCTGCTGACACTGTTGCTGACGCTACTGAAAAAGTCACCCAAGATGGCTCATTTTAAAACAAAATTTTACAAGGAGACAAAATGGGGATTTGCAATGGAACATTTCCTTCTACTTAATCACTGCATCATTACTGTGATGGTATAAAACCCATTTGGTCTTTTAATTTATTTAATTATAAACATGTAATATTTTGGGGGTCACTCCCTCAAAGACATCCAGCTAAAGGAGAAAAATCTTAAATTATAGTTGCCCAAAACAATCCTCCTCTAATTTACTTAATGCCAACACACAAGAGATCCTTGCAGTAATCCTGTGTTTCTAATGCTGCTATCAATTTTAATACTACCTCCAGATTCCACTCATTTCAAGTCACTGAGAAACTCTTAAGTATTTACAATCATCAGTCAAACAAGGAGCCATTTAAGCTCTTTGACCTTAGAATCATGAGATATAAACTTTCAACTTCCATAGGAAAGATATTTTTAAAATGAAGAGTGCATTTCCCAGAATAATGATGCTCTAATACTAAACAGCAGCTCAGTTATTTTGTGTTAAGAAACCAAAGCCCTTCTTACACAATTTCAAAGCAGCAGCTGTGACTTTGAAACTAGGAACTCATTCTGGCCACCTGCTTTAAAACCAGCCAAAATAAACGTGGTGGGATGGCTCCTGTTGATAACCATGGGATGGCAGGGTAGCACAGGTTATTTCCTGCTAGGGCTTAGGTCCTAGACATCACTAACTTCTCCAGGATCTCATCTGGATGAGGACCTTGGGATCAAGGTGCATTTGAAAGCTGGATTAATTATTAAGTGCTAGTTTGCAGTACTGTTACTCATGAGGAGCAAAACTCCATTGCACAGCTGAGATATATTGTTCACGGCATGCCACTCACAGTGTGATGTGTTACTCCCACAGCAGATGATACTTCTTAATCCCTTGCCATACAGAAAGTATTATGGTCTGGCTTATAAGGTATTGGTTTCTTTGAAGAAAGGGTTTGTTTTGCTGCTGTGTTTTTTGTTTGTTTGTTTTTTTAATAAACTCAAAACCATCCATAACAACAATACCAGTAAACTAAGAATTGTTACTTTAAAACCTCAAGAAGCCTACTTCTTCTAGCCTTACTAAATGCGAAAAGCATTGCAAAAAACAGTACCTACCAGTGCATCTTAGTGAAGACTAGCTAAACCTTCCCAGATCTACAACCATAGCCTGCTGTAGCAGAGTGTACTTCAGAAGCTGTTTCAGGGCCTAATCCTGATCTCAGCAGAATTAACAGAGAGTTACTGAACTTCAAAAGTAAAAGGATTTGGCCTAAAAAATCTCAGCCATTTCTAATTCTCATTGTTAAAAAGCAAATGCAGTCCCCCTCAAAAAACTACACTACAAAGTACTACAGAAGAAAAAGAAACCTTAAATATTTAAAAACATACAAACATGTTCCTAAAAGTTTAATTTAATATTACATTGTTAAAGAAGAAGAAAAGAAAAAATCAGGTCACTCACAAGTGGCCTAAGTTCTTTCTGCTTTCTACTGCTCTTCGCCTTGCTTTCCCCCCTTGCACTCTCCTTGTGCAGAGGCACATTTCAGACAAAGTACCCACTGTAACACACCCAGTGCCGAGGTGGGAACACGCTCTTCTCCTTATGGCCAGCAAAGGACACACACTTTGATCTTCAAGGAAAAGACTCTGGATGGTGCAACTCAAAAGGCTGCTACAAGTTTATTTTTTTTTTCTTTTCCTATAAATTATCCCTCCTTTTGATATCTATTCTTGCTCTTAAAAAAAAATACACACATCAAGTCAAGATGAAAACTGCCCACACGACAAGTTTGTGTTTACAAGCTTAAGAGCAAGTTTCACTTGAACACAGGTCAATGCCTCTTTAAGAAAACATCACATACCAAAAAAATCACACATGGTTAGAACACATCATGAGCAGAGAGGAATTGTGGACTCAGTCTGTGAGGCACCGAGCCAGCCTGAGAAGCCCTTTGAAGTTAGAAAAACATCCTCTGGTCAGAGCACATTTGTGAAACCGTGGGACAGGCGCTTTAAACAACATTCACTCCGAGATCACCTGCGGTGTGCCAGTGGATTGGCGCCTGGGTAACTTCAACAACGTAACCCTTTATATTCCACATACATCACTCACTCCAAAATCTCTCCTATCGACAGCACAGTCACAAAACTGCGGCAAAGCATGTACCATTCCCCTCTCTGTACAACACAGGCACGCAGTTCCAGCAGACATGTGAAGTTTGGGGAAACCCAGCCATAAGCACACCTTGGTCAGCAGAAGAAAGGCCACTCTACCCGGCCACAGCAGTGCTGACACGGAAGGAAGGCATCACCCTGCAAGAAGGGCCACTGCAAACCAGTGCTGCACGAGGCTTACAACAGAGTTTGGAACACAGCCAGGCATGACAGAATACTGCTCATCATTTTGTCAGAAGCAAGATTCTTAGCTGTAGATGGCTAAGTCCAGGTAACACACGGGGTTTTTCCTCTCCCATTTACACACAGATAAGACTGAACATCAGAAGGCTTTTCTAGCAGAGCTGGCTCCCTCCACCCAGCTTGCTAGCATCAGTGAGCTGTGCCAGCCCAATTTAAAGCACATCCACCCCCTGATCTAGCAGGTCTCTCAGGCTGGAGTGCCTCTCAGAAAAGTCTCTAACTGAAGGCAGCAGTGGCTACCTAATCCTCACACTACTGGATATTGGAATTGATGTGCAATAGCAGATGATCTTGACTACAGCCCATGTCAGTTCAGAGTGTGGAAGGAAGGAACCTCACCCTGCCTTTGGATAGGGTTCCTGCCGATATTAGGAGATACTCAGACTCTAAACTAGGCCAGGACTCCTTCCTTTCTCAAAACACACCCCTAAAGGCACATCATTAGCATTTTTCTCATCTAACCATTCTGTTCTTCTGTGTTTGACAAGCCCTCCTACTTTCCTCAGTGGTGGTGAAATTCCCCTCATTTTTGAGGAGACAGGACTGCCAGTGTTGCCATCAGAAACACATGAGCAGGGTCAGATTACTCTTGCAGAGCTATAAGGGACCTCACAGCCTTTTTGCTTCTCCCACAGGACATCACCCATTGTCTGTTATTCAATTACTGACAAATCGAAGGGGCTTCCCGCTGCAGTGCCTTTGGTTTCTGTCTTTCCAAAATGGGGAAAATCAGAGGTGGCCATAGATTAGGGATAGAGTGTTTTAGCAGAGGTTTGTTCTGTATTTAAACAGCATATGTATGTTTAATGAATAATCACAAGCAACACCTGCATACTGCAGTCTAGCTAGTCCCTCTGGATAGCAGCAAATGTCCAAGGACACACAGCTACTTCAACATACCTTACTTTTGAATTTCATCGCACAGTTCTCACAAAAATATTTCTTTTTTTTTCCCTAAATGGCATTTAAAAAAAAAGAAATCAAATACCACATCTGGAAAAGAATGCCATGGTAAGGTTGATGACCAAATTCCAGTGAAGTCTATATAGCATCAATGAATAGAATACTTCCTTTCCAAATGCTGGGGGGTTTTTTTCTTTCTTTTCTGTTACATATCACCATGTTTTAGTCCAAGAGCAACTGTCTTTCAAAGTAAAGCCCTGTACAATAGCACACAGGAAGAGATCTCATTTACTTCTATATGCTGTGCATTAGTCCAGAGTTAAAGATTTTGTGTGCTTCCTATTAGTCATAAATAAATGATTGAAAACAGCCTTAGAGTAGAAGAAAAAAAAAAGAATGAGACTGTGGTGCAATACTTTAACAAACCAACCTAATTAGATAAAAAAACACCTTCATACAATAAAAATGTGGCATTTTAATGGGTATTAAGCAGTGCTGTGGGAATAACCTCTTTCAAAACATGCTTTTTAAACCTATCTGGAAAATTACATTGCTAATTACAAATGGGAATTTAAGTGGCAGTACAGCTGGGAAAAACTTTTGTGAACCTGTCACAAAATGATCAGATAAACTGCATCTGCAGGGGAAAATACACTGCCATTACACCAGCAATACAGCTCCCAGATTAAAAGAATATTAGTTTCTTGAACCTTCCCCGTCTTCCACTGATGTGGCAGAGAACCCAATACAAAACCACTAAAAGCAATGAGAAATTTCCCTTCTATTACAGCAGGACTTTTGCATCAAAACGTAACAGAAATAATGCAGAATTTTTAGAAACTGTAAAAACAGTCTTACCTAACTGCACTGAGTTAGTTAAAAATATACATCTAAATGGAATTTATTTATGGCATTCGAAATAACTCCTTTTACATGCATATCCACATCAGGAACAAGACCTTGCACATAAGCTTTGCATAAATAAAGTGGCTTTAACTGAGATAACCTATGAAGTTTATCCTCAAAATAAAATTAAATATTCGGGATGGCTAAATGAGGCACAGTTTTTCCATGGGAAAAAATATCAAAGTGTTATTTATTTTCCTGTAGGTACTTGTTTTGAAAAGCCTTTCCTCCCCACCTGGGCTTCTGCTAAAGGCCACAATCTACATTTAAACAGTGTGTACGCTTTAGAAAATTATCAACCATCTTTTTTTTACAGCAGGAGCTTATGAAATTATTTGATCCACTTTTCATGCAGAAAGTCTACGGCTGACCATAAATAGGCAGGCTCCCAGTATAAACTTACCGGGATTACATCAAAGACCTTCCTCTAGGATCAGACGATTGATTTCTTCAATGCTTTTTAGAATTTCTTCCAGGATATTTTGGGTTATTGCCTCAGACCTTTGCTCAGCTGGAATGACAGATATTCTGTTTGCTGGACTGTGATGTTCTCTCTTTACAGGGGAATGAGTGTCCGTAGTGTATACACACGTACACTTCATGAACAGAGAGAGACTTGGAAAGTTCACAGGCAAAATTATTATTTATTGTTTCAAAAAGAGTAGTTTATTACAGAAACACTGATACAGGCTTAACCGCAGCATCTTACGCAATACAGAGACTGCTTGTTATTCCGTGAGCTCAGGACTGGGACACTCTATGCTCAGAGAAAATTCCCACTGCCCCAAACAGGCATTTGTTCTTTCTATGCACTTAACGCACAAGGCTTAGCCTTACAGCTACTACCCTCTTTACCTAACTCTCCTGAAACTAACTGTCCTGGAACTATAAAAGATTTTTAAGATAGGACAAGAAGCAGCTTAGTCCTTACCTACCACTATCAAATCTTTGGGGAATCAGACAGCAAACTATCTCGGAGGGCAATGTGACACACTACCCACCATTCTCCTTCCTCCCCCAAGACACATGTGTCACCTCCGCACCACTCATCATTCGCATCAGAGTATGGATCAAAAGATCCGAGGCTGCTCCCAAATCCCATTTCTCCTGCAAGACGGTACTTTGTTCTGTCACTTCCCTACTGAGTCTATCCCCTTATTTTATGCCTCACAGCATGTGTGGCTGCACCCCAAGATCAAACACCCATGCATGATTTTCTTTCACAGATCTTGAATCACAATGTTATACTTTAATAGGAACCTCAATATACTTAATCCCTTTAAAGCTGCCACAGTAATGCCCCCAAATGCATTAAATTCCACCCTAATCGCAAAATACAAAGTATTTCTCTGGATGGGCAGTGCACAGACTGTTCTGACCACATGCCAATCCACCTCTGAGCTAAAGCAACATACACTGCCTGCATTTGTTAGTCAGAAGTCCAAGGATACATGGCTGAAAATTCCAGGCACCTTAAAAGTTCTCTGCTGCAAATTTTCCTCAAAACATAACTGATCTCCCACATTTAAGGGAGGATCTCACATTCTCAAGGCATTCTCATTGCAAATGATACAAGGAACAAGAGCCACCGAGCCTGCATTTAAATCTAAACCCATCAAAACTGAAAGCAAGACTGGTAGATTTCCTTTTTCAAGGTGTAATCGAGACACCAACCCCCCATCACAGTCAATTGAATGAGTTTCATAGTCCACTGAATTCTCAGATTGAGAAGGGTTATTGGACAAAATTACCAAACTATCAGAGCTTTGACAAAAAGCAGAAAAACTGCTTGCCTGATAAGCCTTGTTCACAAGTATTAAATTTTATTAACAACAGACCAAAACAAGAGGATCATTTATTGCCCTATAACATGCAATAGGCCAAACCACAGAATCGCAGAGTGGTTCAGGTTGGAAGGGACCACAGGGGGTCATCTAGTCCAACCTCCCTGCTCCAGCAGGGCCATCCCAGAGCACAGGGCACAGGATTGTGTCCACATGGTTCTTGAGTCTCTCCAGTGGAGGGAGACTCCACAGCCTCTCTGGACAATCTGTTCCACTGCTCAGTCATTGCACAGGAAAGAAGTTCTTCCTCATGTTCAGGTGGAAATTTCTGTGCATGAGTTTCTTCCCATTGCCTCTTCTCCTATTATCTGGCACCACCAAGCAGAGCCTGGCTCCAGCCTCTTGACACTTTCCCTTCAGATACTGATAGACATTGATGAGGTCCCCTCTCAGCCACCTTTTCTCAAGTGCTACAGGACCTCCCCAAAAGACACTGCAGCACTCCCTTCCTTAAACAATTAGATTCTGTATGACTAAACTAGAAGTATTCCTGACATGTGATGGGCACCTATCAGGTCATGTGAGACACAAACATGTAGAGATTAGGGAATCTAGCTGAACACTTGCTTACCGACAGAAGCCTGTTGGAAAGCCAAGTCCCATGGCAAGCCAACGGATCAGTCCTTATTAAACAGCGGACATGAGGTTACATGGCAGTAGTCTGTTTGGAATACACTAACCATACAGGACTTTCCAACTCAAAAAAGGATGTCTCACAGGTCCAGAAGTGTTATTGTAAGTCTTCAAATTAGAAGACAAAATGTTTCAAGTTTGCCATATTGCTCTGATGATGATAAATCCAGAAGCCTACAAAAAGTGAATGTCCTGTACAACTGTACCCCTTGCAGAGAGACCAGGGGAGCAGTGGTTGGAGGTACACAAATCATTTCCCCTTTCTCCTAGCTTACACTAAAAGCCAGCACAGCCTTTTCAGCACAGCTAACACCACTGGCCTTCCACCACTGCAAGAGAAATGTCATGAGATACTGCAATACAAACAGGCTTTGCTGGCTCAAAAATCAGACACAATGAAGATTTTGCATTTGGAACTTGGTTAATAATTCTCGAATGGAATACAGTCCAACTCTAGTCTCCCATAGCTGTAGTTACTCTGTAGGAGTAAATACAGGCTTAGTTTTGCTGCCAATGTTGGCAGATATGACTAAATAAATTCACAGAGAAAGTATATTTGACCATTCCTTCATATTAATTTTTTTTAACTAAAACTTTACCTCACTTTCCATGAAAAGATATCTATAAATATCACATAGTTTGGAAACTCACAAGAATTCAAAGTAATTGGTATATGAAGAAGAAAAGTAGTTCCATTACAAAAAAAACCCAAAAATACTTCAAGTATTTTGTACATCTGAACATCTACCATTTGCTTTCCAACCAGGGTTTGATGCTGACATTCATGAAGCAAAATCTGTCTGCAAGGATTTCTATAAAGGCCAACATCTGCAGCACTGGGAGCAATGTTCCATTCTGATTTAAATATCACCACCGAACAATTATTTCCCCAACTTTGGAAAAACTAACTCCTACAAAGTTTCAATACTCAAGAGACTTCTCTTGCCTCTGTTCATAACTTAACTCAAAAGAAACCATAAAAGTCAACTAAGATCTTCTTCTGAAGGGTGCATACAAATAGCCACTTACTGAGCTCCTCCTGGGTCTTATTATAGATCTCAAAACCTACAGAAAACCCTTCTGTTAATGAATGCTGCTGTAAAGAACATTCCCATATGTCGACAATCATGTGCTACAAATGTCCCATTTTTGTTATAACTAAAGTTTAGTGTGAAGTCTGGACTGCATTATTTACATTTAAGACATTAAAGAATATAAAGTACTGTTGTTACTTTTCATCCCGGTTTACAGAAGAAAATATACTCCATAACCAAGGCCACCTCATTCAGAAGAATTAAGGTTTCACTAAGCCAACAGGGACTGTCAGTAGCCCAAGGGACACAGATGAGGACTTTACCCAGCTACTACAGAGAATATGCTCTCTTCTTACAAATACCAACCCAAGTAACTCCACTTTAGTGGGGGTGGGAGAAGAGGGTTGTTAGAGATCAAAAAAAGTTCCTTTAATGAGACTGTTTGCAGAAACTTCACGGGCCATTCGGCTTTCCAATCAACATGCCAAATTAAAAGTGCACCACATTAAATCTGAAACACCTATAAAACAAGCCCTGATGAAATACAGACAGTCTTCCATCCACCTCCTCCATATGGCTCAAGCAAAGTCAACTCTTAATTTCATAACACAAAATATTTAATTTATGCTTTTCTTCATATGTCAATTTAACCTCTGGCACATAGCTTTGAAACCATATAAGAATGCCTAACACTTTCCATATGGCAACTGAATTGTGGCTTTTAATTGCACCAACTGGTATCATTCAAGGATAATTCCCTTGGAATCCAGCTTTCTGCTACAGTATTGGCCAATTCACTAATCTCATCACCATGGCACTAACACTTTCAGAGACTCTTTGATTGTTAATATTCATATTATAATTTTCCCAAACCAGAGCTGTCAAGATATACTATGTACACCACTAATTAAATTATCTTGGTTTGTTGGCACCAAATTTCAACACTAAATAAGATTCTGCTTTTCTCTCTCAATACAAAGTTTGGTAATTTTATTTTAAATGCCATACACAATATTTTTGTGTGCTAAAATACTTTTTAGTCATACCAATATCTAGCACTGCTGAGTCTGTTGTTTATTTTAATCCTCAGAGTCAATAAAAATAATTATCTATACAATACTGACATTAATGGGCTCGAAAATATTTCAGTTAAAAAAATCCCTTCAAGCAGTCACACAAGATAGCATCTAAGGAAACTTTCATTGCTCTTGTCACCGTACCAGTAAGAAGGCAGTCTTTCAAATGTCACTCTACCCATGAAATAACCCCAAAGTAGTGCTACAATAAAATCTTGCTTTTCAACAGCCTTTAAGCCATAGTATGTACATAACACTAAAAAAGTCTCATTTCTGTTCATTATTTTCATTTTGGATGAATGACCTACCCAGCTGTGTCTTCCATAAGGCAATGTATTTTTAACATGCACACACACACACACACACTATTTAACAGTGGGGGACTGGGAAGGGCTTTTTTTTTAATTTAGGATTGATCATACTAGAGGAGCAGTGAAGTTGACACTGGTGTTGTCTCCTCTCAGCCATGCAAGGAATGCCCATTAATGTCACTGGCAGTTACAGGCACAGAACAAATGGAGAACAAGCCCCACCTCTGAAGTACTGATGCGCCTCAGCATTTCGTATTGTATTAGTCCCAAACCAGATACTCAACTCTAATTAACATCAGTTAGTATTGAACATGAGGATCACTAGCACCAACGAGCCCAGCAGAAGTGGTAAGTTAAAGTCATTTCTATTTTACCTAAAATGATTACCTACAATGTGGCTCACTGAGAGTTGGTTTGAAATTTAATTAAAAATATGATATTTTTTCCATTCCCAAGCACAGATCTCAATGAGACGCACAAGAACCTAGTAAAATTTCTTATGGCTTTGAAGATAAAAGTAAATGGAACTAAGCAAATGTCATATTTAATATTCCCCCCTCTAGCACAGAACTACTTCTCAGTTAAATAAATAAATACATGAATATTTGCAAACAATGTTGATTTCCAAAAATAGTTTGTAAAAGTAAACACACTGAATAAATTTAAGCTTAAGAATTATACAAGATAATCCACAGTACCAGAAAACCTTTCTGGATACAAGTTAACTCATTCATAAAGCAGCAAAAGAAGTGTATTCAGTTGCTGTAGCAGATTTACAGCCTCAGTGGTTTTAATTAGCTTTGAAACCAGAAGATGACTCTGGACCTCATACTTTTCATGGATGCAACAGAATTCCTTTTCTCTTTAATCCTTCACGATGTGGAAGCTGCAGGCCAGCCCTCAGCCTCCAGAGTCATTAAAACACTTAGAGCAGAGCAGCCCCTGCTGGGCGGGTGGCAATGGTTTAATGAGATCAGAGCTCTCACCCAGCACAGCCAGTGGCAGACACACCACAGGCGCTCATTTCGGACACACTCCCCTTCCCCTGGCACATGCCTTCACCCAGAGATTTACCAGGAGATCCTTCTCAGAAGACTGGTGCTTTTGGCAATAGATGGACACTAATTACTGTTCTTTCAGTGAATTGGAGGGGAGAGATAGATGGACAGGACATGACATGGACAACACATCAGCTGAGGGAAGTCTGCTCCAACCAAGAAACTCTCAAAACTTCTGCTCAGGAGGAGGAAAGGTGTCATACAACTGAACTGTCCTTGAGTCCAACACTCCTTGAGTGAAGTGATGTAAAGACCTCCCCTCCACAACAATTGCAAATTCAATCATTCTAGTGAGGACTACAAATGAAACTTTACTGCTTTCCTGTATTAGTCACTCATTCCTGTTATAAAACACTGCATGAATCCCCTGAACTTCAGTGTCATCTCCCCTGGATGACTAACTTTAGCACAACAATTCAGTGTCTGTCCTTGAGAGAAACAGCCTTCCAACCACAACCAAGCCAGAATTTTTGGCTTATAGAGAGTAATATAAATCAAATTGCATTATCACATCCAAGTTCTGATAAAAATTATTCAAATATTTGAATTTTCGGTCTTGGAAGCTCTTCAGACAAAGTGGTCTCCTCTCCCATCAACCCATCTTTGGAAGTAAACTGAATTTCACCCAATAGGCCCTACATACTAATAAAACCACCATCAGCAAAGCTCTGGTTAAGGATTCCTACTAGGAAAATTATTTCTAGGACTATTATTTTCTTTAAAACACAACTGCATGTTTCTGTGAATGCAGGTATTTTCATCAGCATCTGATCTAGCTCTTTCTGCCATAAGTCACAAATGCAGCAACTTGGGATCTATTTCAGGGGAAAAAACCCATGTTTTACTGAGAAGTCACAGTTTCAGCTGTGACACAATAAAACTGTACCATTTCACAGAGCCTTGTAAGCTAATTGAACATTTTAGGACGAATTTTGAAGTAGTAAGAAGAGTCCTTGGTCAATTCACGTGCAACACTACTACATCATTGGGGACTACACAACTGTCCCACCGTGACTAACAATCAGCAGAAGAAACTATTTCTACATCTTAAGGAGACTGAAGAACCAAGAGGTTAGGCTAAAATTCCCTTTGTATCTTGGTACAATTATACAAGAGATCAAAGAGATCTCAGAAGAGAAGCAGTCATGCAATGTCAGTTATGGAGTCAATAGCTGTGACTCCGTAATCCTTGTCAAAATGACTGTACATATGGCACATCTGGTTCCAATGTAGGATTAGAAATGCATCCTTCCATATTCCAAAAGTTCATATTTTAAAGGAACTTTAATGTAGCTGTCACAGTGTGCCTGTGACAGGATGACAATTAAACTAAATCAATTAGCAGGCCATACATGCATACAGATACTACCAAATATACTAGGCAATAAATGACAAATATTTTTGAACATTCAGAAACAGCTCTATAAGGATGACAGTAAAAAGCCTCATGGGAACAGTGTTTTTAAACACACTTAAACCTATTTACAGTTTTATAATGTACTAAAACTGTAGACCAATATTTAGTTAATGGCTTGCTAATTGCTGAGCCATCATGAGGAGGACTTCCTCTTGAGCAAGAGAGGAAATACTGTTCTACTATCATTCCAGCTGAGCAGACCTCACAAAACCGCCAACTGAAGAGTGTTGTGAACAGAAAGTATCTTTGACAAAAGATATTTTCTCCTTCTTTTCAGAAAGCAAATTATCTTTGTGGAATAAAATACATTTCACAAATTAAAGTCAGAGTTTTTACCTTTAACTCTTGTATATTAAATCTATATTTAGTTTGGTGAGTTGAGCTTCTTTTCTAGAAAATGTACATATGAAAGGTAGAACATATCTAAAAACCTTGTCTTACCAAAATTGGGATAATTAGAAAATAATTTAAAACGTGTTTTTACTCTTTGCATCTGTATCATAGTATGTACCATTATTAATGAGAATTTCTTTCTTTGGACATGTTGTTTCCAAGTAAAGCACAATAAATATCACTTCAACCAATCATACCTGCAAGTTGAAGGTGATTATGCTCATCAGTTACAAACACATCAATATCTTATCCCCTTTGTCGTTACTGCTAGTGTGTACTTCACACAATTTATTCTCCTCAAAATACAATATTGGTGGAATCTAAAATATCATCATTAGCTTTTCCCATACTACATATCTTCTACTGACTTTAACAGCTAAAATGAAGTATTCTCGACTTACAAGTTCATTTTTCCTTGAGACACGGGAAGTCCAGGCTTCTGACAATACAACTGGTAGCTAACAAAGCTTAAGAGCCTGCAGGAGGTTTGGTGGCCCTGGCTCTGCTTGTGCTTTCAAAGCCACACTGCTTGCTGGGAAGCACAGATTCCAATCTCCCCATCTCTCAGGTTACCTTTCCAGTGATGAAGCTTTCAGGGCTTGATCCAAAGTCAATGGGAGTCTTTCAGTAAACATCAATAAGCTCTGGATCACACCCTGAAACACTATGAGGACCATATCTAAGTAATGTTAAGTCTGTTTACCTCCCATCATGCCTCTTTGTTTAAAGAGACAACATTAAAAATAAATAAAAGAAAACGGCAACTGAAACATTTCCTCCAGCCTTGCTTTACATGGAGGACTGAAGGAAAGAGAAGGGGTGGAAAGTGACCAGTGAAACAGCCAGGACAAGTGACTGGCACAGCAACTCTTGTGGAGAAAGTCAGCCTCACGTTATTAGCAAAGAGCAAAAAAATAACTCTTCGGGGACTTCTTGCCTGCCAAAATGTCACAGGCAAACTTGTGCACTAATCAGGGTTCACAAGCTATCGCACACTGGCTAGGTGCTGGGCTTTCCCCAGAGATTGTTTGTTCCTGTTTGTGAAAGGTTTTGTTCTAATCGTACTGCCCAGACACCACTACTCAGGTTCCTTTACTCCTCTGGCTTTTGTACCCTCACCAAGTTTGCTCTGCAGCTCCTAACTTCATCAAAGGACCGAAGGAAACCACCCACGGGGCAGCGCCTCGGAGCAACATTAGGGCAAAGAAAACCTTCCTTTGCACAACCGCCCCTTGGGAGGGAAAGAGGGATGTAGAAAGAGCTTTTGCTTTTCGCTGTTTCAAAAGGAAGGGGCGGGGGGGCAGGGAGGAAGCTGACATCCCCGGGCGCTGGAGAGCCTGCACACGGCGCGGTGCTGGCAGCCGTGCTGGAGTCCCGAGCTGCTGCTGCCGCCGCCGCTGCTGCTGCCCCCGGAGTATTTCTGCTTCACCATCCAGTCCTCCAGCCCTCTGCGAGCCAGAGAGGCGTTCACCGCAAAACTATCACCTAGAAAAGAGGAGACAATGCCGCCGCTGAGCCGCCCGCAGAGCCCGCCCGACCCCCGCGGCCATCCCCGAGCCCGGCCGGGGCTGGGGCTGGAGCCGGGACCGGGACCGGGGCGGCCGCAGAGCGCAAAGCGCGGCGGAAAGTTGAGGGGAGAGGGCAGGGGGCCGGGAGCAGCCAGCCGGACCGGGGGAAGGCGTTCAAAGTTACTAACAGTGAGGAGCCATCCCTACCTTCTGGACTTTCTCTGGGTTTACAAACGGCAGCTAGGCAGATCCGGAGGAAAGTGTGTGAGGGAAATAATAAAGGAAGATCGTTAGACACCAGAATAAAATCACAGCAACAAACCGAGTAAAATCCGAATAAAGGGAAGGGGCTAAGGAAGTAGCAAGTGAAAGGAACTAACCATGTTTCGAGTGAAGTTTCCCCATCTCTCTGCATTGATCTGCAATTACGATTCATTTGACTGTTTTCAGTAGGGTCAGGTTCGCTTGTTGTTATTTTTTATAGATATATAAAATCCCAGCGTGTTTAGAAATCCATGTGCTCCGCTTCTCCCTGCTAACGCGCAAGCGAGCTCAAAGCTCAGCTCCTCTCCTGCAGCACGGTCCGGCGTCCCCCTCTCCGCTCCAGCCTTCCTCCTCTCTCCTCTCTTTCCCAAAGACAGAGGCGGTTACAAAAGACCTTACTTCACCCACCGGGGAACATGATTGACACCTCATTGAGATTAGACCACTTGCAGGCAGCCTCCGCCTTCCCATTGGGCCGCGGCGGCAGATGAAAGGGGCGAGTGAGCCTTTTGGAGGCTCAAAAAGGAAAAAGGAAAAAA